>CAMTZB010000020.1:11200000-11800000 GCA_947086495.1 Morpho achilles
CAACGTGATTGAAGAATGGCTAATGACCTTTTCACTTATGAGTAACAATCTTATTGCCAGATATAGTAAATTATATTATATAGATAGCGCTTTATTTATATTTATACTACTAGCTTTTACCCGCGACTTCGTTCAAGTGGACCGTTCGATCAATGTCATCCTATTCCTGTAGAATTAACAGAATTTCTATAGTCTATATGTTATTGCGTGTATAAGGAATAATTGTTGCCAAATTTCATCGATATTGGTTCCGCGGATTCGCCGTGAAAGAGGAACAAACATACATCCATACTCACAGACTTCCACATTTATAATATTAGTAGGATAGGAATAGGATTCGAGATATAATATTTACATTGTGGCAAGAATTAGGAATTGAATTTTGCACAAAGAATCGGTTTAGCAATTCTGAGCGAACACACAGACAGCAATTTTAGGACCATTGCACGTGGACGTGATACGTTGTTTCCAGCGATGCATAACAATTTTTAATTTTATATTTTACTAGTAATATCCCATGTTTCACCCGCGTAATTTTTATTTTTTTTTACACCTTATTACATTTTTATGAGGGATCCCAATTTTTTTGAAAATGTTATATAGCCTATGTTGCTCAGTAACGATGCAGCTTTCTAATAGTGAAAGAATGTTTGAAATCGGTCCAGTAGTTTTTGTTTGAAAACATTACAAACATACATACAAATTTTTCCTCTTTATAATATTAGTATAGACAAGCTGTGTGGCGGTATAATACCGGGTTTATTCCGGAATCAAAGTGTCTTCCAGCCAATCAGATCTAGTTTTGTAGCTCTACTATAATTTATTCAATTCACGGACCACACAAAGACATAATCATTGTTAATGTATACAAAAAAAATGTACGATTCGAAATACGTAACGATACACCTGGACAATAACAAGCTCAGTTAAAAGTTGTTTTAATGATTATACCAAAGTTACGTACAAAAACACGTTCTATTTTTTTGCGTCAACTTCCTCTTTTCAAAAGATATTTTGGGTTACGAACCAAATTGAGTATTACTGGCATTTGTATTCAACGGGTAAATCAGTTCAAAAGCATATTTTTTGATGTACGCAAAGCTTTTTAAAACTAATTCCAATTTTATTAATATTAATAGAAATAGTCTGTAACAATTTTGTAATAAGTACATGAATGTTAATAACTATTACCGTTTATTCAGCGCACGCAAGGAAAGCTTTAAATTTTGCCATTTTCGTATTATTTTTTATTGTTGCTTCTCTCCTATGCATCTTAACGTAATGCTATATAATTTTCCTCAATAAATGGACTATCTTACACAAAAATAATTTTTCAAATATTATTTATAGTACTCAGTAGAATGAACTACCCTTATTTTTTTACCGAGATGCCCTAAAAGGCGATTTAGGTTGTACATGTTGTGCCGAACCCACTTAGAGTAGGATAAGGGCAGGAGAATGAATATATCATTTTATTATTAATATTACTAATATTATAAATGCGAAAGTTTGTGAGTATGTTTGTTACTCTTTCACGGCTGAACCAATATCGATGAAATTCGAAACAACTATCCCTTATACACCAGGGTAACATACAGCTAAAGAAATCCTGTTAATTCTACAGGAATAGCGTAGGATCAGACTAGATGACATAGAAAAGCGCCATCTATTATCAACCTATCACGCGGCAACAGTGCACGCTAACAAAGTTGCGGGTAAAAGCTAGTATTACATATTAAAATGAAATTAGAAATTAAAAGATTGCTCTTAAATTAATATGTACTAACCGAGATTGGAACGTGAAAGGTTGTAAGCCAGCTTGAATTACTTAACTCTCCTCTTAAACGATTAGTGAATTAAAATATTACACTCATTATGAAGCCACTGAATCACATTATACCGATAACAGGTTATTTGAGTTTGGTAGTATTTTCTATAGCTTAGCACATTCCCGATATTAAATTAGCCAATAACCTATTTATTTATTTATTTTTATATATCTATACTAATATGTATATAAAGCTGAAGAGTTTGTTTGATTGATTGATTTATTTGAAAAATTCTTTGAGTGTAAGGTGGTCCATTTATCAAGAAACGCTATAGACTAACTACTATTATGATATATATAACTAGTAATCGCCAGCGGCTCCACCCGCGTGGAAAGATTAAAACCGTAATATAGTATTTTGATAACCATAAAAATGGTTAAAGTGGGTTAACCTTAAAAGCTAGACATATGCTGTCGCGCACTTTTATTTAGAACTTTTAGAGGGAAACAATTTTGTAATATATGATTTTTGAATAACTATTACCGTTTACTCAGCGCACGCAAGGAAAGCTTTTTAATTTTTTTAGCACTTGATTAGTATTTGATTAGCGCGTTCAAACAATCAATCAAACAAACAAACCCGTCAGCTTTAAATATTAGTACAGATATTAGGCTATAATGAATAGGAGAGAAGGAGCAGTAAAAAATATTGCGACAACAGCAAAATTTTAAAGCCTTCCGTTGTGCGCTAAGTAAACGGTGAAAGTTATATAAAAATCTCTTATAATTAACTGAGGATAACTACATGTTCAAAATTTCAATTCGGGAAAAAATTGTTACACACTGATTTCCATGCGGGCAAAGCTAGTAATAAATACTAGTATAAATATATCAAGTACTATCGAATCTCAGTAGCGCAATACAAAGTGATATAACCCATCTGTTGTTGCATTATCATTTGGCGCAGTTCCATCTAACATTTATAGCGGAGTTATAAGAGATAAAGTAAAATAAAGAGTTCACGTCTATAAAGGCACTACTGGTTTAGCCCGCGACTTCGTTTGCGCAAAGCTAAAAAGTAGTCCATTTTAGCATGCTCTTTAGCCTAGCACTTTTATCATTTTCCCGTATCCTACTTTTAGTGGGGTCGGCTCTATCCTACTAATATTATAAATGCGAAATTTTGTGAGTATGGATGTATATTTGTTACTCTTTCACGGCGATTCCGCTAAACCAATGTCGTTGAAATTTGGCACAATTATACCTTATACACTTGGGTAACATATAGGCTATTGAAATCATGTTAATTCTATAGGCATAGGACGACATAGAAAAGCGTCATCTATTATCAACCTATCATTACCATTATATTACCCTCCTTCTTACCGGGGTGACGTAAAAAACGACTTAGGACATATATGTAATTATTTCCAGGTGATGTGGTGGCTACTGGCGCTGGCGTGTCTGACGGCATGCGTCGGAGCAGGCGGCACGCCGTGCGAGGAGGCGCGCATGCGGTGCGCTTACCGCACGGGCTGCGGGGCCGCGCTTAACAACTACATGTACCTGTGCAACGAGGTGCTCAACAAACCGACCAGCGTTTGCCCCAACGAGTGCGGGCATGCCTTGATTGCACTCACCTCCACTGAAGAAGGGAAACAACTCATGAACGTAAGTTGGAATAAAGATCGCTTTGCGATTTCGTTCTTTCATCTTTGCTCTTAGTTAGGAATGTGACTTGAAGTAGAAAGAATCGATCAATAAATATTCGATTTTTTCCCGTTTGAAAATAATCGATTTATAAAATTAATTATTTCGTATCAAAATAACCGATTATTAATATTCCATTTTTTCAGATTGTTTAAAAAGTTGTCTTTTTAATATTAAGAATTAATTAGAATAAAGGCTAATTAAAGTGGACAACTATAAATAAATAATAACAGATGCGCTGTTTGTGGAATTCTGTTAAAATGTGTAGCTACATTGGTTTCGTCCAACAATGTATATATTATCTTAAAAAAACTAAAAAAAAAAGAAAAAAGAAAAGAGGATGATTATAATAAATGATTTTTAAAAAATCGATTATTATAAAAGTCTATTATTTTTTCACATCTCTAGTCTTAGTAGTACCTAGTAAACATAAAATATTTATAATGCAAAATGTAGTGGACTATTCTTTTATATACTGATACATGCAGGATTCGTAAAAACACAATGGAACATGTGTAGTGTTTTTCTATTGTGTTGGCGGTGGTAAAGGATTGTGCATGTATTTATTTTTTATTTATATTATGTAGCACTATAATTTATTTATCATTACTGTATTTAGGATCTTCGTAAAGTTCTATAAAATATATAAAGTGTTAAACGCTACATAATATTTTTCTATAGATGATGAAAGCTCGATATCCGAAGACTATTAGGGTACGGGCCTCGAGACTAACCTCCTTATCCGGGCCGTTCCTACCAGGCTAACAAATATTAATGACGTGTTTTTAATATGAATACTTTAAAATAATTTTCAGCACTCCTTCAAAATTTTTGTTTTTTATGCAAAAGCAAAATTTAGTTTAATTAGTTTACAATTTTCTTAAATCAATTTAATCCGATTTTCAGATAAATGCACAAATTGCTTACTCTTTTTTTATGTCGACATCTTAGGCTGGTTAATTAAGCACACAAGTAATATAAATACTCATCTATTCATTAAGTGAAAACTCTTTACTTTAAAAACTCCATCCTTAAAACAGTCACATAAATATACGATAGGCTACAACATCTTAATTGGTAACTGCATCGAAATTGTAGGTTTAGATGGCATGAAAGTTTTATTTGGGCGCGAGTTGTGCTATTAGGATCCATAAAGCAACACATTTGTGTTTATGAATCGTGTAGCCTCTACAAAGGTCATACATGCTACAATAACTTCTCATCATGACTTGTTTACAGCATCACTCCCAATTGAGGGATGTGACCAAATTATTATGAACTGCCCATGTTGCTATAGTTTCTTGACGATGTAGTCACATGTGGGGTCTTTGTATTGTGGTTCAGTTCGTACAGGCGGCCCGCAATAAAATCTAATTTAGACGTCAGATTTGTGGGACGCATGGCCATCATTTGGGGTCTCGGTTGACGACCTTTGGGATATTATTTCCGCGAGTTTTGTACTGCGACCTTATATTTTTAGCTTATTATGTTATTTTGATCAATGTATCTGGCCTTATAAATTAATTTAAGGTTTATTATTATCACACGTATGTGACAATTATTACCAAAGTTTACAAAAAGACATATTTATGACCCATTGCTGTGCGTGTTAGTTTAAAAGTTTATTCGTAATTAGTGTAGTGTGACGATGCAGCTTTCCAATGGTGAAAGATTTTGAAATCTTGAATTTGAAATCTGAAATTTTGAATTGAAAAATTTGAATTTTTGAAATCTGTCAAGTAGTTTTTGTGTGAAAACATTACATACATACAAATTTTTCCTGTTTATAATAATTATATAGATTTATTGTTTCAAATCAACCTCCGAATGAACCTTTCGTTTTTTAACGTAACAGGTGCTTGCAAATGATTGCCTTGTTCTACAAAACAAAACATACAAGTTAATTTCGTATGACATCTGTTTGGGACCACCAACAAGTAATAGCAGTAAAACCTACGATGAAACGATCACTTGACATTAATGACATAAAAATTATGTGTTTGTGGTATCGTTCGGTTTCGTTCTATAGGAAACTTGATACTTATACCAGAATACTATTAAGCGAACATAAACAAAATTTACACTTTTAAACTTAATATATAAAAAATTTTTGATACAACTATCTTTAATCTACTCCGTGTGGTATCCGGCTGAATAGAATAGTACCACCCTCATTTCTTATCGAGGTGTCATAAAAAGCGACTAAGGTAAGTCGACCCTCCGTGTGGTATCCGGCTGAGTAGAATAGTACCAACCTCATTTCTTTCCGAGGTATCGTAAAAGGCGACTAGGTAAGGTAAGTTGACCCACCGTGTGGTATCCGGTTTAGTAGAATAAACCGCCCTCCTTCTTACCGAGGTGTCTTAAAATACGAATAAGTTAAGTTGACGTCAGGCTGGCGGCCGGTCGTAAAAACGCAGCCACTCATGTTACAGCATGTTTATAACATGTTGTGCCGACCCCACTTAGAGTGGGATAAAATTTAGTGCATTATTAAAATGGAAATGGAATAGAGGAATGAATTATTTACGAAATTAAAATAAATTATTATGCACTATGAATGATAGACAATTAAGAAATTATATATAATTAGAAATTATAATAGATAATCAATTGCATGAGACAACGATATAAATTTTGTAAATCAGTTCTTATCCCACTCTAAGTAGGTTAGCACAACATGTTTTAAACATGTGTTGTCGAATGATTTGGCTAGTTATTTTACGACCGGCTGCCTGCATAATGTTAACTTATCTCCGACAACTCGGTAAGAAAGAGCGTGATCTATTCTACTCAGCCGGATACCACACGGCGGGTTAAATTACCTTAGTTGCCTTTTGCGACACCTCTTTAAGAATGAGGGTGATCTATTCTACTCAGCCGAATACCACACTGCGAGTCAATTTACCTTAGTCGCCTTTTACGACTACTCTGTAAGGAATGAGCGCGGTCTAACTCTATTAAGCCGGATATCGTAATGCTGACCAATTTGCCTTAGTCGCATTTTACGACATTTTTCTAAGAAATGAGGGTAGTCTATTCTTTTCAGCCGAATACCGCACTGCGGGTCAAAATTACCTTAGTCGCCTTATACGACACCTCGGTAAGAAATGAGCGTGGTCTATTCTATTCAGCCGGATACAACACGGTGATCTTTATTTTAAGTAGCACTGACAGGCAATTTCGCGTCTAGTAAACAGACCGTAAAATATAATAGCTTAACTGTAACTTGTAATCGTGGCCAATATCTTACCGAAAAGTTGTATGCTGGTTTTTAAGGAAACGTCCGCATTATCTGGAACCGGTCGCATTGATTATGTCGTTGTAACGGTGTGATTATGGTGTACCATTGGGCAATGTGTATCGAAAGGCAAGGCAAAGCGGCCGCGCAGCCTTGAGATTTGACGTCTTGATCGGGACCTACCACAGCGTGTGTTCTTGCGCAGGTGTTGCCGGTAGTGTTGCCAGGTGCTGAGTGGTAAAAATAGGACCGACACAAATACATGAGAAATTCGATTTTGAAATAAAATAAAAAGGCTTGAGTGAGCTTCGAAAGCTTTTTAGATTTCAGTCTGTTTTTTGTTTCATTTTAACAAACAAGCTTATCATTGCTTATGACTTAAAATAAATTTATGCTATAGAGAACAATAAATGAAGATCGGATATACGAATTTCTATAGAAGAACACAAATTTTTCTCATTCATTTATTTATATTGTAAAATTAGGCGTTACTTTGTTTAGTTCCATAATACAAAACTAATGAAAATATTATTTTGCTATAATCCGCGATAATAGGACCGCGGAAAATTAACAATAGCACATTTTTGTTCAAAACTGAACAAAAATGAGCTATTATTAATTTTTTTTTATTATTTCCTAAAACATTCGGCACTATCAAATTTATGTCGTATGTTATGTTCATAATACTACTAACATTTCCCTTATCCATTAAGCGTTTTTTAATATTTGCATTTAAGAAATTTCCAGATCCAATAGGACCCTTGAATGCTAGTAAATCGCAATATCATTGAAGTACTACTATTTCTATAATTTTTATTTTAAACTTAATGCTATAGCTTATAGCAGACCTATTTGTATCTTTTATGTTAAAAAACTGTTTAATTCAAATCTTGTTTGTGATTAATTAAATTGTAGTGCATATCGAGTTCATACGTATATAAAGTTAATATAATTTAAATAAAAAAAAAACTTGTTAGTATGTCGGCCACCAGTAAAAAAGAAAGTAGAAAACACAAAATAGGACGTCCCGACAAATTTGCACATTTGGTAACTCTCGTATCTGCCTTCCAACAAAAAATGTAGCGTAAGACGGAGGCTTCTCTTTTATTTATCTGTACCATCGACAAACAGGACCATAAATCGGCATTTAATTAAACGTTACCATCAGAAGAGGTTAATTAGTTTCATAGCGAATGTTCGAATAACTTAAACGTTTCGGCCATTTTTAAAATTAGTTCTTAAAAAGTCTATGGTTACACAAAATTATGACCAATACTGCTTAAAATAAGGATTACGCGTTGATTCATGGAAGAGTCGTCGGAATAGCTAATCTGACTAGAACGAATGATGATATGTAACGAAATATTCCTGACAGTCCAAAAAGAAAAAAAAAGATTTATGTGGTTCGTTCATTTTTAGCCAATCGTAAAGTTTCGATTTCAAAAATGTGTTCTAAGTTTTATAGCAGAAATAATGTGTAGGTATATATGTTGTTTTTCATAATTTTTTTTTCTTTCTTTCTTTATTTTTAGTATTTCACTTCTTGTCGTTTTGCTTCTATTACTCAAAGGTTGTCTTGTTCCCGCTGAGGGCCAACATTTTCTATAAAAAAAGAATTTGTCGGGGTCTTCCAGCCTGAGTGTGTATTTGTATTTAAAAATTATATCTATATATATACACCAGTTGTCTGTCACCCATAACACAAGTATTAAAATTACTTACTTTGGGTAAGGGCGACCGTGTGTGTAAGTGTCCCATATATTTATTATTATATATTTATTTATTAATGTACCCATATTAACATTTGCACTCGAGATAACTCAAAAAAAAAAAAATGATAAAAATTTTCTTTTCCTCACCACTAAAGTTCACGCAGAAGAAGTCGCGGGCTGAATTTGTAACATTATATCGTAAAATCCCGGTTGTATATAACGTGTTATTTTCAAGTTTGATTGGTATCTTCTTTCTCGATTTGAGATATTGTTGTAATAAAGTGTTTGCTAGAACTTTTTGGCGTCGTAAATTTTTTTACAAGTATTATTATTGTATGTTAACATTTACGATTTTTCTGAAAACTTTGTTTTTATTACCTACTAGCGGTTCGGGCATGCGTTGCTGTCTTGTCTGGTTTCGAATACTACTTGATATTAAACTCAACACTTTACAAATTCAAGTTCAAAATATTCTTTATTCAAATAAACTTGTAAACAAGTACTTTTGAATCGTCAACTCTATAAAAAATCTCCGATCGCCACCAAACTTTACAGGATCATCCGCTAAAGGTATATCATTCTCCTGCCCTTATCCCACTCTAAATGGGGTCGGCACAACATGTTTTAAACATGTTACACGATTTGGCTTAATTTTTACGACCGGGCCCCTGATTGACGTCAATTTCCCTTAGTTACCTTTTACAACACCTTTGTAACAAATGAGGGTGATCTATTCTACTCAGCCGGATACCACAGGCAGATAAACTTACCTCAGTCGCCTTTTACAACTCGGTAAGAAATAAGGGTGGTCTACGCTCACTTTAGTAGATTAAACTAATTCGCAGCCAATTTATTGTATATTATAAGGAGTATAGTCTAGACAAGAAAAGGTAGAGATGGATAAAAATATTGACGTATAAAAGTTTTTTTAAAGAGATAACAGGGTTCTTTTTAATAGCTTTTTTTTGTTTCAGTGTCAATGTGAGGACGAATACTGTCTGGAGGCAAAGCAAAGGATTGACGTGTGTCGGCCACAGGTACTGAGAGGAGCTGCCAACGCAACAGCTTCCTGCCGGCTTTCTCAGCTCATCTGCTTGGCAGACGCGCAGTGCGCCACAGCTTTGAGATACTACAAAGACCTTTGCAGATCAGTGTACCGCGGCAGAAAGTGCTCAAACAAGTGCCTCAACTCCATACAAATTCTTAGAAAGCAAGACAAAGCTGCCGCGTTACAAGCGTGCCACTGTGATGGAAACGAAGACTATGATTGTCCAAAGATGCAAAACAATCTAGCAAGGCTATGCTTTCACAAGCACTCAAAGAATCATACAAAGAACCATAGAGGCTACGAAGAGAAACATAAGAAGCATCATCAACAGATGATATCTGCTGTTAAATCTGTTTATGTATCAATTTGTTTATTCATTCTTTGTACGATATATACTTTAAAGAATAACACGTGACACTAAGCTTTTGAGGTCTCCGAGAGGTCTCCTTTATTTAGTCTTCTTAGTTATCTGTAAATATGTATATATCAGTATTTAAATATAATATTTTGTATATTTATAAGAGGGGTTTGCAAGGGATAAGAATGTTGAGGTAAGTATAAATATTTTAAAATTGGAAAATGACTCTTTTTGACGAAGTGAAATTATTTATAGAATCGTCCGTACTTTGCGGAGATCCATAATACAAAAGTAATAATAAAATTATTTTGCTATGAATGCGCGATGAATTCATCGCGGACTAGCAAAATAAGCAAAATAATTTTATTATTATTTTTGATGTGAAATTGCAATAAATTATAATATAATCAAATTTACGCCACTCACTATCGATGTGGTAAAAAAATAATTTAAAATTTTTTTAGTTTACGTTGTTTTAAAGTGTGGTTTTAAGGTTGTATAAATATTTACTTTTCAAATTCGTTTCAAGATTTGATATAATTTTTTTTGTGTAGTATTCGAAAAATTTTAAGACTTAAGTAGGAAATGCTGATTAAATCCATGATTTAGGTATTATATTATAAGGATTGCGTAACCTTATTTGTTTTCAATTTTTCTTTGTGATTTTATGATTGACTATTATTTTGCCCAATCTAACTTTATTATTATCCTAGATTTGCGTCAAACGTTCTAAATAATAACGTACTGTTCAAAGACTTCAGTCTTTAGACAATGATGGATTATTGTCAAATATATTTCTGGCAACTTTCCAAAACAGCGACGGGTCTCTTTTACAAAATTTGAATCGGACTTACTAATTTAGACTACTCTAAAAAAAATTATGGTCTTTATTGCAATTATTTTCTTTATTTAAACATCATTTTCTAGCCCTCATTCCACTCTTAAGTCGGGTCGGGACATGTTGTCACATGATTTGGCTACTTATTTTACGACCGGCCTCCTGCCTGACGTCAACTTACAGTCGTATTTTACGCCACCTCGGTAAGAAAGAGGGTGGTCTATTTTACACAACCGGATACCACATGGTTTGTCAACTTACCTTACTCACCTTTACGACTCCTCGGTAAGAATTAAGGGTGGTCTATTCTATTAAGCCGGATACCACACGGCGTCTTTTCTGTATTTAACCATAGTGTACATAATTAATGTGTGAGTGTAAAAAAGTAGAAAAGTAAAATTATCGTGTGAGTGTGTGTGCTATAAATTCTTATAAAAATTATATTCTTAAGTACGATTTAAACTTGAAACATCATACGAAAGTTATAGGAGTTTTTAAGGCCAAATTTGGGCATATCTGGAAAAAGTCGAGAGCGAACATTATAGCCGCCCACGGGCGAACGCGCGGACATCGCTTCGCTATAAATACAGCAACGGCGCCGGTGGTCCGGTGACAAATGCAGGGTTGTTCCTTCCGCGGCGCCACGCCGATTGATCTACTGCCATATAGCAACGGAACATGTCAAACAGAACGATATACATACGGCAACCAATTTGGATCAATCAAAGCTCAGAACATCGAAATAATTTGACTAAAATCGTTTGATTTTTTTTTGTTTAAAGGCTGTGTTACATCAGTATTCGTTTGCCCGATCTTGTGCAGAAATTTGAGTACTTGATTCTCATTCTTGCTCGGTTGATATTTTGGTGGAAACATAAACATCTTTCGTTTACTCTAACTAAATCATAAAGCATGTTTTTTCTAGCTTTAGTTTATCTGTTTGATTTAAACCTGTTAATTAATCGAACATTTTAAAGTCAAACGAAATTAAATCCGTTTTGCGCTATAAACAACAGACTGATTTTAATGCTAAAGGCTCCTAATTCAACTGGGATGTTCCGGTCAGCACGCTCATGCGCACTGTTTCATTTGAGTTTTGGAAAATTTAATAGAAGACATTTAGAGGTCGATGTTTGTTTGGCTCTTGAACGAATGAAAGGAATCTCAAACCGAAACCCAGTGATACCAAAGCCAGGGTCAAAACCGATATCGGTTTTTTAATTTTTTATTCCAAGCCTGACGGACAACTACATCGCGAAATAACCATAGTAACTCTATGGTTATATTATACTACAATAGTTGAGCCATAAACTGGCCTGTAAGTGAGATTGTCACAAGAGCTAATGAGAGAAAACATGTAACTCGAATAATTATGGTAGATTTTAAACTTTCGTGATTCATACTTATTGTTATATAAACAAACGGGTCACATCGCGAAACGAAATCTTTGTCGAAACACACTTAAAAAAACGTAGATACAGTCTCATTTACTTTCTTGCTTTATTGTATGACACATTTTAGCCTAGTTTCCTTACTCTAGTATAATAACTATGAAAATAACGCAATCAAAAGTCAAGCGTGCAATAAGAGAAGGATGTAGCTGTCTGAAGTGGCTAATTCCGGCGGCCGTACACCAGTCATCATTCAGTGATGCTGCGACAAACATGCGGGATTGGATAGCTGCAGCTCATTAAGTTTTTATCATTTCATCTCACATCCTCCTAAGAATTAGTAGATTTAGATCATCAGGAAATAGCTTGATAAAAAAATGTACTATTTCCGTCAGTTCTTTGAACTGATCAATATTTCATTTGTGGAATATCATGTTGAATATTAAACATTCTGACAACAACAACAACAAAGCTGAACGCTAAAGATTGAGATGATTTCAATGAAATATATATAGCTGTAATAAATGATTCAAACTGTAATCCTCAAAGATACAAACTTTTAGAAACTCTTCAGTCACATTTTATACTACTACTAGTAATATCCCGCGGTTTCAGCCGCGTACATACCGATTTCATGGCAGTAGAAAGTCTACTAAGTCGGACTATACATTTATATTTGTTAAATATATCATCAATAGTTTCCGCATCGGATGCCATGAGAGACTATTTTTTTTACACCTTATTACATTTTTATAACGGATTCCAATTTTTTTAAATGTAATATAGCCTATGTTTCTCAGTAAAGATGCAGCTTTCCAATGGTGAAAGAATTTTTGAAATCGGTCCAGTAGTATTTGTGTGAAAACATTACAAACATACATACAATTTTTTCCTCTTTATAATATTAGTATAGATTCATACGTTATGTATACTATAATATATGTATTAATTATTTTTGTCTTACAATCGTTTTCACGATTTCGGCATTTATTTTTGCTATGTAGACATACATAAATGGAAAACTTAATTGAAAATACACCGTGAAATATACGAATCGTGATACATACATGAGAAATCTTCAAGGAAAGTTTAAATCCGAGTATCTTTTGTTCGACCTTGAATACGCGTTTTATATAGAAATCTACGTTAAACTACCAAGAGAACTCCAACACTTTCACAAATACCTATAGGTAATTTTATAGTTCTCGTTGATATACATCTCATTCAAAGGTTGTAATTTTCTTATAAATTTATTTTAATTTCACAGCGTTATTTTCAAATATGTATTTTGCGAGAATTAATTCAAAAGTAAACTGGTTTTATATCAAAAGGTAAATTATTAAATAATTGTGCTCCTGTATCAGTGATATTGTTTTTGACATAATTTGTACGAATTTTTGGGCATAATAAAGCATATTTTATTATCGTAAAATAACCCGAAACATGTGAAAACATTTTTAAACCATGTCTTGCCTACCCCACTTAAAGTGGGATAAGGACAGCATAATGATGATAACGATGCGGATAACATTTTTAACTTCGTGGTTTTTGTGGTTAAGCTTTTCGTGACTAAGAGCCACTAATTGATTAGCATACATAGTTACGTGAATAATCAACAAAACAAGCCAGGTGTCTAGTAGCTAACAAGTGTCCAGTATTTGCATATGTATTCTAGCCTTAACCTCTGGGCTCGTAATGAAGAGGTACGGAACCGGTTCCAGCGAAGCAAGGTCTTATAAAGAAAGCGAACTCGCTTATAAAACTCCAAAAACCTTACATAAAAACATTTAGATTTAAACGCTGAAAGATTTGTAGTAAGCAATATTAAAATTTTAATTTCTATTACATAATAGGTACTATGTTATACCCATAACAATATTTTAAATGCGAGTTTCTTTTACGTTATTGAATGGAGCAACAATTTGATATTTTTCATTGAGATTATTATATTTTTTTTGTCAGCGATTGTTACAGTACAAAAAATATTAATTGTCTGCTCAATCGTATTAAAGTACACGTATCACGTATCCATGCAAATTTAAAAAAAAAACATTATAAAAGACGGAATTCAATTCAAAAAAAGAATTGATATAAACGATTACTATAATAAGAATGAATTTGATATTTAACATAAACCACTCCAATAACTAAAATAAATTCAAAGAAGTAAATTCTAAAATTAAAATTAGAAGTGTTAAAATTATTATTAATGAAATAATTTTGAACTAAATAACAATTTGCTTCTTTAATACATATAGACAGAGATACAATTCATTCGAGAGGTTATCCAACCATCTGTTCTGCCAAAAATCATAAATCCATTACTCCGTTCCATGAAAAAAAGGGCAAAGTAACAACCCCACTTTCTCATTTATAATATTAGTATGGAAAAGTTAGTTTTGTGTATCCTTTAGGGCCTTGACGTCTCCGTTTGAGCTATATTGTGATTATGTTCCTTTTCGATTGTTGTCATGTAAGTTGATACGTTTCACAAAAAATATGTTCGGTTTTTATATCCAAATAGATTGTTCCCGGTATACCTTCACGCCTGTTTTTTTTTAACTTGTCGCTTCGGTTCGTTATGCATTCATCATATACCATTCTAGAATCGTTTCTTGGAAATAATATCATTTTCACATAATTTATTTTATTAAATACTTAGAGGTTTTTTAAATAATTATTGAATTGAAATATTAGGTAACGTCAATTGAGTTTTTTTATTTTAACTTGGACTTACGTGCATTGGCCTTTAGTGCCTTTTAAAAAAGTTTTATTGGAATCAGTTTTAAAATATTATTTATATTATGGTTTGTTCTGAGATCGTTTGAAATAATTCATAACTGAATCAATTATGTAATTAAGGGACGCCTATTATTTAGTTGAGGTAGTCGCTTTGTTTTAAGGTTTGCTAGTGTGGTAGCTTTGCCACGGAATATTCATTTATTACGCTTTTATGTAAGATTCATGTGTGCGGAACTTATTGCCCATCTTATGAGGTTCCTTTTTATAACTGAAGCTCTTAAAATTAACAGAGGTCTTCTCATAGAAATAAAATTGAATACACGATTTTATTACAGTTACAGTGAATTAGAGATGATGCTACTAAATTTATACGATTTGTTTTATCATAAAAGAAAAACTAATAGTAATTTCGTCTCTTCAAAATATTTTTTGCCTCATATCACTTTTGCATTGTTTGTTTATGTATCTCCAAAACAATAGGCGATTTATATTTCACCACTACAATTAAGACAGCGATCTGCATACCTAATGAAGCGACAGGGCGAGTACAAGTCCTAACAATGATGTAAAAGCGCTGAATTGCCAAAGTTGGTTACGATAATACTTCTACTTTGTAAAATTTTTCAACAGTCGAGCCGAGTTCTTGGTTTCTTCCTTCTTCTTTGTCTGGTTCACTTAAATAGAATAGCCTATGTATCACATTTTATACCATTAATTATTCTTATACCATTTGGCCACTGGCCTAGAAAACTGATTACATTGATATGTTTGCATTATAAATAAATATTGCAATGTTCACAAATTTGTTTCTTGGCTTGCAAATTCTGAGATCAACCAATACTCGTATACTAAAATTATGTCAAAGTGTTGGTGTTTTAAAATATTTTTGCAAACGATTCATATTTTTTTGGATGATTTAGGTAATTTGTTGAAGAAGTACTATATGGGCGGTAGATTGCTGAATAAGGTTTAACGTCGAATGATTTCTATACCTCACGAATAGTACTGAATTTTTGACTTAAGAAGAGCAAGGGATATCATTGACCTAAAAATTTCCTAAGTTTTATACTAAAGAACCCAGAGAAAATGATTTGTTTAAGCGGACTTGTAGTGTTAAGTACATAACGGTTGAAGAAATTTAAATAAAGTGGCAAATTTTACTGTATAACTTCTGGTCTAGAGATACAAATGTAAGCAATTAATATAGCGAGAGTCCCAAATTCTTTGTACGTGCCTTTTTTTGCTTTGCCGCAATAAATTTCAGTACCACAGTTGCATTGCATGCATTTCGTATGCATCTCACAGACAATCGCTTACTAATGTTCCATCGCCAGAATCATGTCGCATACATGCGTAATGCAAGTCACGATAATGCAAGGAATACGAATGATGTTTCTTTTTCATGTCTTGATAAAATTGTGCTTATGAGCTTGAATAACAATTTACCATTATTATTGGGTACAAATTCAATGAACTACTTAAGTCACTATTGTCGGATAGCTTAAAGGGAACAAATCTATTTTGAAATTACCTCTTTTCCAAAAGTTTTATTACGAAAACTTACAACGAAATATTTTATTTTATAAACTGTTATAACGTATTATTGAACGCACCTTTTTCCTCAAACCATTGTGACAGATACTAAACACATTTTTAATTTATTTCTCCCTGTGTTTCACATACCTTATAGGTAGGTACACATAAATTTCTTTAATAAAACAAAATTCTTATTCTGCGATAGTGATTGTTATATTGCCTTACGACTATTGGTCGCAGGTTCGATTTCTAAGAAATACTATGTATATTTTCCAATTTTTTGTGTCTGGGCTTATGGAAGGGTGATTTCGTCCGTTGTACGATACGACCTTATCGTACAGCATTCTTACTAAATGGCTTTGTGTTCAGGCACAAACCATTCTAGAAGGAAAGTATAGTTTAATTTAGTTTACCCTTTGCACTCCAAACACTTTTTAACGCAACGTTTCAGCAATTTTAGGCAATTTTGACCGTTTTATCTAGTTGCTTCTAAGGTATTTACAATGTTGCGAACTTCGTTGATTTTAACCATTTCTGGCAGCTACTTGAAAGTGTAGATATTTTATTGGTAGAGATTGGCAGAGTTTACCATTATAACAGTAATGCGGAAAACTGCAACCAATAAAATTGTAAACACTTATTTGTATTATAATATTTCGAAAACTGTCGAAAACCTTTTAAGAAAATTAGCCACTCGTTTGGATAAAATTTCCAGCCACTATAAAATTTTTGTTAAATTTCTTAAATCCGTTTGGACTGTAAATGCATTTTTACAATGCTATGAAATCTTTGTTTTATTTAATGCTTGATGTGTGTAGTTTTTAGTATTGTGATGATTTAAGTGTGTGCGTTATTAATAGTTAGATAGTTGAGATTGGCCTTGCAATGTCAGTCTAAATAACATTCTTAATTAGTAATAGACAAAGAACGGTTGCGTTCTATTTTAGTTTTATTATTTGATACGTATTTTAACATGAAAGTAACGGCCTGTTACTTAATTACACTGGTTTGGAGAGGAGGCGTATGCCAATGTTTGGCATACGCCTCCTCTCCGTTTTTGGAGAGAAGGATTGTAGTTAGTTACTACCACGCTTTTTTATGTCAGGAAAACCCATTTAGGTAGGTTTCATTTATCCCCTAGAATTCTCTAGAGATATGCAGGTTCACGATGTTTCTTTTAACCGAAAAGCGTGTGATAAATTGTAATTTTTAATTAGACATATGAGTTTTAATAGGATAACTCATTGGTCTGCCCGGGTTCGAACCCGTGACACCTCGAAAGAGTCACACGGTCTCACCGCTGGACTATCACAGCTTGCTCTTTTTTCATAAAGATAGAATTTTTGATTGATTTTGATATAATTTAAGCTTAGAGGATGTTTAAGTCGACTAAATCCATTATTGTTTTGCGTAACTAAGGCTATTTGTACATGTAAGCTCTAGTTCATTTATTTATGTTAAATATAAAACTCTATAACCACAGTTTACCAAAGTGAGATTATTAGAATATATCTGAAAATTTGTAAATAGAAGTAGGCATATTGAATGCTTTAGTATATTGTAATCGTACAAAGTATTTTAGGTTAATATTAATATTAATTATTTATTAAATTCTAGTTAAGGATTTAGTTTTAAATAATTGTTGCATTTGTTTCGTTTTCGTGGTATCTTTTTAAGGATTTCAGTTGTATTTATTCACGAAATTTCCAATAAATTTTTCTGTTTTCTAAAATAATTGTATTATTTTTTACCTTTCTTTAGGTTGATGTGAATGTTAAATAAATGATATAAATAAATGATAAATAAATAAATGTTAAATAAGCGATATCTATTTCATTATTTTTGGAAACAACTACAAAGGTGGGTGAGTGGAGCTAATTGAATGCTTACCTTAGCTTTTTTAAGCAGTAAAATAAAATTATTTTAACTTGGATTCAGCGGTTTCAACAACAGTTAAAAGGTTGAAACTCAAGCATAAATCTTTATTATAAGTTACTTGTACGACGTCTTAGATCCCGTTTCTAACACTTGCCTATTTGTGTTTTTATTGTTCAGGGACCGCAAATAATTGCAAAAAAAATGAGGTTATAATTTCATATAATGTTACATACAGAGAAAATAAAGGTATAAAAAAATGTATATGCTTATTAATTTTCTGTAACCAAGATATTTTATGGATTTATTTTACTTTAAAGAAAGTATTTTATGACGCTTCGATCCAGCTTTCTGCAACTTTCATGGCCACTTTAAATTTACGTTATGATTATTAACTTCAACTCTATAAACTTTAAGTTGTAACACGATATAAATACATTTAATAGTCGTACAAGCGTTTAATAATCGTACAAGTCAAGCTTTACAGCAAGACTCTAAGTGATGAAACGATCTACAAGTATCCGCATAAGCGTCTAATAACCGTATGAGAGGAGTTTTGTACTGAGACTAGCTTCGCCATTGCAAGCTCAGCTGTTTATAGTAGTCACAAATGAGCCGCCCATCTGAAAAGGTCCCAGAGGCGGTCGATGCATCTGCAGCTCCCATCAGATTAACGGAGGGAGGGGCCAATTTTAGAGAGGCCCTGACACAGAGGGGACGCACTTTGGGGTTCAGAGTTGCTGCTGGCGGGGATGGGGGCAAGTTGTACAACGGTACCCTGTTCCCGCCACCAGCAGCGTGGTGGAGCACTGTCAGGTTTTTAGTTCGGTCACATGATTACCGCGTTGTCAGTACATCCGGTATTAAAAACGAAAGTCATTTGATATTTGACTTCTTCTGTTCCCGACAACAATAATAATACATTACAAATATCTTCCATAATAAAGTTGGTAATTTTTAGTCTGATGGGTTCCGTCGTTTCTGGCTCGAGTGTATCTAAACCCTTCAAGCATAGATCGACCTCTCTCACCTCTCCTCTGATCGTCTCTGAGATTCTATACAAACGTTCAAGGGCAAAAAATTTATGGAATAGTCTAATGTTCAGGTGTTTACGTCATTTGATTGAACCGACGACTATATTAGTATTCAGTGCGTATATCAGATAAAATTACGACCAAGTCAGTACCTCTTAAATACGTGCGATTCATATTAATTATTAGCACAAAGTATTTGTAACGAATCCAAACTATTTTGCACCATAAAAAAAATTGAAGCCTTGGTACAACGTTTAGAATAACTGATTTTATTCAGTGGAAAACTTGGACACTTATTGGTATATGTTGAAGGAAAACATCGTTATGAAACCTGATATTAATCATGAATTTCTGGGTTTTTGTAATATGTTAATTGATATTGGAGCAACGTGGTGGTTGTATGTTTCATATCGTTCTCAGAAAGTAGACCATTTTCAAGCTATGGGCTGGTTGCAGGCCGTTGTTTTCGATTGATGAAAACAGAATAAAAATTAGTTTAGTTGTAATTAAGTTTATCAAACAAAAATAGAACAGCTCTGCTTAGTGCCCGCGGTCCAAACCACGTGGAAATTTGTTTTTTACAAAGTTTTTACCGCGTAAACCGACCTCGTTCGAATTATAGGATCAAAAGATTATATCTTATGAGGATATAATTGTAGCGCGAAGTCAGCGGATCTCATATATCCGCAATAGATTCATTGTATAAGTAGTCGCTAATCAATAAGCTAACTTGTTAGACGTATCGATAATAAATCCATCTTCACCTGCCTTCTTTAATTTCGCTCAACATTATAAGAAGTAAAAAAGTACCTACGCCACAATAATTAATAGATTAAGCGTTACTTTGCGGAGATCCATTATACAAAAGTAATAATAAGATTATTTTGCTATAATCCGCGATAAAGTAAAAAAGAAAATATATATAATGCTACATGTACGATTGGACAATCCGTTTTGATACATGCAGGATTCGTAAAAACTCATGCACTACCCGTCACCACCGCCACCACAATACACAAGCTCTACATACGTTCACTATCACAAACTCAACAATCGTTTCGCCCCGCAACCGGAGCATCAGGAGGAGTTCTATTTTGTCGTGGAGGATAGACTCCACGACAAAATAGAAAAGCGAAGTATGTGTTTTTAGTAAAATCAAAATCAGTTTAATAGTTCTGGATGATAATCTATTAACCTAAACTTTTAAGAAATGCACTTATAGTTAAAAGCGCGCATAAATCCGTTCAGTATATTTTAAGACAATCTAACACAAAAGTACATACAGGGGACTTGGTTTTATAATAAGTATAGATAGATGGATGATCGAGATTTTTGCACGTTCGTAACAAATGAGCGGCCGCACTGATTACGTGTATACGAGCACGTGTTTTTACAAGTGGGCAATTTAACTTCGTTCCCACAGTAGGAACGCTAGATTACCAAAATAATCACGTACTTTTTGTTGCGGGCTATTTTCCGCACTTATTCACTGTAAGGCGACCATTGAGAGTTAAGGGGCTGGTTATTTAGCCCACCAAGCTCATCCAGAAGCCGGGAACCCTGCTAGGGTTCCTCAAGGCTTCTTGTAACGTCCTCAGCGACCTAAGGATGTTTGCCCGATACTCCGCCACCTCCGTGCAGTACAAAATGATGAAGACTTTTCTGGTTCCCTCATGCACCCTCTGCATAAATGGCTGTCAGTCACACCTATAAGTGTTTATAGAGCAGGCAGTGTCCGGTAATGATATTTATCATTCATTGCAAGTTGGGTCTATTACGGGGTCTGTTACGGGAAAAAGTCTTTTTAAAAAAGGAATTTATTTGACACACAGAAATATAAAATAATTTTAAAGAATGAAAAGGCTCATGGAGATGTGTGACTTAGTACGAGCTTCAAGACATACTGACTCATGGCAGGGGCTTGCGCCGGATCTGGACCAGACTGCAGATGAAGCAGTCCGTCAGCAATTCTGGTAACATTAGGGTTCCGTTACAACCCCCCGCTTAAGTGTAAACTTACAGGGTGAATTCCTGAAGTTTACTATATAGAGAAAGGAAGATAGAATAGAATGGAAATAGAGAACGCCTTCGTTCTCTATTTCCATTCTATTAGACTGTTCGTCAAGCGAGGATTCAAGGAAAGCATGGCCTCCCTGGATTGCCTACAGTCAATCCGGTTTGTATGTATTATGATTTCCCATGGTAATTTCCCTAAGCCATAATCTTATTTGGCTGAAAGGAAGTAATAATCACGTACTGTCGACGATGCTACTCTAACGTCGGGTCAGCAATACGATTCTGTAGGGTCATCAGGCATTGTACACGTGAAGGATGCTTATCGTGATTTAGCACTTGTCTCTCGAGAGTTTGAATGGGTGATATCCTGGAGGGCATCCGTTCCGTGATGGGCGTGTGAATTTAGAATTGGATTAAGGTGAACTTATACTTATACATATGTATACTTATGTAACAAATAGCATGCTGTGGTTACATTTCAACGTAAGAACAGTTACATTAAAGTCATGTGAAATGTATATTATAAATATTGTTACTGTTCCTTATGTTGGTGATCCAAATAAATAAATACAAGACTTGCTTTCGAGAACTTTTTTATTATTTTTGATCTACAATTCTTTAATACATGACTTTGGTGTATTTCTGTTGGTTAACGCGCTGAATATGACTACAGCACCCAACAGGCGAGTTTTTTTTATCGTGCGATTTCTATATCACAATTGACATAAAACCGTCATTTATTCTTTACCTAAACCTTCCATAAGAGTTGCACTACTTTTTAATAAAAACCGTACAAAAATCCGTTAAATAGATTTTGATAAAATCGACCACATACAAACAGCTTTTGGAGACTTTGTTTTATAATAAGTATACCAGTAGATATATGAATAGTCATTTAACAGGTCTGGCCACTTCGCTCACTCTATTTATTTCTTCTGGATCCAAATTTTCAAAATACGTATCTACTAGTTCTTAGTTGACAAATTGTACTCGTTAGTTCGCGGTAACTCAAACATAAAAATACCCTATTATGTTTGTTGTACTGGTTTTTCTTGTTTCCAAACGAAGATCGAAATTTTTGATTTTATATTTTATCCTGGTACATAAGCTTCAGTTTATGAAATTTAAATTTATTTAATTGTCCATTATTCTGTATCTCGATTCATCCTTCATACCTTTGCACAAAAATATTATTAGATCCTACAATATTTATACTAATATATAAAGCTGAAGAGTTTGATTGATTTTTTAAACGCGCTATTTACAGGAACTACTGAACTGAAAAATTATTTGAGTGTAAAATAGTCCATTTATTGAGGAAGGCTTTAATAACATCACGCTGTGATGAATAGGAGAGGAGCAGCAATAAAAAATATTACGAAAACGGCAAAATTTAAAGCTTTTCTTGCGTGCGCTGAATAAACGGTAATAGTTATTCAAAAATCATGTATTGCGAAATTGTTGCCCTCTAAAAATTCTAAATAACAGTCCGGGACTGCATATGTCTATCTTTTTAGGTTAACCTACTCTATTTCTATGGTTATCAAAAGACTATATTACGGTTTTAATCTTTCCATGCGTGCGAAGCCGCTGGCGATTGCTAGTTTTGAATAAATGTATAACTGACAAACTTTCTACTAAGAAGTAGAAGTTATTATAGTATAGCAACACTTTGTTTTATTAAATAACAACCTAACCCAACCTAATTCAGGTTTGAGAACGTTCTAAACAAATCCTGAATGGATGATTTAGCGTGACGTCGGACCTGAGCTCGAAAATCGCGTATCCCGGTATTGTTTTCTCTTTGGCCCGCGGCGATTACCGCCGGCTTTGTGGGTGGCCCCATACATGGCTAATATAGGCCATAACAACTTATTATGTTAGATAAACAGGATTTGTGAGGCAACAGTCGTGATATAGAAATCAATTGTAATAGCCCATCGCCGATTTATTTACTGTAACAGTATATCCTAGGTTTCGAATAATTTACTGTGAAAATAATCATACTTTACTTAGATCTGTTTAATATCTACTCTTTAAGAAATGAGTTTTAGTATTCAGTTCCCTTGAAAAATAGCTTTTCAATATTGTAAAAAGTTTCAAAGAATAATGTAACAATAATAGAATAAGGAACTTTGGGGAGGTCTAAAGTACATAAGTATGTTATTATGATTGCTTTTGAATAATATAATCATAGGCAAAGAACATTGTCTAGATATTTGATGATATTGCATAGATAACTTGATAAGGATATTCAAATTATATCTCAAAAGTTATTTCGGTATAACTGCCAAATAATTCTATCATAGCTTTTGTACTATGGACTTACGCAAAGTAACTCTTACTTCTAATAAAAAAAGTAAACTAAGTCGGGATATGAAATTTTGTGAAAGCTTTTATTATTAAAGCTTTTATTAGTTGACCTTTTCCAATTTATATTAGGCACATCTCATGTCAAAGTCCTTATTTCACACATTCTCAACAGCTATCATAATCATTTTATCATTTCCGTAAGAGCGGTCTATCAAAGCACACCGCGACAATACTATTTTTTACCGCTTCCCGTCGCATATGCAAATTGCAACTAAGCTTATGCGTAATGACGTCGTAAATCGTACGTGGATTAAGGCATAGACAATCTCTGAGATGCACAAAGCTATAAGAAAACGAGCTACATAGACAGGTATTTAAGTTTACTGTTTTATAATTTGAAAAGAAAGAAACCAGCGATCCATACAAAGTAGACAACTTTATTAAAAAGAAGACTAATTGCACTATATTCTTAGGATATAGGTACATCTAATATGATATCTTCAGGTCTTAGAAATACCTACTATATGCTTTTTAGTTAGAAAAGTAAGGTAAGAAAAAAAAATGCGGCAAATATTGGCTCCTTTTCAACCGTGTTATTGACAATAGTTAATCCTTTACAAAGTAGTTCCAATATAAACCAGATTTTGATCTTCAAAATATAATATCTTGATGTTTAGATTTTGAAAAGATCAACAAGTTTCTCGCCGTCTTTTTAGATAGGAGTATTTTTTTGGACCAATACCAAAGTTGATGATTCAAGTTTAGAACAAAGTAATTATTGAATTAAGGTCTATTTTTTTGTTACCTTTGAAAAATTATAATATTTGTATTATCTTCATCTTACTAACCTGAAGCTTACCGTGAAGAAATTGGTAATTAGAATTTAGATCGCTTTTTAGGAATACTGACTAAAATGTTTCCGATCCTAATTTATTTTCTGTGCAGTGGCTTGTAATATTTTAGCATTTAAATCCGTGACTGCAACACCTCACGATAAACTTCAAGGGGAAACCTTTACATTGACAACAAACCTATACAATTTCAAGTTAGGCAATTTGAATTCTTCAACAGACCATATTTGTGGGTGGGCGCGTCACCACGTTTACCCAGTAATGATCACAGATGATGCCATAATTACACCTCTGAACCGCATAGTTTCCTCTTTGTTACATCATTTGATACACCGTGTGTGGCGCGAGTACATATTCGGTGCTCGGTGTACCGTTGGATTCACGCTGAGCCACATTGCTTAACTACGATAGACCGCATCACTTATGAAGACGTTGTGACAAGATTTGTGGTCAATTTAGATTATCTGTGACAGTCTAATCTCTATAAAGTAAGAATTTTTTTAGAACTGACTATATGTAAATACATAGCTTCTACAGCGTCACCGGGGGTAACGGGCCTGAGTGAAGGTATGGTAGACATACATTTTCTTACAGGTAAAGACTAATGTAGACAAAATGGATCAATAAGATCTAAGTTACCCTACGAGGGATATAGCGAGCTATTTTTGAAGGGATTAAATTAGGAATAAGGAGATTTACAGAAGAAATAAAATAACCGATATAACTCGCGAAGTTGAATTGTAAATAGGTGGGGTATATAGTACGAAGAAAGCATGGGCGATAGCGCCCTGTGATGCTGGAATGACGACCCCTGAAAACGCAATGTTGGTAGATACCTACGAGTTGACCTCAAAAAGTTGCAAAAAGGTGTTGGATCCTAGCGGTAAAAGATTGTGTGGTGTTGAGATCCATTATTGATACCTTTATCCAGCGGTGATCATCTATCGCTTGAATAAATAAAACTAAGGAACTTATAATTTCGTTTCGAAAGGAATAGCGGCCACTAGATGTCGCTGTTGCGGCGTCATGCAAATTGGCGTAACGCTAACGCGAGAGTAGGTCAAATGAACTTGAAGAATATAAGAATATATATATATATATATATACGAGATGGGTTCAAAAAGTATCGCGAATTTTGAATTTTCGCGAGTTACATATATTCCAATTTCGATTTTTTTGTGGCGTTATGTTGGTACATATGTCTCTCACTTATGCTGACAAGTTGGGCCATTTTGAATGGTCGGTTAATTGTTGACAGCTGCTTTGCTTGCACGTGTTTTGGTTCGTCTTCGATTTTTACCTATTCAAAAAATGGAACAAGGAACCTGTATCGATTTTTGTGTGAAGAACGAAATTAAGTGCGCGGATGCATTCCGAGTATGGATTGTGGCATATGGAGAAGCTACTTTGGACAAAAGCAACGTTTATCGGTGGTACAAAATGTTTTTAAAAGGCCGAGAAGATGTGAATGACGAAGAGCGTGCCGGACGCCCGAGCACTTCAACAACAGACGAAAAAATTGATGAATTGAAGAAAATGGTATTGGCCAATCTTCGAATCATCGATAGAGAAATTGCCGAGGACCTAGGCACATTGAATGGCTCGTGCCATTCGATTTTAATCGATAATTTGTGGAAAAACAAAAATTGGCTTTTGCACCTCGATAACGCCCCTGTTCACACATCGCTGCTTGTACGCGACTTCTTGGACAAAAACAACAGACCAATGATACCGCAGCCACCGTATTCCCCAGATCTGGCCCCCTGTGACTTTTTCTTGTTCCCGAAACTGAAGAGGCCCATGGAAGGACGACACTACGCCACGATTGACGAGATAAAGACGGCATCGAAGGAGGAGCTGAACAAGATACAAAAAAATGATTTTTTAAAGTACTTCGAAGATTTGTAAAAACGTTGGCACAAGTGTATAATATCCCAGAGGGATTACTTTGAAGGGGACAAAATAGATATTTACGAATAAATAAATAATTTTTGAAAATACACAAAATTCGCGATACTTTTTGAACACACCTCGTATATAGGGTGGTTAAATTTCAAGGGCCGATGTTGATTTTGAATAAAACAAAAATTATATAGGAAATTATTGTTATTTCTTTTTATTATTATAATATAGTATGACTCAATTATGTATGAAACAAAATATCGGCCAAATGGCCAACGTGACCTCGGCGGTACACCTCCATCCGATGGTCCAAATTTTCGATGACGCTGAGGCATAATTGAGGTTCTATGCCGTTAATGAGCCGAATTATCTCATTCTTTAACTCTTGAATTATTGCTGGCTTATCGACGTACACCTTTTCTTTCAAATAATCCCAAAAAAAGAAGTCCAACGGTGTCAAATCACATGATCTTGCCGGCCAATTGACATCGCCACCACGTTGTGTGACCATGCCACACTGCCATTGAAGTTGTCGTGCAAAAGAGCCATTGTTTCGTTACCTGTGTGGCAAAAGGCACCGTCCTGTTAAAACCACATATCATCCACATCCATATCTTCCAATTCGGGCCTCCCACAGACCCAATTTGTTCAAATTTTTTGCACAATTTTTCCGATTGTACGCACATTTGGACGATTAAATTGATCGAAAAAAAATCGCGAAGTACACGATATGCATTTTGATTTGAACGTCAATTTTCATAATAAGCTTAAATAACTTTAACGCGTTTCTCTATTGTGTATCTTTCCATGGTTCAAATTGAGTTAGTCTGAAATTGCAAAATATCAAAAAAAATGCAGAAAAAATCTTGACATTTAGGTGTGGTTCACATTCAACATCGGCCCTTCAAATTTAACCACCCGTTATGTTAATATACGTACTCATTTTCAACAATTTTACTCACAAGTAATACAGAAAACGAGCTAGTACCCGCATTTATTATAACCAAAGATAATACTTAAATAATTCTTTAGCATGCCGACGTAATTGTGGTCTAGTGGTCATTAGACAAAATGCTGACAATTACTTCTTATACAATCTGCAGTCGGTCGCTTTGTAAGATGAAAAAAGCATATTTAGAGCCTTTGAAAGTTTACTAACCTCTTAAGGTTTTTAAGCTACTGGTAATTTTTCATTGTAGTTAAATAGTTATTAGCATTGTGGTATTTCCTTCTTACTTGGCGATTACTTTATAATCCTTAAGCACGTTTTAAGGTGAATGCTTTCGTCAACTTTATAATAATAATAAAAAATAATAAAAGAAAGAATAATAATAATAATAATAATATTTTTTTTTTATTGCATGAAAATGGTACATAGGATATTTAATATGATATATAAGGATACAACATTTTCTGCCATTTCGGCGTGCAAAAATATTAAATAACATATATCTAAAATTAAAAATAAAATAAAAAATTAATAGTAATAAAAGTCTCAAAACAATTCCATTTTATCTAAACTCTGTACATCTAAAAGAAATTCTTCTACCGAGTAATAACATTTCTTTAACAATATTTTAAATAAATTTACTTTAAACAATCTCATATTTTGATTTTTAAGGGTTTCTGGCAGCTTGTTATAAATGCGTATGGCCATACAATAAACATTTTTCGCAAACAATTGAATTCGTTGTCTAGGAACTACGAGTTTATTTTTATATCTATTTGACTTCAGAGCCGTATCTGCCTTGTTTTGAAATCTATCCCTATGCTTGTGAACAAATAAGGAAACTTCTAAAATATAAAGACATGGCAGAGGCAATACATTAACATTCTTAAAAAGCGGCTTACATGGTTCTAGAGGCTCAGCTCCACATATTATACGAATGAACTTTTTTTGGATTCGAAATATTTTTGTAACATCAACGGAATTGCCCCATAAGATAAGTCCGTAACGTAGCAAAGAAGAGACATGTCCGTGATATGCATTGAGTGCTGTGTCCTTTGATGTTACATTTTTGAGTTTATATATCACGTATACAAAACGGTCCAATTTTTTACTTAAATTGTCTATATGTAATTTCCAATTACAGAATTTATCCAAGACTATACCCAGAAACACTGTATGATCGACTTCTTCTATTAAAAAATTATTACATATGACATTAACTTTTAATGGGATACTATTATATGTTTGAAATTGTATAAATTTAGTCTTACTAATGTTTAATGTTAAATTATTTTGGTGCATCCAGAAAGCAATTTTTTTAACGTTTTCATTAATTTCATTTTCAAAAGTATTTTTATTTTTACATTTTATTATTAGTGTCGTGTCATCAGCAAATTGTATACACTGACATTCAACGCATTCAGGTAAGTCATTTGAATAAAGAAGGAATAGTAGAGGTCCCAAAATGCTTCCTTGTGGTACACCAAACCTGTTAATTTGATATTTAGATTTATAAGAGACTTTAATATTAGCAGAAATCTTTGATATTTGAACACACTGATTTCTATCACTTAAATAGCTTTCTATCCATTCATGTGCGTTTCCTCTGATACCGTAATTCAGAAGCTTTCTTAGTAAAGTTTTATGGCAAACGAGGTCGAAAGCTTTAGACATGTCTAAAAAGACACATGCTACAGGAATTTTGTTATTCAAACTTTCAGTGACAATTTTCTTTAGAGCGAAACAGGCTAAAGATGTAGAATTGTTTTTTAAAAAATCCGAATTGTTCAGGTCTCAATAATTTATGTTTAAAAATGAATTGATATATTCTATTATACATGATTTTTTCGTAGACTTTAGCTAAGATAGGTATAAGTGTTATCGGTCTATAATTATTTAAGTCTTTTGTAGATCCTTTTTTATGAATTGGTTTTACAATTGAATATTTTAAACGCGTTGGAAATTGGCCGTTCAAAATAGATTGGTTTATCACGTGACACAAAGGACGCGATAAATATTTGGCGCAAAGCTTAATCATTCTCGTGTTTATATCGTCATATCCAGTAGAATTAGTGTTATTTAGATCCATAATAATTTTATTAATTTCAAGATCGTTAGTAGGATTAAGATAAATACTATCTCTGCAATTATTAACGATGTTTGTAAAAAGAGGAAGGTTTTGAGTTTTATTAGTGAGATTGATAAAATATTCATTAAATTTTTCAGCAATTTCCTTTGCATCAGTATATTTAGTATTGTTACATTCAAGGCTGCTAATTTCTAGTACTTTTAGTTTCGCTGATCGTTCAGTGTATGTTTTTATTACATTCCAGGCAGCTCTACATTTATTTTTTGAGTGAGTTATATACTTAGAGTTGGCTAGGTATTGTGCTAGTGATATACATTTTTTAAATAGTTTAGTGTAATTTTTATATTTAGCTTTATTACTCTTTTTTCCGCTGGAAGACAAACGATAATTTAAATAAAGTGACCTTTTTCTGATGCAACTTCGTTTTATTCCTTTAGTAATCCATGCATTCCGACAATTTTTAGGCGAAATTTTTACTTTTATTATCGGAAAGCATAGATTGTAGAAGAGAATAATTGTATCATGCAACGAGTTGAAGGAAGTATTAGTGCCAGTTTCAATCAGTACATCATTGAAGGATAATGATGCTATTGCTTCACAAAATTTTCTAATATTGTCCTTATTAAAGTCTCGTTTAAATTCAAACCAATAAGGAGGTGTACTTATTTTATTATCTATACTTGTTTTGAAAGTTATTGTTTGGCAAGTTTCATGGTCTGAGAGAGCCATATAATGGAGATCAGCTTGTACATTGGAAATATTGCTTGCTATAATGTCTATGCATGATTTTTTTCTGGTTGGTTTTATAATGTGCTGGCTCAAATTACAATTATCTAATACGGATTGGAGTTCCTGAGTTGACGGGGTATTTTTTAGTAAATCAATGTTCAAATCACCACAGAGAATTATTTTCTTTTTATTTTTCTTTATTATTGTATTTAATAACATTTTAAGATTTTGTAGAAATAAATTTACATTAGAATTTGGTATTCGGTATACGCAAACAATAATAGTATTTATAGAGATTATTTCTGTAGCGCAATATTCAAACAGATATGGAATTCGTTGTACATTTAAGGATAGTGGTTTAAATTTCAAATATTTTTTTAGCAAAATACAGCTACCACCTCTTCGTTCCGAGATTCTCGAGTAAAATGCAACTAAGTTGTAGCCGTTAATTTTTAAGTTCGATTCCGAGCCACTTTTTATGAAGGTTTCGGTGAAACAAATAATATCAATGCTCCCTACTTTTTTTCTAATTCTTGTAAAGTAATCTGGATTAGACTTTGCTTATTTAAGACACCTGCTATATTTTGATGTAACAAGGTAATTTTAGAGTCATTATCGTTAGACGAGAAAAAACTGTTTTTTATTGTTATGATTAGTAACAGCAGAAATATTTGCGTCATTTATATTTTTATTTAATTTATTAAAGTAATCAGGAATTAGTTTTTGGATAAGAGTAACTTTAGAGTTTTGAGTTTTACGTACAGTTTTAGATTTTACAGGGAAATAAAAGGGAATTGTGCCTTTTTTTGAAAAGTTTAATGTAGTTTCAGTATTATTTTGGTTTTTTAGAAAGTTTCTATGATTATTTGATAATATGGGTGTTTTTTCATTTTTTTTTACGATATAAAGTTTTTTATATTTCAAATAATCTATTTCAGTATTTATTTTGAAACATATTTGTTGTAGACTATGACGATATCCAGTATTATGTTGATTATTTTTAATTGTGTTTATAAATTTGCAGTTAGAATAGTTTTGGACAGCAAATTAATGTTATCATTCAATAATTTGATATTTAAGTGAGGATTATCAAGGACATTAAGTACAAACACTTGGTAACCTTTAAGCTTATGTAAAGCACTGCTTAATTCTGACAACGTAGAATATGGGTTTTTTTCATTAGATCCTACACCTAAAATTACAATATCATCTTTATCTAATGTTTCTATCATACTGTCACAGGTGCTAAGTACTTGAGCTGTAGTTGCATGTGGTTTCACCATTGATGAAACAGTATATATATCATTCCATTGGTTTTGCCTCTTTCTGATGATCTCACACGACAGTCCCTTGGTTATTTGATCTCCAAGAATTAAAATTTTCGATTGTTGTCGAATGTCACAAATATTACTAACAACTTCATGCTCTTGGGGATTTGTAGGACAATGTTCTTCCAAAACAGTAGAATTCATTTGTGGTATTTGTTCTGACGCCACATCTATTGGTATACTTGTAGTTTCGTCGCTGTGTGAATAATTTCTACAAATTCCGTTAGAGGTAAGTGGAGATGTTCTTAACATTCTAGCCCTAAAATTATTGATTTTCTTTAAGTTGGACAAAGGTGTTCGAGATGTAACGGGACTGCAGCATACTTTCGGCGGAAAATCTATTGCGACCTTTTTTAATACGTCCAATTTCATATTTTTATCAAGTAATCCTTTTTTCATGTTGTTTATCTCTAAGTTCAAATTATCGATTTCTTTATGTGCTGAGTTGAGTTCCGATTGCAATTTTTCGATATCTTGTTTTTGCTTAAGTACTAGTGATGAATTAAAGTTCGGAAATAGTTCAACACTTCTAGTAGTAAGGTCAAGAAACGAATTACTTGATATGCAAGATTGATCTGTATTGTAGGGACTTAAGTTAGACAGATCTAAGTTTGATTTGACTTTTCTTAATGGCCGGCGCAGAGTGACGTTATCCATATTTGTAGTAATGAAGTAATGGCAGCCAAATTGATACAGAATATTTAATATTTATTGATAACGACTTCACTTAAGTCTTAATACATATTCATGTTTATTTAAATATTACTTCTTCTTCTGTCGTGTTCTTCATTACTGAAGGTCGTGTCCTATTTAAAAGTCCTTTACAGTTCTTATAATTCGCCTCCATTTCTCTCGGTTAAATATTACTATGATAAATTTATATTAAGAAATAAAAATTGTTCATATATTGACCAGGATTCGAACTCGGGTAGGAGATTTTAAATCAACACCTGTACAGAATAGGCTACCGATATCGCTGATGCATCTTATGTAAATTTTGATCGTAATAAGCATATCACAATATCATTTTATATTTGATAGTGATACTAATTTTTATTTTCACGTAATATTGTCACTTTATAAATTCTTCAGTTATATTATACGTTAAAAATGATATATGCCGTTGTTTAATCGATTCAATGTTTACTAAGATTTGAAACTTTCACATCAGTTTTAGGCCGTTAATTTTTCACAATTTTTTTAAACACAACTTTTTAAAGTTTACACAAAATGTTTAAAATCACTAGAAGTCCTTCATTTACGCATTGAACACTTAATAAAGTCTATTTTTGGGCACTTTTAGCTTTAGAATATTGATATTATTGTAAGATTATGTGATTACTAAGTTATTAAGAATAAATTGTAATTTTAGGATATATCAGAGTATTTCAGCGAAGATAACATTTCCACTTATTATTCACTTCTTTATTTTTATTTATACATATTTTTTATTACACAAAGAACACTTTTTAGATTTGTTTTATAGAAATTAAATAAGAGCTAATGTTTACATGTACAACTACCTACTATATTTTGTTTTTAAGAAAATAGTTTTTAACTGAAGGTTAATTATCAGACTAAAGCCATATTTTGTCAAACTAAACATATATCATCAACTGTTCATCAAAACATATATTATGATTCTGCTTAACTTAAATGTACTTTATTTTAGTTACGCAATGTTTCATATTTCAAATAAATCATTTTACGGTATAAAATACAGAAATAAAATATTATTACACATACTTACATTAAATTAATTATCTATACTAATATTATAAAGACGAAAAATTTGTATGTATGTTTTTAATGTTTTCACACAAAAACTATTGGACCGATTTCAAAAACTCTTTCACCGTTGGATAGCTGCATCTATACTGAGCAAAATAGGCTATATTACATAAAAAATAGGGATCCGTTATAAAATGTAATAAGGTGTAAAAATTTAGTCATAAAAATCTGTCATCGGATGCGCTGCGGAAACTATTGATGATATATTTAACAAAAATAAATCTACAGTCCGACTTAGTAGACTTTCCACTGCCATGAGATCGGTATGTACGCGGGTAAAACTGCGGGATATTACTAGTATATTACTAATATTACCTATACATATATTAAAATTGTCAAAAATTATACATATATCTTATACTTCCAAGATTTAATTTAATTCTATTCATTATAAAACTAGTTCAAGGCATATTTGTTTAGATGCAAAAGAGAAAGATAAGGTAAGTACACATGAAACTATAAAGTTATATCAGTAGTGCTGTGATATTTGTATTATAAGATAGAACGAAATGTTTTATCTTAACAAATTAAAAGGTTAAATATTAATTTAATATTTGAAATGCTGATCCAGTTAAAGATTCAGCAATAATCGTTCACGTTCACAAAAGTTTATTTTGACTCCTTAAGACGTAGCCAAATCGTTATTAGCTTGTGTCAGTTGCTATGCTTTCTATTATTATATCGCGTTTTTATTTTTATTTTAACGAATATGTGCTAATTAAACCTAATATTTAAATAGAACATTCAAAAAGAACATTTATATTAACATCCATATCTCAAGCAATATATTGCAAAGCAATTTTTGTAGACATTCACCTTAAGAAAGGCACAACTTTCGTTTATATAAAACTGGAAGTTTGTTTTCATATGAAGCCGCTGTTTCTTAGAAATATCTGAAGAGACAAATAGAATAGATGACTTAAGTGGTATTATTGTGCTTTAAACGTTTCTTTAAGTTGAAAAACCTTTTTTTTGTGTTTATGTTTGCTTTATCATTTGCTTTAAGCATAGAGTTATTATGCTAGAGTGAGGAGGGGGAGTTAGCCTAAAATATGTGTAAAAAAAAAGAAAATCTAATGAGGCACTTTATCCGTCTCTGTATTTTATGCTAGCGTAACCAGTCAACGTTTCTCTACATTTTTAAATTAAGAACGCTCCAAGAGTATTGCACTATTGCGTATTGTGATTCGAAAAATAATAATATTAATTATATGTCTCTTATTTTCCCTGTCTTATTATTTGTTGGACACTCGCACTCATAGGTCTGCCTATGTCTTACAATATCTAACCTTAATATCTAAACCTATAATAACTATAAGTGCAAACTGTTTAATAATCTATATCTAACTTTCTACTTGAACCACAGAAGTTACTTCATTCTTTTCTCTAGTGCTGTCTAAAAACTAGCAACAGTGAAGTTGTAGCCGGCTCCAGTCGACTAGACACGGAATAAATCATGGAGTTTTTATAGAAAAGTAGTAACGCTGTCGAACCACTTCAAAGATTGCCGCTTTAAGGCCAATGCAGGCGTAAGGTTTTATATAAAATGTGGATGCTCGTTAACACAATTTTTTTGGTGTAACTTTTGTTAACAGATCAATATCAATATAAAATTTGAATCAAATACACAAACATTTAATATACACTATATAAAACTTTTTAAGTTTTTTAGTACAACTTCAAAACTTTCGCGCTAATAAATGAAAAGAAACGGGGGACTTTTGGACCCAATTGTTATAGGTTGAGGTATGGCTTGAAAAATGCGGTATATTTTTGCGATTCGAAATATAAATATTAGCGGAATTTGCAATCTGGGAATTTAAAAATCTTTAAAAGTGTGTTTGGCGGAAACAATATAAGTTATCGATTACAATAATCGATTAAAGTAAACGAATAGTTAAAAATACAATACAGATGTCAAACACGTGAAACACGCATTCAAACAATCAAACAAACTCTTCAGCTTTATATATGCTAATATATAATATATATAATACATAGCATAGATTTGCTAAATATTTGAAATATTAAAGAAATTAAAGTCAACGTTGATTCTTGTTTAGAAATCGATTAATTGTTTTTTTCATCACTATACTATTTACACTTATTTATATGGTGCTTAATTTATGCTAAAAATATCACATAATTTATAGATTTTAGGCGTTACTTTGCGGAGATCCAACATACAATTAAAGTAGCGATGGGTGATGTACATAGCCCAACTTATTTATGTGGAAGACCAATAAAAGAAGCATTGGTTATTTGGTAGTACTATCTCTAAAAGGACTTAAATACTTAGATTTACAGAGGTAACACAAGATCATGTAGGGTGGATGTCGCCTTAGTTACATCATTTGAAAAGAAGTAGTAAAGGTAAAATTATTTTAAAGTATCAGATGGCTTATAACGGTGAAAACTTGATATTTTCATTTCATTGTATTGCCGTAGTCCTACTAATATTATAAATGCGAAAGTTTGTGAGTATGGATATATGTTTGTTATTCTTTCACGGTGAATCCGCTGAACCAATATCGACGAAATTTGACATAAATATTTTTTATACACCGGAATAACATATAGGCTATAGAAATCCTGTTAATTCTACAAGAATAGAATGAATTGGAAAGCGCCATCTATTACCAACTTATCATGTCACAAAATTCAAACGAAGTTGCAGGTAAAAGCTAGTTATATGTATATTTTAATGATACATTCGTCGTGTTCTATACACGGAATACAAATTTCTTTTTTTATAAATGCCACGTCGGCTGCGGCGGTGCCATCAAAGATAGATTTCTTTATTGAACCGAAGGCCGTAAAGGCTTCATTAACGATACATTTGATTTGTTTACAATACTTTTGTAATATGAATGTTGAAGACTTTCTTAACACATAGTTAATTATTTTGAGCGGTATTCCTCATAGTTAATATGTTTTATTTTTATTTAAGATTGGGTTAGTTAGTGAAAGTAAATATTAACTAAATTCGATGGTGGTTTTGTTGGTGATTTGTTTGCGGCGACATTGAGTATTATATTGTTGGATTTTTACATCTACAAGTTAGTCGCTAAGTGGTAAATTTGACAATAATTCATCAATATTCATTCATCATTATAATTAAGTTAATAATTAACGATTGAGTTTGACATTCAGTAAGAATATAAACAAATAAAATTTTTCCTATACTTTACTCTACTTCTTTACTAAACTCTTCACAGTAAGAAGGTGGAGTTGATGATTCAAAAGCTCTTCTTATACGTTTATTTCAATTTGTTTGTCCGATGTAGTGTTATTTAACAATTTTTATATTTTTATTTATTCAATAGGTTTAAAATTTTTGAGAATATTGGATATATTATGTGGGGTCGACACAACATGTTATCACATGATTTGTCTAGATATTTTACGACCGGCCGCCTCCCTGACTTCATTTTACCTTCGTCGCCTTTTTCGACATCTAGATATGTAATGAGGGTGGTCTATTTTATTCAACCTGATACGACGCGAATTTCTGACGATATAATTAAATAAAAAATAAAATGTATAAAACGTATAAAAGTAAAGTAAGTAACGGCCTGTTACTATCCCACTGCTGGGCCTAGTCCTCTTCTCTTTTTGGAGAGAAGGATTGGAGCTAAGTCCTACCACGCTGCTCCAATGCGGATTTGTAGGTTTCACATATACCTAGAATTCTCTAGAGATATGTAGGTTTCCTCACGATGTTTTCCTTCACCGAGAAAATTTATAATTGTCTATTAAATACATAAGTTTAAAAAGAAAACGTAATATGGGTATTTTACTTTTGCGATAATTATAAGGTTGAATTATGATTTGACAAAAAAAAACAGATTTGAAATGTAAGTTATTATAAGAAAAACGAGAGAAAGCAGCTGGCGGGATGATCTCTCGCAAGCCGCCTCACCGCCGCCGATAGAGTCATTATGTACCATTATTGTGCATATGTTCTGAAAGTTGGCAACTAAACACAACTTGGGTCTTAGGTAGGGCTTCTTAAACTTTTTTATATAGCGACCCCCTTCAAGCTTAGGAAATTTTAAACGACCCCCTCCATGTAATGAAATATATAATATTAAATTTAATAAAATCTATTTGATTAAATTTAATGAAAAGGGGTAATGAAGGAACTTAGGAGGAGAAATATCAATAAATCTTTGTTAAAAAAGTTCTTTAAAGGACAGCTGCAGCCATGTAGTTGTATCAATAATGATTGAAAAGTATCAGATCTTTGCGACGCCTTTTGCTTTCAGTAGTCTCGCAACCCCCCTGGGGGTCGTTACCCACAGTTTAAGAAGCCCTGAAGCCATAGACTCTAAGGCATAGAGTTATAGACTTAGGGGAGCCATAGCCATACCTGTATGGGACAATGACACAGTAAATAATGGAGAGGGAATATGAAACTCGTACACTACTATCTCAGCTTCGTTCGATCCTATGTTTCGTCGCCATAACGCAAGTTTGTTTGACTCCTCCGATACTAATACCATCTCAATCCATAAGCTTTTCTCATAACGTACTCACCGTAGGCGTTAAAGAGCATCATCATCTTCCTGCCCTTATCCCACACTAAGTGGGGTCGACACAACTTGTTATGAACATGTTATCACATGATTTGTTTATAGGTGAAATCTATGCATTAATATAATGCAGATGTGATATTTTTTATTTAACAGTTCCACTTTGACAGCCACTGGTCATTTGATTAACTCATCGAGCGCGGGGCGGTAGGGTTGATAGTACAAGTTTTTATTCTTTCCTCCTGTTTTTTGTGTATTTTAAGCTTATTTCTTGCAATCGTGCGTGTCTTGCATGCAAATTTTAATTTGGGCAACAATCATTTAAAATTCCTTACCTATTAATTCGTGTAACGATTTCGTGTTGTTTTGTCATAGTTTTTTTGTGCTATTTAATTTATTTATGTACTTAAATTCGATTTTTTACGCGGATACATTATCGAAATATTTTTGTTATTACTTGATCTATCTTTATTCTAGGCTAGTAATAGCCCGCGGTTTCTCCCGCATACATACCGATCTCATGGCAGTGGAAAGTCTACTAAGTCGGACTATAGATTTATTTTTGTTAAATATATCATATCAGTAGTTTCCGCAGCGCATGCTATGACAGATTTTTATGACTAATTTTTTACACCTTATTACATTTTTATTATCTGCGGATCCCTATTATTTAAAAGTAATATAGCCTTTGTGAAAAAATTTTTGAAATCGGTCCAGTAGTTTTTGTGTGAAAATATTACAAACATACATAAAAATACTTCCTTATTTAGTATAGATTATTTATAAAAAAATTCATTATGTGATTTGCGTTGGCGGACAACTTTGTGAGAAATACTGCATATGTTCAAAAATTTTTGTTTAAAAAATCGTTGTCTTTGACTTGGTTATACATTTTCTCCAACGGAGAGGGACCTCTACACTGTGGGCTGGTTCGTAAAAATTAGTTATTATTCTTTTTATGACTTTTCTTTATTCAGTGTTACGCATATGTGGAACGGAAGAATTGATAGGCGTTTTAGTCAAAAGGTAGTGATGGTCTCTACCATGCAATGGAAAATATACCGTCCATTTTTATACTCATCGACTAGGTGTACAATAATTTTAGTGAAGGCAATCTCTAGATTAGTAGTCGGCAACGATAATAAAGACTCATAACTACTAAAGCTTTAAAGATTTTTGTTTGTTTGAAAGCGCTAATCTCAAGAACTACTGGATCGATTTGAAAAATTATTTCAGTAAAAGATAGCCCATTTATTGAGGAAGGCTACATCACGCTAAGATGAATAGGAGAGGAGAAGCAATAAAAAATATTACGAAAGTTATTGAAAAATCATGTATTATAAAATTTTTCCCCTCTAAAAGATCGAAAAAAAAGTCCGCGGCAGCATATGTCTAGCTTTTAAGGTTAACCCACTTTAACCATTTTTATGATTATTAAAATACTATTTTACGGTTTTAATCCTTCCACGCGAGCGGAGCCGCTGGCGATTAATAGTCGCTTATTCAAGAATGACCATATGATACTTTAGAACGCAATATACAATCTACTGGCATTCAATCAGTAGATATATAAGTAACTTTACAAACAACATTACAATTAAAGTAGATAAAAGATTATGTATGATACCTATTCACCCCCTTATTAATTCAACGATGTACTGCCGCCTTTGCAATTAAAATACAATAGCCTTAGCCCTGTCTTTGGCGACGTTTCGGTTAATTACAGGTATCTTTGTTTTAATTTTCGATCGTATTTCTATATCAATAAGGCTCAATTTTACTGAACTATCATATTTTGTATTAGTCGTATCATATACCCTATCATATTATATACCCTATCGTCGTACTAATAAGATTTTTTATTGAATGATTTTTGTTACAAGGGAAAGGACGCGTGGGCACCAGCGACGCCCACTGTCACACGTGTCCCGGATGTGGATGCTGAAATTGTACCTCTTGTGATGAATACAGTCAATTAAATTGGCTTTTATTTTTTTCGTCACGGTCTCCTTTAAGCCTCTAAAACCTTTATATTTTTATCTATCCCTTAGAATAGACCTATTTTCTTGTCTTATATAATTTTTGGTAAGCGCACAATATATACAATAACACGATATAATAGGAATACCACAATTCCCGTTCCGAGATGCACTTCTCTTGAATGACGAACAAAGACTGACTGTCACTGAAACGTTTTATCAATAGGAAGACTCCACCGGAAACAACAACGGCACAGTGTTGCCATCATTTTAATCAAAAAGGGCGCGATACTCTTGTATCATGACTGTGTTGCTATGAAATACAAAGTGGAAGTCATTGGCGACAACATATTTTATATAATTTATATTATTTTATATAATATTTATATTGCTTTGCGATTTTGCTATGGATTCTATCTTCGAATGATGGTTACGGGGTGAACGATTATTTTTGACATTGTGTTAATGAATACGTTCAGTGCAATAGTGTGGTGTTGTTTATAGTGCATGCGTTTTACTTGCATAGGTTTGCATTCTTTTTACTTGCATAAGTTTGCATTCGTTTTAATTGCATAGGTTTGTTTGCAAAGAGACAAAAAATATAAAATAATAATCATCTTAAAAAATTACATGCAAATCATGAACCATATTTAATAGAGCGTACAACAACTACTAATATTATAAATGCTAAAGTTTCTGAGTATGGATCTATGTTTGTTACTCTTTCACGGAAAAACTATTGGACGGATTTGGATAAAATTTTGCAGTAAAAAGGTACAATAACATATAGGCTACAATTTGTAATGACTTTAGGTATTTTTGGTTCCACGCGAGCGAGACCGCAACAATCGTTTCGCCCCACAACCGAAGCATCATCATGAGATAGATTCCGTGACAAAATCGCAAAGGATTATAGCAAAATAATTTCATTATTACTTTTGTATTATGGATCTCCGCAAAGTAACGCCTAATTCTATAAATTAATTGAAATTGTTTGTGACCGCCGTGTGGTATTCAGTTTAGTAGAATAGACCGCCCTCATCAAACCGAGGGGTCGTAAAAAACGACTTAGGTAAGTTGACGTCAGGCAGGCGGCCGGTCGTAAAAACGCAGCCAAATCATGTAAAAGCATGTTTATAACATGTGCCGACCCGACTTAGAGTGGGATAGAGGGGAACTTTATTTTATAACGATTATTTTACAAAGTTGTATGTGAGTTGGTGGAGTAGTAAATATATAAAGTAGAGACTTTCATTGAGACATTATAAACTTTAATATCACATCGAACATATGCAATAACTTTTTTACAGGATCAGATACCGATAAAGTTGTAACGTGTCCTTAGATAATATGATCGATACACCATAAATTCATTTTCTGTGGGATAGATCATCATTCTCCTGCATTTATCCCACTCTAAGTGGGGTCGGCATTACATGTTACAAACATGTTGTCACATGGTTTTGTTACGTATTTTACGACCATCCGCCTGCCTAACGTTAACTTACCTTAGTCATATTTTATGGCTTGGTAAGAAAGAGGGTGGTCTATTCTACTCAGATAATTGGCTTTCAACTTTTACTACTTTCAGTGAGATAAATATATAATTTATTAAAAGCTTATATTTAACTTGCCTTGTATATTTGTATGTGAAGGTGGAATTTTGCAAGTTAAATTTGACCCACTTTCCGGAGTCCGATTGAGCTGAAATTTTACATACTGGTCCAGTCCAGATGACAATGCATGTCTATGATAAGCATGACCTGATGCTGTTGTCAGGATTGGCTCTAGACAAGGGAACTCCTCAACAGATAACAATTGAAATGAAATTTTGTTAAAAGCTTTTTTTTTATCGGATAACGCCATAAACTATCTATCGTTAAGATCTGAATTAATGAAAAAAAAGTTTTTGTTTACCATCACTAGATGCTATATAACAAATTCTCCTGCTACGTCTGTCTCTTCGCGTTGAACTCACAAACTACTAAACGGGTTTTTTTAATAGCGCGAATCATAAGATGGTAAGAGGGTTTGTCGCTTAACAATTCAATATTAACGTAAGAAGTTATTATAGTATGCATGCTTTTTTTTAATTTTTATTACTTTCTTCATTTCTATTGTCTTACTATTTAATTTGTAAACTAGCTGTGTCCACAGCTTTATCCGCGTTGAAATTATTTTGTCACAAAGTTTTTTCCTCGTAAGTTCCGACCATGCAGGATTTCTAGGATAAAAAGTAGTCTATATGTTGCTCCATAACATCCTCTATCTGCCCGTGAAAGTGCAATCAAATTCGGTTTAGCCGTTCCAGAGAATATGCTACTAATCTACCTCAATCAGAAGAATGTTTAAGTAAAAACCGTACAAAAATCTGTTTAGTAGATTTTGAGAAAATCGTTCATACTGAGTGGTGATGGTTCCCATTTGCAAGGTAACATTTCTCTACATATCTTTTATGTAATAACTATAGCATTTTTATAACTCTGTTATATATGTTGTTTAGTGTGATATTACTGTAAATAAATGCTTTTTGATTTGACATACAGACAGACTTATGGGGACTTTTTATACGTATAAAATATGAACGTATCTTCAACTGCACTACGGCAAAATGCAGGACAAGCTCGTAAATTCCAAATACCTGGTAACACTTCATACAGAACAGGTTCTTGTTAGCGCGAATGAAGTTGTTATACGTGATGGCCCTCGCCCGTTTTTGTTATTATACGCCCTTTTATCCGACGCCAAGCCGACGGTTCAGATCGACGATAAGTCTTGAGTCTATAGATGACATTTTTTTCAGTTAATTAGTAATTATTTTTATTTAGCAACAGCTAATACGTATGATCGATTTGTGTTACTTTTTTCGTTAAACATTTCTGTAATATTTAATATATGGGACACTTACACACACGGTCGTCCGTCCCCAAAGTAAGTAACTTAATACTTGTGTTTTGGGTGACATACAACTGGTGAATACATACTTATATAATTTTTAAATACATACTTAAATACAATAATACACCCAGGCTCAAAGACCAACAAATTCATTTATAGAATATGTTGGCCCTCGGCGGGAATCGAACCCGCGACCCGCGGTGCTGACGGCAGGGTCTCTACCTACTGCATCAACGGGCCAGTCAATGTAAGGATTCTATAAATAAGTATATGGGACAATAACTTATATCGCCCTATCCGAAGAATAAAATCACATTTCCTATGCTTAAATAAATAAATATAAATAATTATTATTCAGATAGGGCGATATGTTTGGCCGTCTCCAAAGTAACTTAATACTTGTATCATTGGTAACATACGACTGGTCAATATATACATATTTATATAATATAAATAGCTACTTAAATACACCCAGAGGAACTAAAAAATTGTTATTGTAAATATTGGTCCACGGCGAAATCGAACCTGTCACCCTCGGAATTAAAAGCAGGCTGAACCACCGCCAAAAGGCCAGTCAGATTTTTCATGGCTAAAACGAAACAAGAGAAACTATATTTTACCTCCTTCTATTGGATCGTTCCCATGAAGATTTACACAAACAATGCTTCCTCAATGCAAACAATTTACACATATAGCAGAAATTGTCAAGAAGCGCAGGTTACCTCATGATATTTTCCTGTGCCAAAAAGCGAAGTAAGAATTTCGAATAGTGAAACAGAATGGCAGATTATTACCGGTCAATGTCTAAGCAACGACCTCCTCTCTTATTTTCGAAAAACGATTAAATCTTAGGCCAACTAAGCTTATCCAATACAGATCAGTAGGTACAATATATACCAGGAATTTCCCAGAGAAATGGTAGTGCCATTTCCATGGTCCATTTCCAAATTCCATGGTCTAACTATACGGCCTTTGACGGTTGGTTCGGCTTGGATGGTTTCCTCGTCGCAAAGCGCATTATAAATTGTAAAATCAAACCATGAAAATAATATTTTAGGATTTACTGCGCACAAAATAGACGTGTGATGCTGGGACAGGTCGCTAATACACAAAGACTAAAATAAATAACAATAAAAAAAATATAGTTCTAATAAAGCTGTCGGTACGTACCATCCCGTAAACCTGTCTGCACTACTATTCAGGCTAAGTTCAATGCACTACGCACGCTACAATACAATTAAAACGTTTTTTTGCTTCCTCGAATCATGTTCGTTGATTTAGTTATTAATCCAATTAAAATGGTGTGAACAATCTATTATTTTTTATTAACAAGAATTCTATTCTTTGCTTATAGGCTTCTAAGAATTCGAAAATTTATATTTTCGAATTCGAATTTATATTGGGTGAGCCCGATTAGTTTCCTTGTCTGGGGCCCTTATTCATGAGCTCTTTATACAGCGTTACCACGGCGGGAACTGCCTTAGGTGCCTGTCTGGGATTAGAATCCTGAAAACCAAGCTGGTAAGCTTCTCGCCAACATTCAACCAACAATAATTTCAATTGAAATTATACACTCGTTCCTTTACATTCCGGTATTAGCATTGGTAACCTAATATCAAGAGTTCAAGTGAAGTAGTTTGATATAAAAAAATGATATAAATATATGGGACACTTACACACACGCTCGTCCGTCCCCAAAGTAAGTAACTTAATACTTGTGTTATGGTAGACAGACAATTGGTGAATATATACTTATATATTTTTTAAATACATACTTAAATAAAAATATACATCCAGGCTCAAAGACCAACAAATTTATTTATAGAATATGTTGGCCCTCGGAGGGAATCGAACCCGGGACCCGCGGAACTGGAGGCAGGGCCACTACCCACTGCTCCAACGGGCCAGTTTATAAAGAATTCTATTTTATTTAGAAGATTTGTGAATCGTGTTGGTGCCGTTTAATAAACAAAATAAAAAAGCATCGTTTGAAAGGTTGAGAGCCGGTGGTAAAGCATTGCCCGCTGTACCATGAAAGCGGCTGTCATGTCAGGTAGCGGTTCGGTTCCCGGCATGTTTTATTGACCGTGATGATTGATCGCTGAAGGGAAATGATTTATGTTGTCTATGGAAGTATTATATCACCATTGGAACGCTAAAATCTATTCCGTGTCTGCAGAGCTCATTGTTTACAGGGTCTTAGCATTCGATCAAATTTCTAATCGATCTTAGATATATTAAATATCTTTTACCCGCTACTTCGTTCGCGTGGTCGCCGCGTGATAGGTTGATAATAGATAGCGCTTTTCTATGTCATCCAATTCCTGTAGTTAGTTAACTGGATTACTATAGTCTATATGTTATTCCGGTGTATAAAGAATAATTGTGCCAAATTTCATCGATATTGGTTCAGTGGATTCTCTGTAAAAGAGTAACAAAAATATGCATACTCACAAACTTTCAAATTTATAATATTAGTAGGATAGGACTAGTTTTTACCCGCGATTTCGTTCAGGCACACCTACTTTCGGATTAATGTCATTTTAGTATGGATATCAGGTTCTTTCATAGTCAATATATTCAAAGTCACCATTCCCAACAAAATGTTACTGAGTACGACATACGACCATTCGGATGTTACCTATTAAGGAAGAAGTAATAAACTGTTGGTCCATTTGAATTATAATATTTTTTATCAAATTAATATTAAATTTAAAGTCACTAGGCTACAATAAATTGTAATTATGCGCTTATATAAAGTGAAAAAAATTGTGTATTTTCTTTAGTGCATGGTTACGGCAAAATAAATAACACACATATGTAGATAGATAGATAGATGAAAACTTTATTGCACAAACACATAAAAATATATGCGAACTTAAAGTAAACTTATGTATACGTACAAAGAGCGGCCTTATCACTCTTCCTTAACCCTTCTTACAGGATTATAAAAAAAAAAGAGCGTGACGGGTGTGCAAAGGGAAAACTCGCATGCTTTTAATAATATAAATATACTTAGATAAAACTTTAAATCATAATATACATATATTCGTTCATACATATACTTATATAATATCAATAATAATTTATTACTATTTCAATGTAATAATTCATACGCCGTGTAGTAAATCCGCCTGAATAGAATAGTACCACCCTCATTTCTTACCGAGGTGTCGTAAAAGGCGACTAAGGTAAGTTGACCCACCGTGTGGTATCCGGTAGAGTAAAATAGACCACCCTCTTTCTTACCGAGGTGTCGAAAATACGACTAAGATAAGTTGATGTCAGGCAGGTGGCCGGTCGTAAAATACGTAGCCAAATCACGTGACAACATGTTTGTAACATGTGTTAGAGTGGGATAAGGGCAGAAGGATGTATGTTCAGTGTAATAATTCATAGTCACAGACTATTTGCCAGGTGCAACTTTGTATGTCAGGTGCCTAAATACGTTTAAAAATTATTTTTATTAATACACTTAATTATTTATATTAATACATGACCTATTAACCGATTTGAGTTCGTTAAAGTAATCCATTAATAAAACTAAATTACAAACGTTTTTATAATCAGTAAATTTATAAAGAATGTTTCGCTCCACATTTCGTTTTTACATTGGCCTTTACGATACCATCTTTATTATAAAAGGAAATGAATATATTTATTTGTGGGTTGAACACATCTGTCTGTGATCCTCTTCCAGCTGCGATATCTTCATTTGGCGGTCGGCAGGTGTCACGTGGTATTGTATTTTGTATCTCTCTCACACTTATGTTTTGATATATATACATCCCGCTCGCCTTTGTACCTCATCTCCATAGGAAAGCTTTAACAGGGTCTGTAAGCTGCGTCTTTTTTTTAAGTTGAAGGTTTTATTTATTTCTTGTGAGTTCCTGTTGGATACAAATAAATACATTTGTATAGCGTCGAGAGATTTCCATTTGATTCTCGAACGATAACTGTTTTAAACCACCTTCTCTATGATAATGTTGTTACTTGAATTGCTGATGCATGTAAAATATAAAATAACTATGTTACTAAATAAGCATATCTATTTTCATATTTTCTTTATCTTTTCTAGAGAAAAGATAAAGAAAATATATTTATGTGAATATTGTTGAATTGTAATATGTTGTTTTTAAAAACTAATCGTAATTTAAACATTGTCTTAATGGATGTTTAGTATAATCATTTAAAAATAAAAACTGCTTAAACTGTTTTGACCATAGAGTATGGTTTAGAGAAAAAACATTAAGATGTCTTTACTCAAAACCATAGCAAATACTGACTGGCGTTTTTGTTTTTTTTTCATTCATATGATTTTTTTTTGGTTTAGCTAAGTTTATTCATATCTTATTATTAGTTTAGGTCATAAAGCGAATGGAATTTAAACCAACTAAATATCTTGGTAGAAACATATAACTACTCAAATTACTTTGACGTTATATTTTTAATGCATTTACTGTATTCTTGTGCCTGTTATTTAATTATACGGAATAACATAATCCATTGGTATTTATTTTGGTCAATCAAGACTTTTAAGTATTTATTCCATTAGGAAAGTTATCACTCAATTTGATTTACACTATGTTCCTATTAAGAGCATTAGATACATACGTATTACCGTCACCGTAACTACAGATTTAATAGTATATGTCTTCTAATTTATAAAAATGAGTGTGACAGCCGAAAAGGCTGGATCAATTTTAATGAAATTTTCAAACAATCTTTAAACGACACAGTGGATGACACTGTTTAAAGTTTGGTGGCGATCGGAGCTTTTTCTATAACTGTAATTAATATACATATCTTAAAACTAAGTCCAGCGAAGCAGGCTAAACATACTAGTGCCAAATAAAAACTATTCGATTTATTTTTAAATTTAAACTATCGTGAGTAATATTCATAGTTTATTTTATCGTAACTATCGGAACTATCGAAACTAGTCGGCCTAACCCGATAAAATAAGACGTGAACGTAAGCCGGTTCTATCCATTAACTATATTCGATTTATTATATACAACACTACAATAGTATGTACGAGAGCAGTTTATTTACTAGTAAAATATAAAACCTAGTAAATAAATCAAAAAGTTTTAATTTAGTAATTAATAATAAATATAGTATTAAATGCATAGCTGAGATGGCGGAAATATGTAAGTACGAAGCATTATTTTGCTTACTTAGGGCCTGTTTCACAAGTTACTGATAAAGTGTCGGATAGTTAGCCGACAAATAAACTAAGTAGCAGATAAGTATCTCTAAAAAGAGACTCTAAAAATTAAAAAAAAATCGCGGCCATTTTGAAATAGGTATTTGCTATTTAGCAGATAAACAAAATAACAGCCACATGATTTACCTGTTAACTAGGGACTTTAAGCGCTGAATAAGCCTATCAGAAACCTGAGAAACGGAAAATTACAAGATATGTGTATTTGTTCCGAATAAGATAACTGACAGTTTATTGGTAACTTGTAAAACAGGCCTTAAGTGTTGAATAAGCCTATCAGAAACCTGAGAAAGGGAAAATTCCTAGATATGTGTCAGATATGTTCCGAATAAGCTAACTGACAGTTTATTGGTAACTTGTGAAACAGGCCCTTAGACAAGTCTATGAACATAAACGATTTAGTTAGAAAAATAAAGTGAATCTCAAAAACGGGAGCTGTCAACATGCCACAGGTGAATGTAGATTTTGTTACATTAAAAAACTTTTCCCTGTTACTATAGCTCTTATATCGTAGACGCTAAGATTATTTGCTTTCTAATGTTATTTTATGGGAAGCACCCGTATTATTGTAGGTGGTAAGCTTTGTTGACACAGTTCTTAGCAAATGTTTATAAAGAACGGAGTCAAACAGTCACGTAATCTTTGTAATGTTAGCTAGATTATAGTGAAATGGAGACGTTATTTAACTCTGTGTACACATTTACCGTTATGTTATCTATTCAATTTAAACTAGGGTATTTTTTTCGTATTGAGTTATAATCTATCGCTTTTTTTTAACCGACGTAGTTTATCATTATCATCTTTCTGCCCTTATCCCACTTTAAGTGGGGTCGGCATAATATGTTACTTGATTTGGCTGCGTTTTTCCGACCGGCCGCCTGCCTGACGTCAACTTACCTCAGTCGTATTCTACGACACCTCGATAAGAAAGAGGGTGGTCTATTCTACTAAACCGGATACCACAAGGTGGGTTCAACTTACCTTAGTCGCTTTTTACGACACCTCGGTAAGAAATGAGGTTGGTCTATTCTACTCAGCCGGATACCACACGGCGGGTCGACTTAGTTTTTATAAGCTTTAAATAAAAATCTACGTCTGATCGATATTTGGAATATATTTCTGAAGCATTTTGGAGACATACGACTCTACCAAATTACTCACTGATAAGTCGTATGAACGTAATTTTAAAGCCGATATGGTTGAACGGTAAAAGCTCGTTACCATTACTAAGGGTTTGTGGGTACAAACCCTTAGTAATGGTAACGAGTTGGTCCAGCTACTGCGATTTTTAAAAAAAATTTTATGTGCTTGATCATTAAATTAATGCCTCTTAACCGTCTTGTCTCTTTTCTCGTCGTGAAGTATACGGCTGAGTAGAATAGACCAACGTCATTTATGGACTTTATTCACGTAATCTTAAGAAATAAAATTTCGTCAATTATGTAATATATTTTTCTTTTCTGTTCCAGTAGGAAAACGGGAATTTTTAGTCCCTAATGTTACGTCGATATATAAGCTTCAATTGCACCAAAGTTCATCAACATATTGATGAAATATTTATTGGCTAACAATAGTTCTAGCGTGTTAGCCGTGAAAGCTTAATTGACAGAGAGACTAACAAACTTTCACATTTATATTACTAGCTTTTTCCGCGACTAACTTCGTTCGCTTGAACTGTTGTAGCGTGATAGGTTGATAATAGATGGCGCATTTTAGTGTCATCCTAGAATAATAATAGAATGAACAGGATTTCTATAGCCTATATTTATTCCGGTGTATCACTACATATTATAAAATAAAGTCCCTATATCCCTATGTACGCATAAAACTTTAAAACTACGCAACAGATTTTGATACGGTTTTTTTTAATAGATAGAGTGATTCCAGAGGAAGGTTTGTACGTATAATAACATTCAATACGGAGTAGAGAAATACTGTAATTTTTGTTGAAAAAAATTACATTTTTTTCCGCTTACATCGCAAACGCAGGCTAAACCCTACGGGATTTATCAAAATAATGTACTAAGTATTTGTACATCTCGAAAGGTCTACAGAAAAGTCCGCGATGGTATATGTCTATCTCTTATGGATAACTCACTATAGCATTTTTTGTCATTTACTTTTTAGGAAAAATAATGCTATATTTTTGAAGAAATTTTTATACAAAACAGCATTAACCCTTATCCAATTAAGTACCTTAAATAAATAGTTCATTTAATATAGATTAATATGGCCGTTTACAGCATGGAATTTAAGTGAACATTTTCGGAGATATTACAGATTTAAAATGCCGTGACGACACCGCGCTTCGCCCTATAACACTTCGACTTTAGCAGCTATGTCCGTCTTTCAAGAGTTCTGAAGACATTCTGTAATTAATTGTAAAAATAAAATACATAGGGAAAATGTAAAAGTAAATAAGTAAAAATGTACTATATGAATTTAGATATTCCAAAGATAGCAGGAAATCTTCTTGGTATAGAGAAAGGAAATTGTTTTCTCCGCTTGCGGGCCACGGGCAGTAATGAATAAATCAAAACTACTGGATCGATTTCAATCATTTTTTTTACACTGACTGACACGGGATATATATTTTATAACCGTGCGAAGCAGGGGCAGGCCGCTAGTAAGGAATAATTGTGCCAAATTTCATCGATATTGGTTTAGCGGATTCGTCGTGAAAGCGTACCAAACATACATCCATACTCACAAACTTTCGCATTTATAATATTAGTAGGATTAAGTATGGATCTCTAAATATCAGAAAATTAAAAATTCGAAAAAAGAATATTTCAAGTCCAATATATTTTACGATATCATCAGCACTCGATAAAATGTATCACATCACTCATCAAGTCGATATCGATCATGACTTGAACTTTTTGCCGCGTCTCAAGGAGTTATATAGAACTCGTTTATTATCTATTATCTCTATTATTAATTAAAGTGAAGACATAATACTGAATTAGTGATTATACGTCTTGTCTAGTAAAAAAATAATCTAATCTGTCAAAGATTGGGATGCACTTCTATTTTTCTTTATTTGCTTTTCATATATATTTTTTGTTTATGGCAAACGATTATCTTGAATGTTAGGGTCATAGAGTTCTTATACTAGAGTAAGGGCTTAAAATACTAAAATAGGAATAGTGTAATAGGAGTAGCCAAAAATGTTTCCATCGACAACAAAGATAAAGCAAATGATAAATTATAAAATAAATAAATAAATAAATATATGGGACACTTACACACACGGTCGTCCGACCCCAAAGTAAGTAACTTAATACTTGTGTCATGGGTGACAGACAACTGGTGAATATATACTTATATATTTTTAAATACATACTTAGATACAAATGAGACTCTCTTATTTATGTGTTTTTAGACAAAGGTGAAGGTGAAAAGAAGAACATGAGTTTTATCTTCGCTCTCATTATTTGTTGCGACACTCACAAGTTTGTCTATGACTTTGGCTCAGTTATCATTCTCCAGTATGATAACTGGGCCAATAAAGGCTACAAACCTATATATTCACAGAAATCACCGATGAAAATAAAGAATTAAGTATCAGTGTAACATATATTATAGAAAAGGCTTTGCGGAATTTCATAGTACAAAAATTATGATAGAATTATTTTGATATAATCCGCGTTTGTTAAATAAATTCATGTTATGCTAACTGTAGGAAGTAGTAGAGATCGTTCTCATACCTTATGCATGCAGGATTAGTTAGCGCACGTATTACAACGCACCACCAGCAACAAAACACTACACAAGCACTACACACATTCACCACGACCATCTCTACGACTGTCTCGCCCCGTATTTAAGCATCATATGGAGATTGGTCCCTCAAAATCGCAACGCATGTCGATTAACAAACGCGGATATCATAACTTTTGTATCACTGTAACATTAGATAGGGACTTTTTCTATGCCATGTACGCTTAAAAAGGTAGTCTCCCTATATAGAATAGCTTACAAGAAGGCTAAGGCAACATAATCAAAAGCATGATTCATCACTACAGTTATGAGATGGTGATGTAAATCAGAAAATGAAGGAGGCGCGGCCGGATTTAGTTATTGAATTTAAATTTGACTTATGCGATATGAAATCGTTTTGGATCTATTGAAAATATGCTCAGTGGCAAGAGCTATTGTATCTTTTCATGTTAACGCAAGTTAAAATGTATGGGTATTAAATAGGTGACGTGCATCATCATTGTCCTGCCCTTATTCCACTCTAAGTGGGGTCGGCACAACATTTGACTGGCCCGTTGGCGCAGTGGGTAGTGACCCTGCCTTCAACTCCGCATTTTCTATAAATGAATTTGTTGGTCTTCGAGTCTGGGTGTATATTTGTATTTAAGTATATATTTAAAAAATATATAAGTATATATTCACCAGTTGTCTTTCTACCATTTTTTTTTTTTTTTATGTCAGGAAAACCCATTATGGGTCATCACCGCCCGACGGGGACGAGCGGCGGGTATGTCGGACTCGCACCGACTAAAAACCTGACAGTGCTCCACCACGCTGCTGGTGGCGGGGACAGGGTACCTATGTAAACATTGCCCCCCATCCCCAGCAGCAGCAACTCTAATCCCCAGAGTGCGCCACCTCTGGGTCGGGGCCTCTCTAATAGTGGCCCCTTCCTCCGCTAATCGATGCATCGGGAGCACCAGATGCATCGACCGCCTCGGGGACCTAACTCCAGCGAGCGTCCGATAAAACCCCGTTCGGATCGCTCGGAGGTCCCCGTTAGGGCGGCATGCGACGGACTTCGGCGAGTCGCCTGCACCCCGCTCGCCTGCGGCGGATCGGATCCAAGGACTCGACTTCCCGGATCCGCCCCGCCGTCTCCTTCCGCGAGATAACGTCCTCGCAGAAGGAGGCCATCGCTGCCCACGATCGCTCCCTGTCCACCATGGCACGAACCACAGTGGGCAGGGAGAGATCGTGCCCCACCTGTGCCACGAGTTCCGCCCGCTGAACCGCCCAAGCTGGACAGTCCGCAAGCGTGTGCAGCGCCGTATCGAATTCGGCGCCGCACTCGTGGCACTCACCGGTCGGTTCACACCGGGCCACCCGCCACAGATACCTCCCGAAACAACCATGTCCGGAAAGCACTTGTGTCAGGCGGAAGGTGAGGACCCCATGTCTCCTGGCGACCCAGCCCTGGAGAATGGGCTGGATAGCTGAAATCATCCAGAATCCAGCACTGGGCGATTCCAGCCGCCGCCCCCATTGGCGGAGGAGCTCCTGCTGAGCTTCACGCCGCCAATCCACTACAACCGCCCCAGAGTTTTCCCCCGATGAACGGGCTTCAACTTTGCGGCGGTAGGCCTGAGCAAGCACCTTGCCCCGCGCAAAAGGGGCAGGGATTTGGCAGTCAGCCGCTCCGCCCATACGGGAGCGCCGTACAGGGCCATTGACCGGACCACTCCAGCGTAAAGGCGCCGGCAGCCTGCATTCGGCTCCCCAACATTCGGGAGGAGCCTGCTCAGGGCTCCGGCGGTCGCCTTCAATCTTGGGGCGAGCCGCCGGAAGTGGGCCTCAAACGTCCATCGGCTGTCGAGAGTTAATCCCAGGTACTGTAAAGTACCTGAGATTCCGACAGACGTCCCGCCCACCATCAACCGGGAGCCCACTGGGGGTGCCATCCGAGGCCTGTGGAAACAAATGGCCTCGGATTTCTCCAAGGCCACCCCTAGACCTAACCGACGAATCCGGGCCACGACGTGAGCTGTGGCCGCGGTCGCCAGTAGACGGGCCTCCCGGTGGGTGCCCGCGCGGGCAGTCACGAGAGTGTCGTCTGCGTAACAGAACAGACGAACTCCTGGGAGCATTTGCCCACGCAGCACCCAGTCGTAGCCGATGTTCCAAAGGAGGGGGCCTAGAACCGACCCCTGTGGAACACCGCACGACATCCTCAACCTACATGTCTTTCTACCATAACATAAGTATTAAGTTACTTATTTTGGAGACGGACGACCGTGTGTGTAAGTGTCCCATATATTTATTTTAATTAACATGTTATAACCATGTCGTCACATGATTTGGCTACTTATTTTATGACCGGCCGCCTGCCTTACGTCAATTTACGTTTGTCGCGACACCTAGGTAAAAAATGAGGGTGGTCTATTCTACTTAGCCAGATACCACACAGCGAATTAATTTACCTTAGTCACCATTACGATATCTCGGTAAGAAATGAGGGTAGTCAGTTAAAAACAACAAGCGTAAAATGGTCCATCGATTTTCAAAATTACATTAATATAACCGCACAGACCGACAAGATTATAACAGGAAACATGAGACGTGAGAACAATATATATTAAGGCCAATCTCAAGGCTTCTCCTTCGATAATTGAGACGTCAATTTTTTCAAACGGTCGCTTCGGGTTTTTTAATATTTATAATGCGAGCCGTCCGTAATTTAGTTTTACTTCTCGTATCTCGAGGATATATCGTGGTCAGGGTTGTCAACACGTTCATTCGGTTAGGTTTTATTAAAACATAATAGTTTCGTTTATAGATTTAAGAAAGACTAAAGTGTCACTGCAACTGTTCTTAGATATAGCATATATTATGTTATACATATATTATATTATATATACAAATATTATAACATACTGATTGTTAGCCTATGTTAGATATGCGTACTAATATTCGATATAATTTTTATAATTGTTAGAAATACTTATAATAATCAGATATAAATTATACAATATAAATAGATACGTTATTAGGAATAGAACGATAATGAGGAAGTATTTTGTCTACCATAAAATGTTGTCTGTCATTCGGTGGGACCGAACGAATGAATGTAAAAGATTGTGACCGAGTCTTGTTCTCTAACGACATTCAACAGTTTTAAGCATTCCTATTCTAGCCATCGAAGAGTTAATACGTCCTAAATGTAAAGTATTGAGCTAATAAAGTGTGTGAGGCTAACTTGATATATTGTTAATTTTAGAAGGCAGTAAAAATATTTTGTTGACAACTTTCTTGCTTCTCCCTTCCACCATCTTTGAGTTACATATAGCAAAAAACAATACATACTTAATACATCATTGGCTGATGGAATGTCCCCGATTTGACTTGGCTAGGAATTCTATGTTAAATTCAGTGAGCTTGAACAAATTGTAAGTTGATGTCTTCCATAGTATATAATACTACATCTGGCCACTGCTTCTACACGGATGTGAATTCTGGACCGTAAAAGAGGATATCAGGAAACGTATAGAAGCATTCGTAATGTGGGCATACAGACGTTTGATGTAAATATCGTGGACTAAAAAAGTAACCAATGAGGACGTTCTACGGCGAGTCGGACAAAAACGCAAACTTTTCCCAATCATTAAACAACGCAAAGTTGCATACCTGGGCCACGTACTCAGGCATAGTCGATACGGGCTATTGCAATTGATAATGATGGGAAAACTTGCTGGGAAGAGGAGACCCGGTCGTAGAAGGAAATCATGGTTACGAAACATCCGAGAGTGGAAGGGAATCAAGAGCAAACTCTTCCGTCTGGCCACGGATAGGAGGGCGTATGAAGAGCTGACTGCCAACCTCCACTAGTTGGAGAGGCACTAAAAGAAGAAGATAGTATATAATATGATTTTTATTGACATAGTATATAGCTGATTCGGAGGAAGCATGCAATTTGTTTGTTTGTTTAATTTATTTATTGTTCAAAACTATAAAACAACATACATAGCACAGAAATATTTATAAAATAAAAATTGTACAAATGAGGACTTATCCCAATAAAGGATCTCTTCCAGCCAACCTTTGAGTTCTGAAATGACAAAATAACAATGCGATAGGCGGGGAATGCAACAAAGGACACAAATATATGTATAAATAAAATAAATATTACTTAAGACTTATACGTAGGTATACGCCGTGTGGTATCCGGCTGAATAGAATAGTACCACCCTCATTTCTTACCGAGGTGTCATAAAAGGCGACTAAGGTAAGTCGACCCGCCGTGTGGTATCCGGCTGAGTAGAATAGACCACCCTCATTTCTTACCGAGGTGTCGTAAAAGGCGACTAAGGTAAGTTGACCCACCGTGTGGTATCCGGTTGAGTAAAATAGACTACCCTCTTTCTTACCGAGGAGTCGTAAAATACGACTAAGGTATGTTGACGTCAGGCAGGCGGCCGGTCGGAAAATACGTAGCCAAATCATATGGCAACATGTTTGTAACATGTTTTGCCGACCCCACTTAGAGTGGGATAAGGGCAGGAGGATGGTGACTTATACGTAGGTATATACATAAGACTTATACTCAATTAGTCAGCATTTTCAGTGATCACTATCTTGTTCATAGTATTTTATGACTCTAACTTAAAAACAGTTTTTAGTTAAGTTATTATTAGTTAAGTTTTAGGGTATAGTAGGGTTGACATACACATATAGTGTAAAAGTTCTTTAATTACAGAATAAAATAAAAAAAAAGTTTATATTAGTATGTTGTGGTAATGTATTTACTTTTAAAACAAAGCGTAAACCAGTAAATCATCATCTTCCTGTCCTTTTCCCACTCTAAGTGTGGTTGGCACAACATGTTGTCACATGATTTGGCTGCGTTTTTACGACCGGCCGCCTGCCTGAAATCAACTTACCTCAGTCGTATTTTACGACACCTCGGTAAGAAAGAGGGTGGTCAATTTTACTCAACCGGGTACCATACGGTGAGTCAACTTACCTTAGTCGCTTTTTACGACGCCTCGGTAAGAAATGAGGGTGGTCTATTCTACTCAGCCGGATACCGCACGGTGGGTTGACTTACCTTATTCGCCTTTTACGGCACCTCGGTAAGAAATGAGGTTGGTCTGTTTTACTCAGCCGGATACCACACGGCTAATAGCGTAAACTAGTAAATAGATTCGTAATTAAAATAAGACAAAATTCGATCTATTTTATTATGTTTCTTTGTGTGAACCCTAATCACAGTCCGTTTCTTGTATAGATTAATGTGGATTCCAACATGTTCTAGCTGATAAAAAAAGGAATATATTAATACTAGCATTTGAACATTATTTTTTTTACTATTTTGTTATATATATATTTTTAAATCGGTTTTATATCACTTAATAATTAGAATAAAATTAGAATTATAAAGTAATGATGGATGAAGTATGGAAACAATCATAAATATTATATATGAAAGTTTATCTGTCCGTATGTTATGATTCCACGGCTAATTTGCTGGAGCCATTTGATGACATTTAGTACAATTAAAAAGCATACATATCAGGTTAATAAAAAAAAGTGTTAATAAAAGCGTGTAATAAATTGCAGATATCAATTAGACACTAAGTTATAACACCAAACTCATTGGCTTGCCCGGGAATTTATGCATTGGTTGGAACCCGCGATTACCTCGATTGAGTCACACAGACTCACTATTCGGCGCTATCTGATATATATTTACGTTTTCTTTATTCTGAAGCTTACGCCATGTGGTATCTGACTGAATAGAATAGTACCATCCTCATTTCCTACCGAGGTGTCGTAAAAGGCGACTAAGGTAAGTTGACTCACCGTGTCGGCGTGTGGTATCCGGTTAAGTAGAATAAACCACCCTCTTTCTTATCGAGGTGTCGTAAAATACGACTGAGGTAAGTTGACGGTCGTAAAAACGCAGCCAAATAATGTGACAGCATGTTTATAACGTGTTGTGCCGACCCCACTTAGAGTGGAATAAGGGCAGGAAGATGATGATTTACCTTTATATCATTTCAAAGCCCCGTTTAGCTCTTTTAAATAGATTCGTTTTCAAAAGGTTTCCTTCATTACGACGGCTATAACGTCCTTCGTCTTCTCTTAATAGTGGATTTAGTGCACTTATGGAGTTTTATTTGTCAATGGGCAACATTTAACTACAAAAAAATATTTATAGAATCGTGCACAATTTAGACGTCAATCAGAATTAAAGACCTTTTGCTTTTGTGAAATTTTCATGCTCTTTTGTTGGTTGAACGTCTGCAACGCTTTTGAAGACTTTAGCCCTTTCAAAGAGCACATTGCTTTGTGCATAAAATGATCCAAAAAATCGGAGCTACTCGTTTTTGTCGACAGGTAATTTATGGTTTGGTTGTGCGATTAATGTTTTTTATTACAGTATAAACTAATTGTAGTTGTATTAAATAATATACTTATAAAAAAAAATTAGCGCAAACTGTCACCAGGTGTTGCTGAATAAATTAGTTGACTTTATAATAAAAGCTCTGATACATAATTTATAGAATTAGGCGTAACTTTGCGGAGGTCTATAGTACAAAATTAATGAAAATATTATTTTGCTATAATCCTCGATAAAAGAAAATATATGTAACTAGCGGCCTGCTTCGCACGGGTATAAAATATATAGCCCATGTCACTCAATGAAAAAAAATTATTAAAATCGATCCAGTAGTTTTAATTTATTCATTACTGCCCGTGGCCCGCAAGAGTTAAATTTGGAGAAAAACAATTTCCCTCTCCCTATTCCAAGAAGATTTCCTGCTATCTTTGAATATCTAAATTCATATAGTACATATTTGCGTATTTATTTTAACATTTTTCCCTATGTATTTTATTTTTACAATTAATTACAAAATGTCTTTAAACAAACTCTTGAAAGAGCGAGATCGCTGCTAAAGTCGAAGTGTTATAGGGCGAAGCGCGGCTTCCTCGCGGCATTTTAAATCTGTGATATCTCCGAAAATGTCCTGTCGGTGCAGGGCGGTCAGCTTCTATTCCGGACTATTCCACCCATGGATTAGGAAAAGGGGAATAGTTTTACTCCAAATTTACCTAATGCGTGCGGGCCACGGGCATTAATGAATAAATCAAAACTACTAGATCGATTTTAATCATTTTTTTCACTGAATGACAAGGGCTATATCACTACATATTATAAAACAAAGTCCATATTTCCGTATGTACGCATAAAACTTTAAAACTACGCAACCGATTTTGATGCGGTTTTTTTTAATAGATTGAGTGATTCCAGAGGTAGGTTTGTACGTATAATAACATTCAATACGGAGTAGAGAAATACTGTAATTTTTGAGGTTTCTGTAAATAATTACTTTTTTTCCGCTTACATTGCAAACGCAGGCTAAACCCTACGAGATTTATCAAAATGATGTACTAAGTATTTGTACACCTTAAAAAGGTCTACAGAAAAGTCCGCGATGGTATATATCTATCTCTTATGGATAACCCACAATAGCAGTTTTTTTCATTTACTTTTTACGAAAAATGATGCCTTATGTTCAAAGCAATTTTTATACAATACAGCATTAATCCTTATCCAATTGAGTACCTTAAATAAATTGTTGATTTAATATAGATCAATATTGCCGTTTACAGCATGTAATTTAAGTGAACATTTTCGGAGATATTACAGATTTAAAATCCCGCGAGGAGGCCGCGCTTAGACCTATAAGCACTTCGAATTTAGCAGCGACCGGAGGCGCAACGAAATGTCCTTCTTTCAAGTTTATATTGTCTAATGATAAGAAAGCTATGAATGTTGTATGTAAAGATATTGTCTAATCAATTGTAAAAATAAATAATATCACTACATAGTATAAAACAAAGTCGCATTCTCTGTCTGTCCCTATGTCCCTATATATCCCTATGTATGCTTCAAATGCTTCAATCTTTAAAACTATGCAACAGATTTTGATGTGGTTTTTTTTTAATAGATAGAGTGATTTTAGAGGAAGGTTTACATGTCTAATAATATTCAATATGGAGTAGAGAAATACTGTAATTTTTGAGGTTTCTAATGTGATGTCGTAAATAATTTAAAAAACAAAAAATTATTAAATTTATTATAAAACAAAGTCCATATTTCCCTATGTATGCATAAAACTTTAAAACTACGCAACAGATTTTGATGCAGTTTTTTTAAATAGATAGAGTGATTCCAGAGGAAGGTTTGAACGTTTAATAACATTCAATACGGAGTAGAGAAATACTGTAATTTTGAGGTTTCTGTAAATAATTACATTTTTTTCCGCTTACATTGCAAACGCAGGCTAAGCCCTACGAGATTTATCAAAATAATGTACTAAGTATTTGTACATCTTGAAAAGGTCTACAGAAGAGTCCGCGATGGTATATGTCTATCTCTATAGCATTTTTTGTCTTTTACTTTTTAAGAAAAATAATGCCATATTTTTGAAGCAATTTTTATACAATACAGCATAAATTCTTATCCAATTAAGTACCTTAAATAAATAGTTGATTTAATATAGATCAATATGGCCGTTTACGGCATGTAATTTAAGTGAACATTTTCGGAGATATCACAGATTTAAAATGCCGCGAGGAAGCCGCGCTTCGCCCTATAACACTTCGACTTTAGCAGCGATCTCGCTCTTTCAAGAGTTTGTTTAAAGACATTTTGTAATTAATTGTAAAAATAAAATACATAGGGAAAAATGTTAAAATAAATACGCAAATATGTACTATATGAATTTAGATATTCAAAGATAGCAGGAAATCTTCTTGGAATAGGGAGAGGGAAATTGTTTTTCTCCAAATTTAACTCTTGCGGGCCACGGGCAGTAATGAATAAATTAAAACTACTGGATCGATTTTAATAATTTTTTTTCATTGAGTGACATGGGCTATATATTTTATACCCGTGCGAAGCAGGGGCAGGCCGCTAGTATTTTATAAAAGTGCGAAGCCCGAGCGGGCCGCTAATTTTTATATATTTTAAAAATACCGTTGTACTTGCTGATGAGCTAGAGACATCTAGTGGCTGATAACTTAACAACGTAGTAGAAAACTATTACTTTTTTATAGCTATGTTCAAACGCATAATATTTTTAGATAAGTGAATATAATTATATTTTAAAAGCGTATGAATTATTAATTTTATTTTTCAGGGCAGCAGAATTTTTATTTAAATCATTAAGCATTACTTAAGTGCATCAATTTTGATATGAACGCATCAATATATTATTATGACAACACGCAAAGTCAAGTCGTCACTTTATCCCCTGACATTTCAGAAATTTGACAGTTCATCGTTTTATTCACAGAATAAATATTAATATGTATTATTGACTTTAATTTTATTATGTAAAAAAGTAAATCGTTTCTCGATTGTATGTAAATAACAACGAAAACGTTTAAATGTGGTGAATATCAAGGTTATTATATAATTTTTTACGAAAGTTTTTTTTTTACATAGCTTGCGTATTGTTGATTACTTTTACTTTTCTTGCATATTATTCCTAAATTGACCATCTGTACCTTGTATATTAAAGTTTATTATTGTGCGTGTTGGTTCCAGTTAGTATTATATTGTTTCCTCATACAACAAAGATATAGGTATTCAATAAGTAGGTATTTCGGGGGTCAATGTCGATTTTGACCAATTTAAAAACATTCCTTCATTGTATAGTCAAGTAGATCTGTAGTTTATTAAAAGCTACATTTTTGAAATGTCTTTGCCAAATCCTTATTAATATCCTTTTTATAGTAAAGATATATATTTAATATTATTGAAACTTTATAAATAATTTTTATTTTACAGTTCACATGTAACATGCATTTTGAGTAAAGCAAGATAACAGTTGTAAAATTCAACAAAATCGTGTCATATATATTTATAAAAAATGAGTAATTCAGGAGGGGCTAATGTAGCAAACAATCTACCACCTGGGGTCAATCCAGAGAATAATATTCAACCTGGTGGACCAATTATCAACCAAGCAGTGAATAGAAACAGAAATAATAATCAGAATCCCTTGTTCAGTGTAAGGGAGAGATTGTTCCATGCTTTATTTTTCAAATTTGCTATAGCATACGCTCGTACATTCCCCCGGCCTGTGAGAAGATTTTTTGAGTTCCTAGTGTTATTGAAAGCACTTGTTGCATTCTTTGTTCTCATATACATACATATGGTATTTTCAAGAGCGCCCACAACATGTTTAAATCATGTAAAAGAGTCATGGCCGAGAGATGGTATTTTGAGAGTGGAGATATTAAAAAATCCAGGCAATGATTACACAATTGAACAGAGTTATGCTAAGGAGAGAAAGTTGAAGAAGGTTAAAGAGGAATTTATGTTGGGAATGCTTGCAACAGAAGGGTAAGATTTCAAATAACTTTATAATATTTTAAATGAATACACATTTAATAACTTTTAGTATTACGTGCTACTACACAACATTCTACACGTTAAAATTAATTATGATATTATATTACTACAATAAATTAATGTTATTGATACTTTTGAGTTCACATTTCTATCAAAAATTAATTTGTTTTTGTTGTATTTTTGATACTCATTGTGTTGAATCATTGAATCTGTTGTTAAAACATGTTTACTGTTACAAACTACTCTATCCCTTGGAGGACATATTTAGTTGTGATTTTGAAACCTCTCAATAGGATTTTTTAAAATCTTAACCCTTTATATTTGGACAAAAATATTTAAAAATGCAGTAACATTCTTTCCATATTCGTTTGATTCTATTTTTAATGAAATAGATCTAGACTTTGGTCGTTCTTATATATGGCTTACTTTAACAGCATTGTACTAGATGACTAAATATCTAAATGAGAAATTATTCTAAGTAGTTACTGATGGCTGCCCCAATCTAGACAAATTTATCCAAGAGATCATTATCAGCCTTAAGTTATCAATTGTCTCAGGCATTTCTGTAACTGCATTTTATGCGTCTGATTTTGTTACTGTATCTTTAATTCGAAGTTAGTGCTGAGCCCCTTCAGCAATGTGCAATCATAGTTGAAGATATAAACAGATCCAATTTAGTTCGACATCACAAGATTTTTGTTAAATTGAATGAAAAGATATTTGCGATGTATTTAAATATAAATAGAAAATCAATATGTACTTGGCTCTGGCAATAAATGTAGGTCAAGAGCTGCTTTCAACTATATTCTATTTATAACTAATAGCACTGAATTGTGACAAATAGATTTGAAATTCAGTAGTTTTTTGACATCCGGCTAAGATGTGCCATTCATATGTTTATTTCTGTATTATTAGATTTTTGGTTTACTGATAACTATCATATTAAATTAAGAAGACAATGGAGACTTATGTCAATATTATTTCTTATCATTCTCTTTCTATTTGTTTAGATAATACTTTTTTTTTGTACCTTTAAAGGGATTGGGTTTTAATAGAGAAAAAAAAAATGAAATTTACTTAAAACTTAAGGAAATTGCATGTTTATTGTTAATTAGGTTACACAATGTCATGTTTTCTTTATTGTTGAGTTCTTTTAACATTCGAGAAAGAAACTACAGAATACTTACATTATAATCCAATATAATTATATCCCAATATAATTTGTAATGTAAATGTAGGGCTTCATTTATGCTTTTGAGGCTTTACCAACATGTTTCTTGCTAAAACTTACAAATTTAGATACTGAAAGATTTTAAAAATTGTTTTTTTTTCTAAATTAGAGTCATTCTTTTCAATATGCATGGCTTAATAAAATTGGGTGTAGGATACTTTAGAGATGCTAATGAATTTCATTGTATTTTTTTAAACAATTTATTAACACTTAATAGTCAGTAGTAATTTTAATATGGATGGTACATTTTAAATAGAGGTTAACTTTAAATTGTTAATGTTCAATCCATTAAGCAGAATTTCAATTCATGCCCCTGTTAAAAGATGTACAATCCCAAATAAATATGTCGTAATCAGTAAAATGTTAGATGTTATTTCCTAAGTTGTTTATTTACCTTTGGAAATGGGGTCGCTTATATAATAGGATAAAAGCTATAAATAAGCTCATTGGCATTGTCAAGGTCAATTTCGTTCCAAACGTGGGCTATTTACTTGTGGCGTATCCAGACAGAGTGGCGCCCTCCCGCAGCGTAATGAAATACGCACTTCCTGTCTGTTCCAGTCTCCTCTCCTACCCCATTGCCCCCTCCCCTACACTAGTAACCCCCTCCACCTCTACCGACATACTCGTATTTTTCTATCGTAAGCAGCTAAATTCGAACTAATAAAATTAGTATTTTCGAGAAATACAGTTTTATTTTACACTTACACACACGGTCGTCCATCTCCAAAGTAACTTAATATTTGTATTATGAAAGACAGACAACTGGTGAATATATACTTATATAAGTTTTAAATACATACTTAAATACAAATACACACCCAGGCTCGAAGACCAACAAATTCATTTATAGAAAATGTTGGCCCTCGGCGGGAATCGAACCCGCGACCCGCGGAGCTGAAGGCAGGGTCACTACCCACTGCGCAAACGGGCCAATTTAAACAGTAAACAATGAGTAACCAATAAGCATTTAGAAAAAACTAAGAAGGGAACATTTAATTGGTATAGTTTCTTGCGTTCTCTTTCTTTCTTCTCTCTTGTTCTTCTTGGTAGGAACAGCTTTTCACTCTAGCAGTAGAGTTGAGAATTCAAAAACACTTGAATACAGAATTTTGTGATTTTAATTTTGAATAGGCGTAGTGTGGAATGGGACGTATTCAAATCACAATATGAAACAGCTGAACACATATGGCATTGTTTTATTGTGACTTGATTTTTACTGTTTTAGTTATGAAAGCTACGTTATTGCTAAAGAGTCGATTGATTGATTGATCGAGTGATTTTCTAATGAGTTTGTGTGTGTGTGTGTGTTTGAGAGAGAGAGAGAGTGAATGAGTGTGAGAGTGAATGAGTGAGTGTGTGTGTTGAGCAGATGATTTCAAACAAAAAGTACTGGATCGATTTTAAAAATTCTTTCACCATTGGAAAGCTGCATTTTTACTGAGCAACATAGACTATATTACATTTTTTTAAAAGTAGGGATCTGTATTAAAAATGTGATGTAGTTGTAAAAAATTAGTCGTCAAATCTGTCATCGCGTGCGCCGTGGAAACTATTGATGATAGAACAAAAAAATGTTCTAGAGTATTACAGCACGTATCAATATCTACAAAAAAGTCCCTGAAACCATAAATCCAACAACTATAGTTATGCCAATATAACAACTTTTTTACATCGTAAAAGTTGATAAAAGTTCCGACATTAATCAAACCATATTATTAATATCTGTGAATTAATCATTATCCTATTAAATATTTGATTAAATCCGTTTTAATACTTGTAAAATACTTTTTGAATTATTAAAATTGGACATTCCAATCAAAAGATGTAACGTATTTAAAAATGTCAATCTAAAGAACTCCTCCTCCTGTCCTTATCCCACTCTAAGTGGGGTCGGCGCAATATGTTATAAACATGCTGTAGCATGATTTGGTTGCGTTTTTACGACCGGCCGCCTGCCTGACGTCAACTTACCTTAGTCGTATTTTACGACACCTCGGTAGGAAATGAGGTTGGTCGATTCTACTCAGCCGGATACCACACGGTGGGTCAACTTACCTTAGTCGCCTTTTACGACACCTCCGTAAGAAATGAGGGTGTTACTATTCTACTTAGCAAAATAATACCATAACAAATTCATTGTAACGTCCATTATAACAGGACTTTCCACTGCCATGAGATCGGTGTGTACGCGGGTGAAACTATTGCTATTTGAGTATATAACATACAGTATAAAAATACAGTAAAAATAATGTTTTTACTCCTTGGAGAGGCAAATGAACTCTATTGTTTATACTTATTATCGCTCTTAATGTTTATTTTTTATATCGCGTTTCAAATTGCTTACATTATAATTGTTTATTACTGTTTATCTGTAAAAACCGTGATTTTCAAACAGTGACAACATGTGACCGCTAATCGTGGTCTACTCATAGAATTATAATACTAGAGTAGGAAATAGTGCCCTATTACAATAAAGAGAAAGCGAATGGGAGTGTATCTATAAGATATATATCTGTCTCTGTTTTTTATGTGTGATTAGACAAAGATAAACTTACGAGTTTCACCTTATTGTTGTCATTTACAGACCTGCCTCTGGCTCCCCTGCTCTAGTATAATAACTCTATGAGACTCCCATGGTCTCTAGATGGGATGATATTTTTGATTTTACTATATACATGAGCTTAATTTGTGTTTTCATATTTATCTTGCGTAAAGGATAATTTCGTGAGGAAAATTACATTTCAAAGACACTCTTGGGTTATGTGTTACTTAACTATAACTTAGATATTATTTCTTACCGAGGTATCGTAAGAGGCGACTAAGATAAGTCGACCCAACGTGTGGTATCCGGTTGAGTAGAATGGACCACCCTCTTTCTTACCGAAGTGTCGTAAAATACGATTAAGGTAAGGAGACGTCAGGCAGGCGGCCGGTCCTGAAATACGAAGCCAAATCATGTGACAACATGTTGTGTCGACCCCACTTAGGGTGGGATAATGGTACAAACGATAGTTTAATTAGCCTATACTTTCAAATAATATTCTAGCAGTTTTGCAGTCCCTGAAAAAAGGGATAATACAACATTTTTTAAATAAAACCTAGCTTGATTGATTTATCGCCCCCGAAACCCCTACATACATCACCCATACATAAAGTTTCATGAAAACCATTGCAGCCGTTTCCGAAATTCAGAACTCATTTTATTTGTGTAACTTTATATTAGAAGAAAGAAAGAAAGAAAGAAAGAAGATATTTATTCGAAATAATGCATCACTTACAGGCTAACAATCTCAAAACTATACTAAACATGCCTTAACTAATAACTAAATAACTATTTTAATTACTAACTATAACTACTACTACTACTAGTGGTGTATATGATTATATACCACTAATCCTCCACTCTTGTCACGTACCTGTCAGTGGTGCAATTTTTCAAATAGGTATGCCACTCAGGATAGTACTGACATATGCTGGCGCAGCGTGTCAGCCCTGATGTTTAGTGGCACCCTAGATATATTTATATACATACATAAATACTATATAACTTTTAAATAACAAAAAATGCATATCGTTCATTTCAGATTCGTTAATATAGAATCATCAACTAATGAAGATATAGCGGAAGATGAATATTTGCGTGACGGTACAGATTATGGGAATATCACCCGAGTTCACGATGAGAATGAAAACTCTCCCGATCAAGTTATAGAGACAAGTTACTTTGTGGATAGTAAACCGGAGTTAGACGATGGCCAAGTTGATTTCAACCAAACGATTGTGCCTGGCGCAGAAGTTGCACCGACATCCTCAATTTGGGAAGGCATAATGGGCCTTGTGGAAGATATAGATAGGGAATCTAAGCTAGTCGATGTGAGTATTGCTTCATTTAAGAAAAAAATGATTTGCGTTCTATCCCTTCTAATATTATAAGTGCGAAAGTCTGTGTGTTACGTTTTCACGTCCAATCCGCTGAACCAATATCGATGAAATTTGACACAAAATAATGGTTATATACCAGCGTAACATATCACTACATAGTATAAAACAAAGTCGCATTCCCTGTCTGTCCCTATAGCCTTATGTATGCTTAAATCTTTAAAACTACGCAACAGATTTTGATGCGGTTTTTTTAATAGATAGTGATTGAAGAAGAAGGTTTATATGTATAATAACATTCAATATGGATTAGAGAAATACTGTAATTTTTAAGGTTTCTAATGTGATGTAAGTAATTAAATTTTTTTCCGTTTACATTGCAAACGCAGGCTGAACCCTACGAGATTTATCAAAATATAATAATAATGTGCTAAGTATTTGTACATCTTGAAAAGGTCTACAGAAAACTCCGCGGCAGTATATGTCTATCTCTTATGGATAACCCACAATAGCATTTTAGTAATTTACTTTTTACGAAAAATAATGCCTTATGTTCAAAGCAATTTTTATACAATACAGCATAAATCCTTATCCAATTAAGCACCTTAAATACATTGTTGATTTAATATAGATCAATATGGCCAATATTTAAAATGCCGTGAGGAGGCCGCGCTTCGCCCTATAGCACTTCGAATTTAGCAGCTATATATATATGTAGTTCTTTGAAGAGTATGTTTAATGACAAGAAAGCTGTGAATGTTGTATATAAAGACATTCTGTAATTAATTGTAAAAATAGGGAAAAATGTAAAATTAAATAAGTAAATATGTAGTATATGAATTTAGATATTACAAAGATAGCAGGAAATCTTCTTGGTATAGGGAGAGGGGAATTGTTTTTCTCCAAATTTAACTCTTGCGGGCATCTGGCAGTAATGAATAAATCAAAAATACTGGATCAATTTTAATCATTTTTTTTCACTGAGTGACATGAGCTATATATATTTTATACCCGTGCGAAGCAGGGGCAGGCCGCTAGTAGGCTATAAAATACTGATTTTATAGCCTACTACGGGAAAAGAGGAGAGAGAAGAAACGCCGTTTCTTATCAATATATAAATTTTTTATTTATTATCTGTGAAAGTTGTTTGAAAATTAAAGAAATAGGTTTTATATTAAGCTGTTTGTTTCGAAAAAGTTCTTTTAAGAAAGTTGTTATATATTTCGGTTTTTGTGTATTTGATAAATTTATCTAAAATAAATAAATAGATTAATTTTTGTAATATGTGACTAAATCTCTCTCGTTCTTTTGTTGCAGGAATCCCTCGATGAGTCAGCAGCCAATGATTCTTCAAAAGGTATGATTCCATTGTTTTTTAGAATTTGCCTGTGTAAATAAAATTTATTTAAAATTATGCAAAGTAAACGTTATTAGCTATTGTTGTGAGTTCTTTAAATGACTTTTTTCTATAACACTAATAGTAGATATTTAAGACTTATAACAACAGTGTGTAAAAAACGAGCCGCAGGCGAAATTTTTTATTGTATCACACGAGTGTTATAAGACCAAGTTATGTACAGTGTCATCTACTGGCATACTATGTTTTTACACATAATACTATGTTTTACTTTTTTTTGTTTTTTATCGTATTTTTTTATATCTATTAAAAAATTACCAAGCAAGGCTCGGTCGCCCAGGTGCTTATTATGAAATGTTAGCTTAGATATTAGTTAGCTTAAGTTAATGCTGATAACAAAAATCAAATTATACGTTTCACATTATTTCAGATGAGGATTATATACTTGAATATTCCTTGGAGTATGGTTTCTTGCGACTATCGCCGAACGCAAGGATCCGTTTGAAGATACCCGTGAAAATTGTCACGTTAGACCCGCAAAAAGACAAGTGTTTTGGCGATGCGTTTTCACGTTTTGTTCTTGATGAGTTCTTGGGCTATGACGACCTTTTGATGGCTTCTATCAAGGGCTTGGCCGAACAAGAGGATAATAAGGGTTACTTGAGGTTGGTAGGATTTTAACAAACCTTACCTAAACTATACATATTACGCCGTGTGGTATCCGGCTGAATAGAATAGTACCACCCTCATTTCTTACCGAGGTGTCGTAAAAGGCGACTAAGGTAAGTTGACCCACCGTGTGGAATCCGGTTTAGTAAAATAGACCCTTTCTTACAAATCGTCGAACGATATACGAGTCGTCAAATACGACTAAGGTAAGTTGACGTCAGGCAGGCGGCCGGTCGTAAAAACGCAGCCATATCATGTGACAGCATATTTATAACATGTTGTGCCGACCCCACTTAGAGTGGGATAAGTGGGAGGATGACGACCTAATCTATACATATTATATACACCAATACATCAATAATACAAAATACATCATACAAAGCATACCAGCATATAACACCATCATACAAAGTTTTGTTCATATATTTTTTCTTAATTTGTTAACTTGAATTCAATTTAAAAATAACAAGAGTGTTCCCTTCATACTTGTTCAACTAAAAATTTTGTTTTTTTTCTATTTAAGTTTATTAATTATATACCTACATAGTTTGACTCAGTCTACAATGTTTAGTCTAAAAAAAGTAATCCTAAATGGCTTTTGTTAATATTTTTATATTAAGATTATTAATATTTAGTCATAGTAATAGCTGTGGATTTTTACAAATAAATAAATATTATAAAACAAAATCCCTAAAGCTGTCTGTCTGTGTGTGATCAATTTTCTTAAAATCTACCGAACGGATTTGTGTAAAGTTTTACTAAAAGATAGTGCAATACTTCCCAATAGTTTGGGTTAATAACCATTTAGGTTTTTTGTAACTTATGTGAAAGAGGTCACACAGTTGCAAAAAAAAAAACTCGCCTGCTGGGAGCTTTAGTTGCGTGCGCCGAGTAACCCCACAGAGTGACACAAAATTAATGTTAACGCTCACACTATACAATAACACGATAAGGATAACAGAAATACCACAATTCCCCTTCAAAGATGCTCTTCTCTTGATTGACGAACAAAGACTGACTGTCACTGAAACGTTTTATCAATAGGAAGACTCCCGCGGAAACAACAACGGCAAGGTGCTGCCACCTTTTTAATCAAAAAGGGCGCGATACTCTTGTTTCATGACTGTATTACTATAAAATACAAAGCGGAAGTCATTGGCGACAACAATATTGTACTAGAGAATTGTTGATTTATAAAAATACTACAAAAAAGTCCAAGACAGCATGTCTTTATTTAATATGGTTAACTCACAATAACTACTTTTATGTTCAACATTTGATAAATCATCAAAATAAAAATGATTGTGAATTATATAATTGATTTTATCGTTTCGGATTAATCCATTTTTAGAAATCGATTTATATTGAAAAGAGAATGATTGATTGAGTAACGATTTTTTCACTCCCAAGTTACATGGCTTGTACTTTTTACTGAGTGGTTTGTAAATAAAGAGACTTTGTTATGAACTTGTTATTTAAAAAGGGGCGTAAAATTGTCATAATCAGTTACCCCAATTGTTATTTTCCACACAAGATTCAACATTAAAAAATATTCATTAATAATAGGACAGAGTAATCGATCCAATAAGGCCAATACTATTCCAAACAACTTATTAAGCATTATAATTATAATTTATTAGCATGACATAACTTGTTTTGGAATAGGAATAGGTGTAAATGTTAATATACACATTATATTCAACAGCAATACCGACACAATTCGTAATTAAATAATCAGACCGTTTGAGCATTTCTTATGCATTTTTCTTAGTAATGAAAAATTTAAACCCATTTATTTTGAAACATAGTTTTTCGAGTTTTTTTTTTCTTTATTAGGTTTACCAGCAGTTAATATAATCTTACATTCTTATAATAATACGTACTAAATTATTGCTAATTACTTAACTATATTAAGTAAAAAATAATTTGCAATGAACCTTTTTTTAGTAAACAAAAGATTTTCATGTGTAATCATGAAATTGAAATTTATTCTTTATTCTGTCCTTATCCCAATCTAAGTGGGTTCTGCACAACATGTTTTAAACGTGTTATGATGTGATTCGGCTAGGTATTACGTATTAGTCACCTTTTACGACAACTCGGTAAGAAATGAGGGCGGTTTATTCTACTCAGCCAGATACCACACGGCACATGAAGTGAATATTATTTATTGAAATCTTACACTTTGTCTATGCACTATCACTTTCACTGTGCATAGACATATTCAGTGCTTTTTTTTTACCGATATACCTACTATCGATACTATATCAAATATCGATATCGATACCGTATCCGTAAAGAGCTCATGAAGAGCCCCGTATGGGCTTGAAACTAGTCGGGCTCATCCGATAAAATAACGCGTGAGTATAGCCGGTTTCTATACATTAATTATGAATACCACTCACGATAGTTTAAATTCAAAAAGATATCGATACCGTTTACTATAATAAATATAATTGTTTTAGAAATGTGATAACCGGCGAGCACTACCGCTTCGTGTCGATGTTGACGGCGCGGAGTTCGTACATTGCGGCCTTCTTCATTATGCTGGTCTTTGTAAGTATTTTGTAACTGTTGCTATGCTTGATATTACCTTTAGAATAATATTAAAAATAACGTCAGTCAATGCCAGACACTTAGCATAGTGGAAACCCCCTGCCAGACACCCTTAAAGTTCATGAAATTTGACTTCTATTTACGTCATAGTATAAAAGCTGATTTTAATATATATGTCTTGGATAAGAATAAGATGATGTTTCCCTTTTAGCCAGAAATTTTCGATAGTTCCTACCCCAGCCAGACAAGGTTGCGTTTAGAAAGAGCGGGAAGTATATATACGGGTAGGTGCGAACGAGATGGCGAGTTAGGTCGTTACGTACTCGGCAGTTTTTTTTATTAAATATTAAATTAAAACAATACTTGAAAATAGCGTATAAAAAAAAGTTCGTACATTGCGGCCTTCTTCATTATGCTGGTCTTTGTAAGTATTTTGTAACTGTTGCTATCTTTTACAATAGTAATCAAGTTGTATAAGTTCTCTCTTTCGAGAGGGTCACGGCCCATGACAAATAAAAATATAAGTGCACTAAGGGCGTGTTTTACAAGTTACCAATAAACTGTCAGGAACAGGAGCTTATTCGGAACATATCTGACACATATCTCGGAATTTTGCGTTTCTATGGTTTCTGATCGGCTTATTCAGCACTTAAAGTCCCTAATAAGTTAACAGGTAGATCATGTGGCTGTTATTTTGTTTATCTGCTGGATAGCAAATAGTTATTTCAAAATGGCCGCGATTTTTTTAAATTTTTCACTTTTTAGAGACAATTATCTGCTGCTTAATTCATTTTTCGGTTAACTATCTGATACTTTACCACTTGTAAAACAGGCCCTAAATCCACTATTATATATAAGAAAGACGAAGGACGTTACAATGCAATGGAGAAAACCTTTTGAAAACGAATCTATTCCAACTGGGTATATGAGACTTCAAAACAAGATAATAGATATAATACTTTGTCAAAGCCACAGCTTTGTCAAATATTTATTTACGCTTCGTTATCTTCGCTAAGAGACCGCGGGTTCAAACCTGAGGCAGGCACAACTGAGTTTTTTTTTAATAAAACTCATTTGTCTATTTGATGATTGCAATTTAACATACGCATTTCGCTGAACGAAAACACTGCGAGGAAACCTGTATATCACTAGACAACTCTAGGGATACTGCCAGCCAGGTACACATATTCATATACATAAGCTTTCTCAAACACTTTTATATGAGCAATATGATTAATGAAGCGACTTGTTGGAATGTTGATCTTATCGAGAAGAACCAGCAAGAAACGGCAGTCAATTTTTTCTATACATTTTTTTGACAGAGTTTCACTTTTCTTTGTACATGTTGTATTTGAGTTTGGCAAAGTATTTTATGACCGGCACCCTTACATCCGTCCGTCTGTCCGTCTGTGTGCTCCATTTTATAACTGTACACTATGAACATGGGCTGGTGGGATGGCAGTATATCCTGCAACTCTTCAAGCTCCACATTTTCTAGTTCTTCGTCCACTTCCAACGCTTGTTTCTCTCTATTAACCTTTAAGATCAGTGCAGCATTTGTGGTGTGTGCAGCATGTGAAAACGAAACTTCTTCAAGACGTCCTTCACATCTTCGCCTATATCGCACACATTTACGTTTTGTCCAGACATAACTAAGGAACTTTTCAACATTATCCTTGCATTAGCAATGACTTTAGATTTTTGTGAATGTGTTTTATGAATAATATAATGTATTATTAAATGTTTATTACTACCTAAAAATCACAAAACGTGCAGGTTTTAATGGTAAACGAAACGCTTAAAAAGTCCAGCTGACGTCTGGTAAAAAGCATCAACCCTCCTTGAGCATAGTTTCGGCTTAATTTACTCGTCAGGGCACCGATTGACGTTGATGTCATAGCGTTCATTTTGCCTTAGTCGTTATTTGACACCTCGGTCTATTCTACTCATCCGAAATCTACACGCTATCTTGTAATCAAACGAGCGTTAAAAGTAAATGTGGATGGACACGTGACAAGACTAGAAGAGGTCTGAATAAAAGATGGATGGATTTTATGAAATATAACATGCATAAAAGAGCCAGCGATGTATGATAGAAGAAAATGAAAACATATTGCACCGAGAGAATGGAAGTCAGAAACATTATGTGCTGAGCGACATCTAGTGACCGAACGTGATACAAATTGCCGTTACGTTAACGCGTTTGCGCTGCGCACCCTCGGGTACCCGGCGAACCGAGCGAGAGCCATCCCGGCGGTCAGAGGGCGGCACGGCTGCACGTTCTTCGTGGAGTTAGAGCACCTGACACACGAAGAACTCGGAGACCGAGTTGCTCTCGATGCCCGGCCTCATCATTGAAGCCTGGAAGGGGGGGCGTGGGCCACCGCAGTGTCACCGCTGCCAGCAGTTCGGCCACGCATCCGCCAACTGCCACCGGCCTCCAAAATGTGTCCGCTGCGCAGGCGGGCACATCAGCCAGGATTGCGACAGGGCCCCTGAAGAGGCCCCCAAGTGCGCCAACTGTGGGAGGGCGCACGTGGCGCGAGACCGAAAGTGCCCTGTCTTTCGGAGAGAGGCGCGAAAACGCGGCATTGACATCGCGCCACCGCGTCCGAACGAGCCGGTGAAAAAGAGGGCAGGGGGGAGCGGGCAAGGTCCCCCCCCAACCACTACACCCGCCGGCCCGATACCCGTAGCCGCCGTCAGAACAACCGCCGTACCCCCCCCACGTCCTGCACTCGCTGTACGTGCCACTTCAGCCCCGACCGCACCCCGTACCGCCCCTCCAACCCCCGTCGTTCCTACGGCCGAGACGGGCGCGCCGCCAACGACGCTACAGCCGCCGGCGAACGTCCCGACAGCCAGGGGGGAGCCGCTGGCCGGGAAAAGCAAGAAGAGTAACCGACGTAGGCGCAGGCAGCCGAGGCCTGCTAACGTCGAGCCCGCCGCCGCGTCCACACCGCATCCCCGGCCGCCATCAGAAAATGCAATGGCGCCTCAACCACCAATTGCCGAGGCGCCGAGAAGCCGCGGCCACCAAGTAGCTATGCGAGAGGCGGAGCCACAAGCGCCGCAATACCCATCGTACCCCCCGCCACCCCCCACACAGGACTCGGGCATAAACAACATTGTCCGGGTCCTGATTGAGGCGCTTATGGCGGCGCTTACGACCTATCTGGCCACCAGGGACGTCGTCGGCGCTATCACGGCGGCTATCACCCAATTCGGACGGTCTTATCAATGACCCTCCGAATTTTATACTGGAATCCGGGCGGCATAAGAGGTCATGTCCGTGAGCTAAGTCTACTCGCCCAGTCGCAGGACGTCCACGTTATCCTCCTGGGCGAAACCAAACTTACGGACAGCGTCGAGCTCCGCGTGCCCAACTACTTCGTGTATCGCCGCGACGAAGTCTCTCCCCGGGGCCACCCGTACAGAGGTACGGCCGCTCTGGTGCGGAGGGACATCATACACGAGGAGTTGGAGCACACCCCATTCACCAGCACTCGCACACAGGGAGTGCGAGTCAGCGTGGGGAATGAAGAGCTCCGCATTTATGCCGCCTACAAACCACCCGGACTGACCTTTTGCAACACTGATGTCGGGACCATCTTCGCACAGCAGGGACCCGCAGTGATCGTGGGCGATCACTGCGTGGGCGCGTGGGGATCGCGAATCATCACTGCGGTCGGGAGGCACCTGCACGAAGATAGCGTGAGGAGCGGGTACGGTGTGGTGGGGCCGGGAGCGCCGACCCACATACCCACTGACCCCCGCGCCCAGCCGGACGTCCTCGACATAGTGTTGCACCACGGACTCGACCACCCATTTGATGTTGAGGTCCTCTACGATCTCGACACTCAACACCTACCGGTTCTGGTCACCCTTGCCACCCAAGGAGGCTTCCTAGTGCCCCACTCGCCGCGGACGCGGACGAACTGGGAGCGCTACACCGCCGAGCTTGCCGGGCTTGAGCTAGCAGGCCCGATCACCACCCCTTCGGAAGTCGACGATGCTGCTGCGCTCGTCACGGAGGCTATCGTTGCCGCCAAAGCAGCAGCCACCTCCACCACGTCGACTCCATCGGACACCAACCGAAGGAAGGACCTGCCGAGCTCGCTCCGCTGCATGCTCAGACGGAAGCGCACCCTGCGCCGCCTATGGGCCCGCACTCGTTGCCCCAGGGTGAAGGCTGACTTAAACCGGCTTGCAGAGAAGATCGCGCGTGCCATAGTCGCTCTCGACGAGGCGCGGTGGGAGTATACCGTCGATCGAGCGACGGAACACACACACACAGCGACACAGCGCTGTACTCTCTCTGCAAGCAACTTACCGGACGTGACACCCCCGTTTACCCCTTGCTCGATGCATCGGGTAAACGCACCTATGCCGCCAAAGATCGTGCTGAGATCCTGGCGGCTCACCTGGAGAAGACCTTCACGCCCAACGCCCCCAACACCTCCAACCTCCACGTCATCCGTCATCACGCGGCGGTCCAGGACAAACTGGAGAGGTTCCTGTCGGCCCCTATACCGCCGCTCCGGGGAGAGGACTTCATCTTCCTGTCAGAGCTGCGGTCGGTCGCTGCTCGCCTTGATAAGCGAAAAGCGCCAGGACCCGACGGAATCACCAACGCCGCGCTGATGCTTCTGCCCCGAACGGGTCTCGTAGCGCTCACGAGACTGTTCAACGGAGTACTCCGCACCGGTCACTTCCCAGAGGCGTGGAAGACCGGGAAGATCATCGTTCTTCCCAAGCCGGGGAAGGACCGCCGCCTGCCTGGAAGCTACCGGCCGATCACCCTGCTCTCGCACATAGCCAAGCTGTTCGAGCGTCTGCTGCTGCGTCGAGTCACGCCCCATCTGCCCCTGCGCGAGGAGCAGTATGGATTCCGCAGCGGTCACTCTACGACGCTCCAGCTGGCGAGGGTCATTAACCAGCTGACCAGTGAGCTGAACAACGGGTGTTACACCGTCGGGGTCTTCCTCGATATCGAGAAGGCCTTCGATCGTGTGTGGCACGCCGGGCTCCTGGCCAAGATTCTGGATACCACCATGCCGCCTGCTTATGTGCGAGTGCTGGCGTCATTCCTCAGCGGCCGTAGCTTTTACGTGACAGTGGATGGTGCCGAATCCCAACCACGCACTATCCAATCCGGAGTACCCCAGGGCAGCTGTATATCGCCGCGTTTATACGCGGCGTATACGGATGACATCCCCACCCTGCGCCACCATCTGCGGAAAGGGGAGGAGGACGTGCTGTTGTCGCTATTCGCTGACGACAGCGCGTATTTCGCGTCGTCCTACCACCAGATCGTCGCCACAAACCGCATGCAGCGTCTGCTGGACTTGTTGCCGGAATGGCTGGACAAGTGGAGGATGGCTGTCAATGTCGGGAAGACGGCCGCTCTGCTCACTAGCCGCTCCAGGCCGCTACGCCAACTCACTCTGCGAGGCCAGGACGTAGAGTGGAAGACCACAGTGAGGTTTTTGGGGTGTGAGTTGGACCGCAGCCTGCGCATGGTCCCCATGGTTAACCGTGCCGAGGGCCAAGCTGCTGCTGCCAGGTCCCAGCTCCACACGCTGTTCACATCCCATTTACCTGTCAACACCAAACTGCGAGTCTACGGTGCCTACGTCCGCTCGCGCTTGACGTACGCGGCACCCGCCTGGTACGCGCTATGTTCGGCGTACCAGAGGCGAAGGCTTCAAGTCCAGCAGAACCGCTGCCTGCGACTGATCGTAGGAGCCCCGAGGTATGTGCGGAACGACGTCGTGCACAGAGATACCAAGATGCCGACCGTGGAGGAGTTCGTTCGTCGCCTTGCGCGCCGACTGTTCGCGCGAGCGGACAACAGCGCGCACGTTGACCTCCACGGCATCGCGCCACTCCACGCACGACCACCCGAGGGACGTTCCCTGCCTCGCGAGCTTCTGCGATCGCCGTCACCGCGGCCCGACGCGGACGACGATGGTGACGATGAGGACGACGCGACGGGCGAAAGGGCGATACCATCGGATTTGACACCACTACCTGATTTGACACCACCACCTTCTTTGACACCACTACCGACGTTGATACCACCACCGGTCCAGGCTACAAAGCCTGCGAGGACCGGCCCGGGCAAAGAGGTTCGCCTCGAGGCCCGTACCCCGCCTACCCCTCAAGGGTATGCGAGAAGACCCCCCTGCACGCGTTTAGGAGGGTATTATTTAATAAATCGCACTCAGCACAGTGAAATTTAAAATTGTTTCAAGTCCGCCATCTAGCGTTGAATAGCATAACTAGTAGGAGAAATGGTAAGTTTCCAAGCATTCTGTGAAAGCTATAATCAATGTTCTATTTTGTGCTTAGCATATATATATTTATAAATCCTTTTAGTTCCTCTACTCAAGTAAAGATGGCGCTGTATTTATTACAAGTATTGTCCTAATACATTTACTACACAAGATAGAAAAAACTTTCGTCACATAGTTGTGTTGTCTTATAGTGTTGAAATACTAACTACAAGCTGTAAAATAATCATTATTATTAACACGTTATTATAAATAGTTAGCAAACTTTTATGCATCATTATTGACAAAGTTTTATACAAAAAAAATATTCTTAAAAAATATTATGGTAATATGTGAAATCAAATTTAAAATCCATTGTTATGGAAATAACAAGTAAGATAAGTTTTCTCATAAAATAAGATAATTTTTATCACAATTTCTCTTAATAGATGAATATTTTTCTTACACAGTATAATGCCGTGTATTTATTGTGATGTCACTGTTAAAAACTCAATCTTCTTGAATTTCAGAATTCAGATGCAAGGTTTTTCTAAAATTATACTTAAATTGCGCGAATATTAGCATTCGCAGACTAAGCAGTCTTAATATAAGCCGCTTAATCCCAAGGATTATATTAAGACATAAAGCTACGAAACTAGACAAAATAAACCAGACGGGATGTATCATATCAATAAATTGCCTTATTATACAACAAAATTGGTACTAGAACTTAATTTACGTAGAAGTATTTTATAAATGGGATCGACATCCTAATCTCTGATTTAAGGAGTTTTCCATAACTGGGATTTCCATGTTTCTAATTATTATATACTAGCGGCCTGCCCCTGCTTCGCACGGTTATAAAATATATATCCCATGTCATTCAGTGTAAAAAAATGATTAAAATCGATCCAGTAGTTTTGATTTATTCATTACTGCCCGTGGCACGCAAGCGTTAAATTTGGATAAAAACAATTTCCTTTCCCTATACCGAGAAGATTTCCTGCTATCTTTGGAATATCTAAATTCATATAGTCAAATTACTTATTTACTTTTACATTTTCCCTACAGTCAAATTGGGTAACTTTGAATTTACGGGTAACATTGAATAAAACGACTAAAATAATTATTAATTTTTTTTTCAATATCTGTAACCTGATTTAAAACTGATAACTGAGTGAAATGAAAATACTAAATGTTCCAGTTGTCAAATGTCATTTAAAATTTATAGTTTTGAAACAAATTTTGACACTTTTTCAAAATTTTCTGTTCGCTGTCTTTTAGCAGTAAAAAGTATGTGTTACATTTCCGATTTAATTACAGAAAAGGTGTGTAAAACACATGATTTTCGGTTTCTAATGATCAATTTTAAATTGAAATTATACTTTTTCACATAATTTCATGATTTTGCATCGTTTTATATCCATTGACAGGGAAATTTGTGGACCACCTCTATTTTTAGTTAAATATGGGTAACTTTGAACGGTTTAAAGATACCCAATTGCATTATCTTAGTTTATGGGTAACATTGACAAAGAGTTATTGATTTCTAAAAATACTTTCAAGTACATATTTTAGTACATACAGTACATTACAATAGAATTATTTTGCTATAATCCGCGTTTATTAAAAGAATCTATGTATTGCTAAACGTATAAAGCAGGCAACATTCACATACCTTATACCTACATGCAGGACGAGTCACCACACGTATCGTAATAAAATCCAATCCGGTGCTTTAACAAGGATGAAAGCTTAGCTGTATAGCTGTGATAGCCCAGCGGTAACAACGTCGGACTCTTTCGAAGAGGTCGCAGGTTCAAACCCAGGGCAGGAATCAATGAGTTTCTATTAAAACTTATGTTTCTAATTGTGAATTACAATTTATCACACGTTTTTCGGTGAAGGAAAACATTGCGAGGAAACCTACGTATCTCTAGAGAATTATGGGGATATGTGTAACCTACTAATCCGCATTGGAGCAGCGAGGTAGGTCTTAGCTCCAATCCTTCTCTCCAAAGACGGAGAGAGGAGGCCTATGGTCAGAAGTGAGATAGTAACAGGTCGTTACTCGCGGTCATGGTTTCCAAAAAAGGAATTTACTATTATTAAAAAAGAAAACATCGTTTTCATCTTAAAAGAGCATCAAATAACAAAAAAGAAAGATAAAATGTACATTGAAGATGACATCTCATTCATGGAATGAGGTGAATTATTTTTCTAATTCTCTTGCCAACCATTAATGGTTTGATCTCATTTGAATGGTAATTGATTATAGAATTTGTTATTTAGGTTTGATTTTTAATAAATATTTACAATTACAAATAAATATGTATTCGTTACAAAAAAAATCTACCCATATGTTGCTAATATTTAGTAAATGGCAATTTTAAGTAAACGCTTGGTTGTTAAGTATGACAAGTTGACTTTATTTGACAGATCTAGCTTTCATTCATTCAGACCATAAGTATAATTTTACCCATGATACGAAAATTCTGTGAATTCAAGGATTTTTAGTTTTCGAAATAATTCGGTTCAAAGTTACCCAAAATTCAAGGTAACTTTGAACACGCACAAAAGCATATTTTTTTTCCATTTCCTTTCTAGTTACTTAGTAATACAGTTAGTTATTCTAAAACTCGGTATAAAAGAACACTCATTATTCATCAAAACCTTAAATAAGGTCATCCTATTTTTTTATATTTTGAAAAATCTGAAAAAGTCATTCAAAGTTACCCAATTTGACTGTATGTATTTAATTTTTACAATTAATTACAGAATGTCTTTATATACAACATTCACAGCTTCCTTGTCGTTAAACAAACTCTTGAAAGAACGATATAGCTGCTGGATTCGAAGTGCTATAGGGTGAAGCGCGGCCTCCTCACGGCATTTTAAATCTGTAATATCTCCGAAAACGTTCACTTAAATTACATGCTGTAAACGGCGATATTAATCTATATTAAATCAACAATTTATTTAAGGTACTTAATTGGATAAGGATTAATGCTGTTGTGTATAAAAATTGCTTCAAAAATAAGGCATTATTTTTCGTAAAAAGTAAATGACAAAAATGCTATTGTGGGTTATTCATAAGAGATAGACATATACCATCGCGGACTTTTCTGTAGACCTTTTCAAGGTGTACAAATACTTAGTACATCATTTTGATAAATCTCGTAGGGTTTAGCCTGCGTTTGCAATGTAAGCGGAAAAAAATGTGATTATTTACAGAAACCTCAAAAATTACAGTATTTCTCTACTCCGTATTGAATGTTATTATACGTACAAACCTTCCTCTTGAATCACTCTATCTATTAAAAAAAACCGCATCAAAATCTCTTGCGTGGTTTTAAAGTTTTATGCGTACAAGAAATGAATGCGACTTTGTTTTATAATATGTAGTGAAACACACGGATCACATCGAGTTATAATCCACGTGACCACCACAAGTCAGTTCGTGACCACGGTGGATGCAACTCTACCAAACGTCGAACCTTGTATAAAGGTAATTCGATTAAAACGCAATGTGACCCGTGTGTTTAAATAATAATTAGTATGAATCGCGAAAGTTTAAAATCTACCTTTCCAAGTTACGTTAGCGAAAAGAAAAGAGAATCTATGTAATACTATGTATGAAGCAGGCAATGTTGTCATACTCGTCCTTATACATGCAGGGCAAGTCACCATATGTATTACAAAACACCGCCACCAGCAACAATCCAGACAAGCATGACACACACTCACTACTACAATAGTTACGATGCAGTTTGTTTTTTCAAAGCAATTTTAAAAGTACGTGCCCGCAATTAAACCCGTGTTCACCTAGTAGTCTTACCGTTTGACTTTATCTCGTATCAAAATTAAAGTGACCACATTTTCATTGGGATAAAGCGGGTCGAAAGTGATGAAATGAGCATTACAATTTAGTTAAATATATTTTATTGATACATTTATGTACTTGTAAAAAATATATATTTATTATTAATTATTGGTGGCTATAAAACCATCATGATTTGTTACCGAATTCATCGAATGTCGAAAGTAATTTTTTTAAATTTTTATTTCCTTACTTTTAGAATAAGAAATGCATATATTTTCTAAAAAGCGGGACATTATTAAAAATTGGCGAGACGATCGACAGTCCACGTAAAAGCGGGACTGTCCCACCAAAATCGGGACATATGATCACTTTAATTCAAATATAGTTATGATTCTTAGGCGTTGTTTCACAAGTTACCAATAAACGGTCAGTTAGCTTATTCGGAACATATCTGACACATATTGGAATTTTGCGTTTCTCAGGTTTCTGATAGACTTATTCAGCACTTAAAGTCCCTAATGAGTTAACATGTAGATCATGTGGCTGCTATTTTGTTTATACGCAAATACCTATTTCAAAATGGCCGCGTGTTTTTTTTATTTTTACTTTTAGAGTCTCTATTCAGAGACATTTATCTGCTACTTAGTTTATTTCATGGTCATCATAACTATTCGACACTTTATCAGTAACTTGTGAAACAGGCTCTTAGACCCTGAGAGTCGAGAGAGTTAGATCTATACCGTCACTGGAAATCGTTATTTTATAATTTTTTCATCATCGAACATTCATCATCAGTGGTTCAAAATATAGTTTTGGTACGATATTTTGATGCCGTCAGATATATATCCAGTGGCGGTATAGATCAATTAATAGTTAAAGTGAGGCGCGGCCCCTCGCTCGCCACTAAAATCAGGACTCTCTCCCCCAAGTTACAGTTATTGCACTTTTACAGCCCTTTCAAAGTTTATTACGGTTCCAAATTCCACCTTTATACAGCGCCGCACGTCTTATGTGTGTTTAACAAAACTCCTTTTAGAACCGCCTAGTCTGTTAGAAAAATGTATAAAGAAACTTTGTTACCGTACATAGTATTAGTGTAAGTGCAATCTACCGAAATTAATTACTGAATATTTAACTAAGATTTTAAATGAAGTTTTAAAAAATTCAGCAATTATAATAATCTTTAATATTTAAATGAGTTAATCTTGTATGTATATATATATATATATTTACAGAATCTCGGAAACGGTTCCAACGATTTTCTTGAAATTCAGCATGTAGGGAGTTTTGGGGGAGAAAGATGGATCTGGCTAGGTTTTATTTAAAAAAAGAATTTATCCCTGTTTTTGGGCATAAACAAAAACAAAAGTTTACACACAATACAACACAATTTTCGCCGTGAAATGTCAAGTCAGCGTAGCCTATTCGGGAGACGGGTGGTCGCGCGATATGAAAATACCTAGGATCGAGCCCAACCTACCCTATTTGTTTTTTTTTGAAGTACCTTTTTTTATTTTGTAAAAAATTACCGAGCAAGGCTCGGTCAAGCTGGTACTACTTATAAGAAGACAAAACTAACGAAAATATTATTTTGCTACAAAAGAAAACTTATGTAATGCTAAATGTAGAGTGTACTATTTTATACTCTTTTTTTCTTGTTTTTAAGAGTAGATATGGGTTGTTGGATGAAACCAATGTAGCCAAACTAAATATTTTAATCGAATTTCACAAATAGCGTTTCTGTTATTATTTATTGGTAGTTTAACTAGGCTTTATACAAATTAATTATCAATATTAAAAACGGTTACTTTTCAATCAATCAGAAAACAATTATTTCGTAGCAAAATAATCGATTTTTAAAAAATCGATTATTGTAAAAGGGGAATTATTTATTCATCTATTTTTTCTACTCCAAGTCTATACTCACATATATACGCAGATCTTTTAGAGGCGTATACTAATCTTATATTGCAAATGTCATTGTACAACGAAATTGTATTAATCAATTGTCGAGCGGCTTGCATATTGGCGACCATATCAATATATTGATTTCATGCCTGTCATAGCACAAAGTAAATTGTGGAATGCCGGCCGAAACGCAATTGATTGCTGGCGATCACTCACCGACTGACGGACATTGCGAATCTATTTAGAAAGAATTATTGTAACTGCGTATATATAAGTTTTGAATCATAATCATCACCCCCTGCCCTTATCCCACTCGAAATAGTCGGCACAACATGTTTATAAACATGCCACATAATTTGGCTACGTATTTTTTGACTGACTACCGTTCTGACGTCGACTTATCCATCGCGTCGCGTTTTACGACACCTCGGTAAGAAATGGGGGTCTATTCTACACAGCCGAATACCACACGGCGGGTTAACTTTTTTTTATATCGACAATACCCCTTATGGGTACCGCCACCCAATGGAGACAGGCGGCGGTTATGTCGGACTCGCACCGACTAGAACGACCTATGTGCTCCACCACGCTGCTAATGGCAAGGACAAGGTACCGTTGTACACATTACCCCCATCCCCGCCGACAGCCGCTCTGATCCTAGAGACACCTCCACCGGGTAGGGTACCTCTCAAAAGAGAAGTTCCCCTCTGCTTACCGATACATTTAGAGCACCAGATGCACCGACCCGTAAGCTAGCTGTCCGATATAACGGCGGGACTTACGGACGGGATGGGACGGGGGTAATATGTATAAGGGGTTTTTTCCTGTATTAAAAAAAAGGGTCAACTTACCTTAGTCGCCTTTTACGACACCTCGGTTAGAAATGAGTTCTATTCTACTTATCCGGATACGACACGGCTAACGTGAGTAACAGACTATAGAATAAAAAAATATAGAGACGCATTTAAGCGTACCTATGCTACAGGACGCAATGGTCTGTAACTAACACGGCCACAAGCCGTTGTTTTTACAGCAGCCGTAAACTGAAGCATCGATCGCCCTCTAATATTAAAAGGCACCGCCGTTAATATATGGCAGAAACGCCCCAGCTTGGTCCATCAATCACTGTATCGCTTCTTGTTACTCAGTTTTTGGTATCGTGTTTTGAACTACATGGTTGAGCTCTAATACTAATAATGGGTAATTCTTTATCGGAATTAAATCAAATTTTATATTCCATCCAACTCTAAGTGGGGTCGGCACAACATGGTATAAAAACTTTGTGACATGATGTAGCTACAAATTTTACGACTGGCCGCCTTTATTTTCCAAAAGAAATGGAAATCCATTATGGACTTTCTGCGGACTGCCTCACAGGGGAGTGCCCGACTCCCACGGACTAGGAACCCCTCCTCGTTTCCTCTTCCTCCTACGGCAGGACCACCTTTCGGCATTGCTTCACCGTAGTCGGTGTCTATTTCTTGGACAACCGGCCGCCTGCCCGACAACAACTTAACTTAGTCGCCTTTTACGACAATTTTAGTTACTAGTTTGTTACAATATTACAAAATTAAACTACGCCGTGCGGTGTCCGGCTGATTCGAATAGACCACCCTCTTTGATCAGCAAGAATAAAATAGCCATACCATATACATAGGATAGATACCACAAACACTAACTCACACACACACTCACATCCACATACACACACAACATTCACGCTCACACATATGCATACACAATATGAGTTAATATTATTTTTTTATATTTTGTTTATACACGTTGTAAGTACGTATGATAATAGAAGGCACTAGTAACCAAGAATACAAGGCTTGTTAGGCTTAGTTTAGGCTTAGCTAGGGTTAGTTTCGTTGCTAGTGGTGACATTTAATTTTTTTTTTTCATAGTAGCAGTAAGTATTAGTAAATGTTTTTCGGGATGACACTCAAAGGGCCGCGGCTGAAAACCAGTGCTGTGTGTCACCTCAGTTTTCTGTTGTGACATGTGGCGTACACTGAGCCGTTGCCCTTTCTTTGTCATGTGAAATTTAGAATAAGCTACATTTAGTCTTCGTTTCACATGGGCAATAAATAAATAATTTTCATTTCATTTAGAGTGTAATCAAGATATAATCATAAGCTTTGTTAAATAAGATTTATCAAAACTGTTGAGCAAAAAATATTTTCTAATTTCTTTCTTACCGAGGTGCCGTTTAAAGCAACTAAGGTAAGTTGAGCGGCCGGTCGTAAAATACTTAGTAAAATCATGTGACAATATGTTTATAACATGTTGTGCCGACTCCACTTAGAGCGGCATGAAGAAGGGCACTAGATGTCCCACTAAGCACACTGAAGTCTAAAAATACGTACAATAAACACAAAGAATAGTTTCAGGCGACCGTATCTGGAATGTATCCGATATATTTAGCAGGGGCATCTTAACGCCGCCTATCAATCTTTTCGCCACATCATTTGCTCCCCGCGCGGCTTTCCCGCGATTGAACTTCATTAATGAAACGCTTAGTGCAGATTGAATCCATTTAAGTGAGAGTGCGATCGGCCTCAGCGTACGTTACGTATGCGTAGGGTTGCCACATGTTCTGATTATAAACTATTCATCTCTAAGTGGGGTCGACACAACTAGTTATAAACATGTCGTGGGGTCGGCACAACATGTTGTCACACGCATTTAGCTATGTATTTTACGACCGGCCGCCCTCATGACGCCAATTTACCTTAGTCGCCTCTTACGACACCTCGGTAAGAAATGAGGGTGGTCTATTCTATTCAGTCGGATACCATACGGCGAGTCGATTCACCTTAGTCGCCTTTTTTGAAACTTCGGTAAGAAAAGAGGGTGATCTATTCTATTCAGCCGGATACTTCATGGTGTGTTCTGATTACAAGTTTGCCAATTTGAAGTTAACATTTTTATACGTTGTAAAACTCAGTCACAATATTTTTTTAATTCACATTCAAATTCAAAATATTCTTTATACAAGTAAACTAAGTAATAGTCTTTGAATCATCAAATTTACTGCTGATTCAGAAAGCTGTTCCTACCGAGAAGAACCAGCAAGAAAACTAGGCGGTTGCTCTTTTGAAAATAAAATTCTTATAAAGTAAGTAAGTAACGGCCTGTTACTATCCCACTGCTGGGCATAGGCCTCCTCTCTCCATTTTTGGAGAGAAGGTTTGGAGCTAAGACCTACCACGCTGCTCCAATGCGGATTGGTAGGTTACACATATCCCCAGAATTCACTAGAGATATGCAGGTTTCCTCACGATGTTTTCCTTCACCGAAAAGCGTGTGATAAATTGCAATTATCAATTAGACACATAAGTTTTTAATAAAAAAACTCATTGGTGTCTGCCCGGGTTTGAACCCATGATCGTCTCTAGAGATTCACACGGTCGCACCGCTAGGCCATCACAGCTTATTAAATTTCTTATAATTAGTAATAATTATAATATCTATGATGTTAGTAACCTCTAATTACAAAGATGTTTTATCTTGAACAATAAAAAGAACATTAAAACATCCTGACGAAAACCTAGCTTTATGGTTACCCTAAGTGTGCAGCGTTTATACAGTCAACATTCTAAGGTCTTGGAAATTTGGAATATTACCTCCGTAGTGCAGTCCTATTTGTAGAAGAATTATTTCTTGTATAAAACGCAATTTATATTTTCTAATTTATAGTCTTTTGTCCGGTAGGGCGTGTAAAGTGCAAATGAGATAGGAAACAACCGTAGGCTTTGAAGACTAATTTGATAAGTAAATTTAAAGACAAAAACTGCATATTGCACCAATTTATTGTATGGAATACATAAGGCTCCCATATTCGTGAATCGAGTGCCTTTAAAACCTTTTTGATATTACAGGCAAAATCGTGTCTTGTGCGCGGTCACATTTAATTATAATTAAATTTACATTATTATTAACATTATATATATTTCTTTTTTTAAACGTTGGACATAAACAAATTTTCTTTTCGTTAATTATGTTGTCTAATACAAAAGCGTAATTATTTTCATATAATTGAAAACCTTATGTATGATAGCTTTAATCTCTGAAATTATTTTAATTGCCTTCATATCATGAACAATAAAAAATAATTATATTTCTTGTAATTAGATGCCTCAGGTTTTAATTTTTTTTTTTTTTTTGTATTCCAATTATGCAATTCTAATATCTGACTCGCCGTATTAATAAAAGTAACGGGAATATTATTTTGCTATAATCCGACATCTGGAAAAACGTTTCTCGCCGCTAGAAGCGCTTTTGCGCCCTCCTTTTTAATAGATAATACACTATTTCTCCTCACGCGGAATCATTATCTTCAGTAGTGACTGCTCCATCCGGTTGGGGCTTAGTATAGAAAACATGAACATCGATTTTCCTTAATCATGATAACGCCACAAAAGACAATTGTAAACACGGTGGGCAGGGAGCGATCGTGGGCAGCGATGGCCTCCCTTTGCTCTGCGGAGGGGGGCGGAGGGAGGCGGCGGAGCGGTTCCACGATCTGTTGTTCTGGATCCAATCTGCTGCTGGTGATCCAGGTGTTAGTGACTCACCCAAGCCCATCGTCTGCCGCCCTAACTGGGGACCTTCGGGTGTTCCGAACGGGGTATATCGGACGCCTGGCTTACATGTCCCCGAGGCGGACGGTGCATCTGGTGCTCCCGATGCACCGGTAAGCGGAGGGGGGCTTCTCTTTCGATGGGCCCCTATCCGGAGAAGGCGTTTGTTTTCTGGGATCAGAGGTGTCGGCGGGATGCGGGCAATATGTATAAATATGTGGCAATATACACTGTCCTTGCCATCGGCAGCGTGGTGGAGCACACAGGTCGTTTTAGTCGGTGCGAATCCGACATAACCGCCGCCTGTCCCCGTCGGGCGGAGGTACCCATGAGGGGTTTTTTCCTGTATAAAAAAAAAAGACAATTTCCACACGTGTCAGTTATAATACTATAATACCGTGTTTCTCAACCTGTGGTTCGCGGACCCCTGGGGGCCCGCGAGTATATGTATGGGGGTCTGCGGTATCATCCCTGGACTATACATAAGTCGCTCATTAAATGCAAAAAGACCGTAAAACGAAAAATCAGCAAACCAATTTTATTACAAAAATGTGATCTAAGCACACAATATTTTAAAAAGAAATATTGCTGTTTATTTTAATAACGGGGTCTGTGAAAACTGTGCATGATTTCCTAAGGGTCCGTGGACTAAAAAAGGCTGGGAAACACTGGTATACATTGGACATTGTCGATTAATTATTTAACATAAATTTGGTAATTTTGTAAATTTGTTAATGTCAGTTGTTAATGCGTTATTATCTCTGGCGTAAGGTCCGTAGGTGCAACAGAGAGCGCAAACGTATATTATTACCCCTTGAGCAGCAACTTTTTGGTACTAGTATTGTCTCTGAATTTTCAGATTTCATCAAAAATAATGTGAGACACAATTGTGCGTAGGGATAGTAGGCGCTTGGGCAATTGATGTTATAAAATATTGTGTATGAAAAAAAATGCTATATTTAACAAATTTTTATTGTTTCAGACCGTTTCAATATCGATGCTGTTGCGGTATGCTCATCACCAAATATTTGTGTTCATCGGTGAGTGCATTAAATGTAATATAACAAACTGAAAGTAGCCTGAGGAAAGGAAAGTGTGTTTTTATTAATAGTTATATTCGATGTTCTTTACGTACGGATAAGATATAAAACGGTGATATTCAATACCATATCTTTATTGATTTTATTACAACTTTGACGAATGCGATTCATATACCTTATTGATATATATGGCTTTACACGATTAAAAATTTATATAAGCAGGCGTTACTCGTACTTTGCGGAATTCCATAGAACAGAAGGTACATTGGAATTATTTTATTAAAGAGAGTCTATATAATGTTAAGTTTATGAAGCCGGCAACGTTTACATACCTTATACATGCAGGTCAACACACGTATCATAAAATGCCGCCACCAGCAAAAATCCACACTACACACAGTCGCTACCACAATATCTACAATTGTTTCTCCCCGAAACCGAAGCATCAGGGAAAAGGCTTCACGACAACGTTTCAATTATGACACACACAATTTTGTCACAAGTTATTTTATTTACTTTGGGATCGACGATCGTGTGTGTAACTGTCCCATATATTTCATCATCCTCTTGCCCTTATCCCACTCTAAGTGGGGGCGGCACAACATTTATAGACATGTTGTCACGTGATTTGGCTAGGTATTTTACGACCGTCCGTGCCTGACGTCAACTTACCTTAGTAGCGTTTTACGACATCTCGGTAAGGAAGAGGTGGCCTATTCTACTTAACCAGATACCATACAGTTTGTCAACTTACCTTAATCGCCTTTTACGACATTTCGGTAAGGAATGAGGGTGGTCTATTCAACTTAGCCAGATACCATACGGTGAGTCATCTTACCTTAGTCGCCTTTTACGACACCTCGGTAACAAATGAGGGCGATGTATTCTATACAGCGGATGCCACTGTTCCATACATTTATCTTTAACATTTAAATGAGTAAATCTTGTATATATATATTTTTTTTCGGTATCTCGGAAACGGCTGCAACGATTTTCCTGAAATTCAGCATGACAGGGGGTTTTGGGGGAGAAAAATCGATCTAGATAAGTTTTATTTAAAAAAAAATGTTTTATCCCTGTTTTCAGCTCTAAATTTTTTTTGAAATTTGCGTTGAATACAATAAATTTTTCGCTATCAAACGTAAAGTCATGGTAGTTCATTTGGGGATCGGGCGGTCTAGAGAGGTGAAAATACCTAGGATCGAGCCCCACCTGCTCTATTATTTTTTGTTGTTCTTTTCATTTTTTTTTAAATTTACTATTTATTTATTTATTCAATGTACGAGTATCGCATACTTTTACTTTAGTTTAACTCACGGCTACATCGCAATTACGCATCGTTCGAGCGAATGTTGTGAAAAATATTCTTAAGTCGGCTCAGCGGAAATCTCTTTGTAATAACAATGATAGGGAATGAGGGTGGTCTATTCAACTCAGCCGGATACCACAACTTACCTTACTCGCCTTTTAACGACACCTCGGTAAGAAATGAAGGTTAATCTATTCTACTCAGCCGGATAGGGATCCCATACATTTATATTTATTTAATGTACGAGTATCAGTATGGTATCCGGCTGAGTAGAATAGACCCACCCTCATTTCTTACCGAGGTGTCGTAAAATACAACTAAGGTAAGTTGACGTCAGGATGGCGGCCGGTCGAAAAATACGTAGCCAAATCATATGACAGCATGTTTGTAACATGTTGTGCCGACCCCACATGTAGAGTGTTAGAGTGGGATAAGGACAGAAGGATGGTGATTAATGTACGAGTATCACATACATTTAAGTTGGTTTAACTCGCGGCAACATCGCAATTACGTTATGTTCGGGCGAATATTGCGAAAAATATTCTTAAGTCGGCTCAGCGGCAATCTCTTTGTAATAACAATAATTGCGTATACAGCCCGCGGGCGTCCCACCCCGCTTTAGCTGTTTCAAAAAAATAAAATATAACAGGTTGGATTTACCTAGCCTCCCCCCGGCTTTGATCCGTCGACAATTAGCCGGCTACAGATAATTTGCTTCTTTCCCTGTTTGTTCCTAGCCGCTTGGCTTAGTGATTCGATTCTTGATTGTTTTCAATCTTAATATAATTTTTCATTGCGGCGATGAAAAATTTCATTTACGCTACTGTCTTTTTTAAGCCGGGTTTACTTTTGTACTTCGCTGTTAAGTGGAAATGTTCATAGTATTTTTTTATTTAGTTATGGTTGATTACTTTAGTTAATCATGAAATAAATTTTATAAGAGTTCTACAGATATAAAGTCTAGTACCTAAGTAAAATAGATCGTCATCCTCCTGCCCTTATCCCACTCTAAGTGGGGTTAGCACAACATATTACAAGCATGTTGTAACAAGATTTGGCTACGTACCTTACAACCGGCCGCCTGCCTGACGTCAACTTACCTAAGTCGTACTATTTTACACCTCGATAAGAAAGAGGGTGATCTATTCTACTCAGCCGGATACCACACGGCGGGTCAACTTACCTTAGTCGCCTTTTACTACATCTCGGTAAGAAATGAGGGTGGTGGTGAGTTTATATAATAATTAGAATAGAACACTCTATTACCACTACCACACTCTACTACTAATAGAACAGACCTCTTTTTTACCGGTGTCGAAAATACGACTAAGGCAAGTTGACGTCAGCCAGGCGGCCGGTCGTAAAATACGCAGCCAAATCATATAACAATATGTTTATGAAATGTTGTGCCGACCCCATTTAGAGTGGGATAAGGGCAGAAGGATGATAAAGTAATAATAATAAATACGGTGAATTTCACAATCTCTCTATTTAAAGAGGATATATTTAAACTTGTAAAGATTATATTTATCTGTAAGAAGCTCTCGAGTTTAGTGAATAAACTATTCAATCTCACAATATCGGATGAGGGTAAATTTGTTCAATGGGATCCGGTTGGTCGCTATGACAACTCATCCGGGCTGAGGCTATTGAAAAATACACCTTCTTAAGGTAAAGGACTAGAAAATTCTCTTATCACGTCGTTTTGGGAATAAAATAACCATTTTATTGACGTGATTTTTTCTGGTATTTTTGTCTATTTCAAACATATATTGTGTATATGTTTTTTGTTTTTTTTTGTTAAGAGGGAAGGTATTCCTATGGACATATATTTTTGTCGTAATAATAAAGTAACAATGATTTATGTAAAAGTATGAATGTGTCTGTCTGTTTCATACAATTTCATGGCTTGTCCGTTGGAAATTAAGTACAAATTAAGCTTATAAGCCGGTGTAATATATATAATATATTCCCATATTTCGGGAACAGGAAAAAGAATATAATGTATAATTGACGGTATTTTAAAGTTGAACTTGACGTGCATATAGTCGCGGGTTCAATTTGTTCATTACATTTTTTACGGGCGGCGGATATATCATAATTAAAAAATGAAAAAAGAAGCTTACAAAATACCCGCCAAATAATTATGAAATAAGAATATTATATATCATCTGATTATATCTCTTCCTCTTATTACTTCATGTCCAATAGATTTTTTAATCTATATTAATATATAACATCACGCTAAGATGAATAGGAGAGGAGCAGCATTAAAAAATATTACAAAAATGACAAACTTTAAAGCCTCTCTTGCGTGCGCTAAATAAACGGTGAACGTTATTAAAAAAAACAAGTATTACAAAATTGTTACTCTCGAAAAGTTCTAAATTGAAGTCTGCGACAGCATACGTCTAGTTTTTAAGGTAACCCACTTTAACCATTTTTATGGTTATCAAAATACTATATTACGGTTTTAATCTTTCCACGCGGAGGCGCTTGCGATTGCTAGTGTCATATATTTTGCGCTACTTAAATCGAAATCCTATTGTGATATACAACCGCCACTGTAATAACATTATTCTATATTGTTGTATTGCACTATGTTCGCGTATATTTCTGTGTATTGAGAACAGCTACAGAGGTCTCAATTTAATCCCACCTTTGCAGCGCTCGGTGTCATCTTCCGCAAATAGATAATCCGATGAAGCATTGTATGCAAGATTATATTGTATTTTTACTGTACCCTTTCCTTATACAAACATCACAGAAAAGATTTATAAAGATACTTCATACGCTACGTAAAATCTTCGTTACTATTTTAGAGAATTAGACGTTACGCAGATCCGTAAAACAAAAGTAATAAATTATTTAGCTATAATCTGTGATAAAATAAATAGAAAATCTTTAATCTTTAAACGAGTTAATCTTGTATATTTTCTGATATTCGGAAACGGCTCCTATCTTTAATATTTAAATGAGTTAATCTTGTATGTATATATATATTTATTCGGAATCTCGGAAATGGCTCCAACGATTTTCCCGAAATTCAGCATGTAAGGGGCTTTTGAGGGACAAAAATCATTTTTTTTTAAATTTACGTTGAATACAATCACAATTATTCGCAGTGAAACGTAAAGTCATGGTAGTTCATTTGGGAAACGGGCGGTCTAGAGAGGTGAAAATATCTAGGATCGAGCCCCACCTGCCCTTTTTTTTTCATTTTTCTTTTAATCCTTTTTAATTTTTTTTACATCATTTAAAAAATTACCGAGCAGGTACTAATTTATTAAACCTACTTGTTCCAAACTATTTTTGTATTTTCGAGATTTAGATTAGAGATTTGTCTTCAAACAATATTTATATTAGTAACTAAAATACATTTTAACAGTATTTTTATTATACATTATTTGTGTTCATATTTGTCCGTGCCCTATATCAAAGGTAGAGTTAATGTTTTTCCTGCTAAAACAATATCCTTTACTTTCGCTAATGGATAGAAAAAAAAACATCTTACCAACGCCCGCACGGCAGTCGCCTGTCCCCTCGTTAATGAATTAAAACAATAACAAGCAAGATCAAATTTCTAACAAGTAAAGGTACAAGCATTAAGATCGGAAAAGTATTTTTTATCTTTTACCTAAGAAAAAGGTTTGGTTATTTTTTTAACAAAAAGTACCATCATTTTCCTCAAATAAAATTGATGTAAGAAACATTGAGTAACTCATTAAAGTATCACAAATCTTCGCCAGTCAGGCTTCTTCATAATTAACCGCACGTATTAATTAACTGGCTTATTAAGTAACGTACATAAATTAAATTACCTGGGTGACCGAGTCTTGCTCGTTCATTTTATTAAAAGATATTAAAAAAATGCATTTAAACAAAAAAAAAACAATAATAAAAAAATTTCGAAATTATTTTAGTACTACTTTTGTATGATGGATCTTCGCAAAGTAAGTCTAAATTCTATAAAATTACACTTTGGGCGCTTGGATTTGGCGTAATTTTTTACCTAACGGGCATTATGCTAACATATTTAAATATTTTTTATGGCCATTAGTGTAATTTATAGGCCTCATAAGAAGGCCCAGTCGCTGGCCATGAAGCGAGCTATCCTCGGAGTATCTTTACGTGATCAAATCAGAAATGAGGAGATCCGTATAAGAACCAGAGTTACCGATAAAGCTCAGCGTGTCGCGAAGCAGAAGTGGCGATGAGCGAGGCACATATGCGTAGAACTGACGGGCGTTGGGTTCTCAAGGTAATGGAATGGCGACCCCGCACCGGAAAACGCAGTGTCGGTGGACCCCCACGAGATGGACTGACGATCTCAAAAAGGTCGTGGGGAGCCGCTGGGTCCAAGCGGCACAAATCGTGTGGTATGGAGTTCCAGTTCCCATGAAAACACCTATGTCGTGCAGTGGACGTCCATCGGTTGACAAAGAAGAAGAAGGTATAATTTACATTCAATCACATATTTAATTTAGAGCGTCATTGCAATTTGTATTAACTTAATGTAAGAATTCAAATACAGGTAGTTCTTAGTACTAGTTTTCCAATTGCTCGCGCGGATCCTTACGCGCCGACGGCTATGAGTAAATTGCTACTTGCTACTTTACTGTGAATATGCAATCTCATTTAAGTTTAAGTCTAATAGCTGTATATTCATTATATATTACGCTCTGAATAAATAAGTGTTCTAGGAAAAACTATGTTGTGGTCCCCGAATGAGAAGTGTTTGTTTGTAAAATTAGGAAAAAAAAATCACGAACACCATTTTGATTTTATACCTGCGTCCTTAAGGATTACGTACGCCAATGAAGTTTTCCTAAGGAAGAGTAAAAATTTGACATGTTTAAAACAAATCGTTAAAGATTTGATTAAAAAAGAATAAATATTTGAATGAGTTAATCTTGTATGTTTATATGTATATATATTTTTGCGGAATCTCTGAAACGGCTCTAACGATTTTCCTGAAATTCAGCATGTAGGGGTTTTGGGGAAAAAAAATCGATCTAGCTAGGTTTTATGTTAAAAAATCCCTGTTTTTGGCCATTAAAAAACACAAAAATTTATATTGAACATAAAACACTATTTTTGCCATACACTGTCACTATCAACTGCTTAGCTTATTCGGGGAATGGTAAGTCTCGAGATATGTAAATACCTAGGATCGATCTCCAACTACATAATTTTTTTTCTTTGTTTTTTTTTTAAGTTTATTTTTTTTAATTTTGCAAAAAAAATACCTAGCAAAAGTCGGTCATCCAGGTACAACAATTATAAATATACATCCTGTTAAAAATATACAGTTGATGAGCATATAATGTTATTAAGGAAATGCTGATTTAACTTTGAATAAAATTTGGTAATAACAGTGTATTATATTTTTTTGTGTGGTAGTAACTGAATTTATAATAATTTCGTACATTAAATTCTACGTCAATCAAACTCAACAAGGGATAATTTTCGACGATATAAATAAATTTCCTTGTGTAATATCTCGAAAAATTTATTATTTTCGTTTATTGAAGACGAACGCTTCAAAATATTTAAGTCTCTAATTTGGGTATTTTTGTTCCTTTAAGGCGATTTGTGATGTAATTTGATCAATTATTTCGCTTCCAATAAGGGCGTAATCGCACTCAAAGTGGGAGGTATTCGCAACGAAAATAAGCGGATAATAATGGTGAAGAGTCAATAAAATAATTCTGCTTTCATTTTTCTAAACAACTCTATTCAATTGCTCTTCAATTATTAGATTTCTCTATCGTATTAAATTGTAAATTAACTCAAACATAATTTTTTTTAGATACATTTTCTTATTCTATTGGAGCCTTCATTTTTTTCAACTGAAATTTTTCTTTAAAGCTTTTTTTTTTAAATTGTGTGTGTAAAAAGGGCCGGGTGACATGTGGGAATCTATAAAAGGTATCGAACTTTTTTGGTCCGCACGTTTCCATTGGACTATCACAGCTTTGTATTTGAGCTCAAATAGCATTTACATTCTATTCAACATTTTAGCATTTTTTCAAATCTCGACAAAAGGAATAAAACGTAATTTTTTTAAATGAAATCTAGCTAGATCGATTCAGCCCCCCCCCATTCCTTTAACATGTAGAATTTCATGAAAATCGTTGTAGCCGTAGGATTTTTATATAAATTTACTCTGTGACGCAAATAAAATAAACATCAGCTTATACAGGGGAGGTTTCATCTTACTTCGTATATTTTGCTAATTAGGGCCAGGAGCGGCGCTAGTCACTTGACTGCGCTAACAATCGTTCAGCTGCCTTTAATGCCAATTACCTGCGCGTTATTGTTCTTAGCGTCGAGTATCACTTAGGGCTGCCACCTGTCTGTTTTAGGGTCATTATCTAAAAGGCATTTTGTTGTTTAAACTGATACTTTTCGAAGCCCTCAAATTTGTAAGATAAAGACTTTTTAGAAGCTTATAAATATAGAATGTTTTTATATTGTAAATTGTCCCTAAATGTATAGTTATATGTCCAATTTAAGTCGGTAAAGTATCATTCTATGACACATAGACAGTAATTTTTATTTTAAGAACTGATGAAATATAAAAAAATAAAAACTTATATTGAGTAATATAAGTGTTCTTTTTGAGGTTCAGGTTATCTATTACACTAGTGCTTTTTCTAGCTGTTTTCCTAATGTGTTATAAAACAAAGATGCTTCTTACGAGTACGTTATTCAGATTTCTACCGGGATCATAATTAGGTCCTCTATTTTTAAATATATTGAACAGTCTCGAATTACAAAAATCGTAACTTATATTCATCCTTTCCGATTAAGTTATTATCGTTACTATTATATTATTGCTTTGATGTGCCCAAAATTTACTAGGTTTTGATGTTTTTTCGTAGTAGTTTTAAGTGTAGTTTTAAGTAACATGCATATAACAATTTAATTTTGCTAGCTTTAATTATGATATAATATCTGGGTGACCGAGCTTCGCTCAGTAATTTTTTACAAAAAAAACTTATTTAGTTGGGATCGATCCTTGGCATTCACATTTCTCGAGGCTGCCCGCTAACCGAATAAGCTACGTCGACTTGACAGTTAATGGTGAAAATTCAATTCAATATAAATGTAAATGTTTTTTAATGCCTAAAAATAGGGATAGAACAATATTTTTTTTATATAAAACCTAGCTAGATCAATTTTTCTCCCCCTAAACCTCCTACATGCTGAATTTTAGAAAAATCGTTGGAGCCGTTTCCGAGATTCGGAATATATATATATACAAGATTAACTCATTTAAATATTAAGATACTAAATTATGTAAGAAACTTTCAATAATAATTGTTAGTATTCAAAACAAAGAGCATACTGGTAATCTTAAATAAACAAATCAATAAAATGTAAAATAACGTATGAAACTTATGATATTGTGCAAGTTTTACTTTTAATATTTGCTTATTTGCGGATGCTATCATATGACTCTGGAAAGCAGTAAATCGTAGAAAATGTGGAACGAAACGGAAAAGCCGGGATGCAAAATTAATTTCAAATGATGAATGATGAGCGATCTCCGCCGCCGTTGCATTTTTCCCTGTATTTAAACAGAATCTGGCTTATGTTATAAATTTATTTTGCACTAGTATGTCAAGCCCGCTTTGCCGTGTTTAATTTAATGATATATTAATTACACATATAACAAAAATGCTCTGATCGCCTATGTAAGTACCACAGTGTGCAAGTACCAGTATCGTAGTATACGACCTTTTAACTTGAAATTGTCATATCTTTTTTATTTGCTGACCGATTGTAATATAACATACCCTATATGTTAAGTGAGGCTTTCTACTACACATAAGTAAAAACAGCGTCCAAATCAGATTAGCGGTTTTTGAGATTAGCGGGAACAAACGCACAGAGACATCTCAACGATTTTATTATATGTATAGATTAACAAGTATTATGTGATCTCATATTTGTGACACCTGACGTAAATTGCCTTATAATTTCTGTGCTTTAGGAGTAAGATTACTAATCTCATAATCTGCATTATCTGATGATAGGAAAATGGTTGAAGGTTCATCAACTGTTCGTCAGAGCTTCCATCAGTTCATTCTGGGTTGCAATTATTTTCTAAGTTTATGTGTATTTTCATTTAAGTGTAACGTAATTTTCATTTTTAAAAACTGATTGCAATTTTCAGACCTGCAAAGAGGATCTTATTGCTTCAGACGCGGAATATTTTCTTATTCGTAGTTCTTATTTGTAATTATATTTTTCTTTTTTTCTAACATGAGTATAATGTCTCATAGTCGCAGTTCAATCATCATTCATTTTCCTGCCTTTATCACACTCTAAGTGGGGTAGATACAACATGTTTAATGTTGCATTATTTGGCCGGGTATTTTGCGCCTGCCTGACGTCAACTTACCTTCGGCGCCTTTTACGATACGTCGGTAAGAAATATGTGTTGTCTAATCTACTCAGCCAGATAGCACATGACGGAGTCGCATCATTCAATATTATATTTTAATTAAACATGACACAGAATTTTTTCCCAAAACTCATATAATTATATGTATTTCTTGATATTCATTCACAATCATAAAACTCTCATTTTATAATGTTTAATACGTATAAATGTAAAATTAAAACTGCGCTTCAGTAAACAATCACATAATCAAGTAGAAAGCTTGCTAGAGTCGTCGAAAGTCTCTTTTGAATCTCCAGTGTCGCAATATAATATAGTTTTAATATTAATCAAGTGGAATGCTAGCTTAATTTTTCATAGAAAAATGACATTATACATTCGCCGCCTGAAGTTTAAATGGAATTGAAGTTCGTATGTCTAGTTAAAAACTTTGTGCTATCGAAGATAATAAAGCTTTTGAATTATTCAAATAAATTGAGACCACTTTTGTTACAAGAATAAGTCGATCTATTAGATATGGGAAAACAACTGTGTTACATTTTGATTTCGAAACTGATGATTCAGTTTTTTGACAAAACTAGAAATGAAATTATTTTGCTATTATCCGCCACTAATAACACGGGTTATAGACTATTAATGCGGATTATAGCAAAATAATTTCATTATTACTTTTGTATTATGGATAGAATTAAGTGTTACTTTCTCCGTAACTTATTCAGTTTTTTTAAACAGTTTGTTTGACCTTGGTAATAAGTTAAGAATTATTGAAAATAATTTATTCTATGCGGATGAAGCTCCACTAAAATTTGAATGTGTCTAGGGATTTTTTTTGCGTTGGTTTAGCGTGGTAGGTCTAATCTGTAAACCCCTGTTTTTTATCAGCATATGAAATATTTGGGTAACTACTATTTTTTTGTTACAAAACTAGCTGCGCCACCGTCTTCGCCCGCGTGGAAGCAAGAGTGTGTCACTTAAATTTTCCCCGAATTGAAATTTTGAACATAAAAGTACTTATTGCGAGTTAACCATAACAGATAGATATATGCTGTCGCGGACTTTTTTGTAGATTTTTGTAGATCTACAATTCTCTAGTACATTACTTAATCTGCTGGTTTACGCAGCGGCGTATGACGTACGTTACCTAAACCTAAACCTTCAGGAAAAATGGCACTATCTTATAGTAACAACTGTATAAAATCCGTTCAGTAGATTTAGAAAAAATCACATTTAGACAGACAGCTTTTGGGGACTTTGTTTTATAATAAGATTAGATATAGATCTAGGTATGTGGTAGAATAGGTATCTGTTTTGTTATGTGGTCCTTATTCAGTTCACGTCAAAAGATGTCGTGGCTTACGGAGTGCTTACGTCCGATACGGACAATATACCGGGGATTATCCCACTCAAACAAACATTCACGTACTTCATCGAACTTGGAGTATACGCAAACTATGCTAACGAAAAGACGATAAAACCTTTATCTTATTACTGACGCGTTGCAAAAAACTGGCTAGCCGAAAATGCCCTATGCAGGTTTCGAAATCTTGTTACGCTCTTGATACAATACGGGGCAGAATAATGGGAGTTAATACGCTGATGGTTTTTTTTTTGTGTTTTCTGTTTAGAAAAAGTAATGAAAATATTGTTTTCCTATAATCCGCGCTAAAAGAAAATATATGTAGTGCTATATGTAAGTTGTACCATCCGTTCTCTGATACATGCAGATGTAAAAACTCATACACTACGCGCCACCAATGGCACAACAATACAAGCACTGCCCACATTCACCACCACAATTTTAACAATCGTTTCGCCTCGTACCCGAAGAATTGGGCCCCAAACTGATACTTGGATGTAAAAGAGAAGAAAACACATGCTTATAATAACGATAGAAAGAATAATCGAATAAAGGAAATACAACATAGAATTGATAATACCACAATTCAGATCACGAGAAATAGAATCTGGTGTATGTAAAATAATTAATGCATTTGAGCTAAGCGCATCGCTGCTGTTACAAAAGCTAATTTGTTCTGTAGGGTAGTGCGATAAATATAATGTATGTTTTTAAAGGCGACCGTTGTCAGCTCGTAAAGAATGATCTGGGAATCTCGGACGACACTATTACTTCTGTGGGAGCATGAAAAATTCATAGACGTAGTGTGATCGCGTTAACAGTCGCTAAGTCTAGCGCGCACCCTTAGGGGGTCTTGCGGATAGCATACAGCGCACATTGTACCACAGTGCTGTCTTTATATTCTATTCAGTTATTATATTACTAGCGGCCTGCCCTTGCTTCGCACGGGTATAAAATATATATCCCATGTCAGTCAGTGTAAAAAAAATGATTAAAATCGATCCAGTAGTTTTGATTTATTCATTACTGCCCGTGGCCCGCAAGCGTTAAATTTGGAGAAAAACAATTTCCTCTCCCTATACCAAGACGATTTCCTGCTATCTTTGGAATATCTAAACTCATATAGTACATTTTTACTTATTTACTTTTACATTTTACCTATGTATTTTATTTTTACAATTAATTACAGAATGTCTTTAAACAAACTCTAAAAGATTCGAAGTGCTATAGGGTGAAGCGCGGCGTCCTCACGGCATTTTAAATCTGTAATATCTCCGAAAATGTTCACGTAAATTGCATGCTGTAAACGGCCATCTTGATCTATATTAAATCAACAATTTATTTAAGGTACTCAATTGGATAAGGATTAATGCTGTATTGTATAAAAATTGCTTTGAACATAAAGCATAATTTTTCGTAAAAAGTAAATGAAAAAAACTGCTATTGTGGGTCATCCATAAGAGATAAATATATACCATCGCGGACTTTTCTGTAGACCTTTTTAAGGTGTACAAATACTTAGTACATCATTTTGATAAATCTCGTAGGGTTTAGCCTGCGTTTACAATGTAAGCGGAAAAAAATGTAATTATTTACAGAAACCTCAAAAATTACAGTATTTCTCTACTTCGTATTGAATTTTATTATACGTACAAACCTTCCTCTGGAATCACTCTATCTATTTAAAAAAACCGCATCAAAATCGGTTGCGTAGTTTTAAAGTTTTATGCGTACATACGGAAATATGGACTTTGTTTTATAATATGTAGTGATAAGCTGTTGCTTAGCCTGTAGCATCGCCCGCGTGGAAATCAATATGTCACAAAGTAATTCACACGTAAATCCCTATATTTTGTTCTGAAATAAAAATAGAAATAAAAACATAAAATTAGTTATTTTGAGTTAGCCGTAAAAGATAAAGACATGCTATAAAATCATTGCGCAGTTGTACATATGCTGGCGAATCGGTCCTGTGTTAGGATTGATTTGATTATATTATTTTTATATAATGTAAATTTAATGTTGTTTTTATGGTAAAATTTAATTTTATTTTAATAGCGGACTTTTTTGTAGTATTTTTGTAGATCTACAATTCTCTGGTACTTTATTTTAATGTTCCTCTGAAGTGAAGAGGTCTTCTTAGAAAGATAGATTGGACCTTAGTTCTAATGTGAATTCTCATGTTACGTTTATCTTTGGAATTCTCTAGAGATATACTAGTTGCCTCAAAATGTTTTACCATTACAGAATAGCGCAAGTAAATTTTATTATATCAGTCTTATGTTCATAGGCTAGCCTGGAGATTGACGTACTATTCCTCTCAAGGCGTTTCACTGTTCGGTTAAAGGAGCCATTTATAATGTGTAATGCAGAAGTTTGAACTCGAGGGCGTTTATTGTTTTTTGTCCTGTTTGGTTTCCGAATATTTTTAATGGTAAAATATTATGTAGTAATGGCGGCATTTATTTGCTTCGGCAAAATATACGCCATCACCACATCATACAGATTAGCGTGTGACCTAAATATCGAGGCATCTAATAGTCGCTCGAGTCTCGACAGGAGACGGGCTTTCTGATAATTTACACCGCTTTTTAAAAGAATTTATTCAATTTGCAATGTATGTATGTGAATGTGAAATCTCACAAGTTAAATTTGACCCACTTCCCGGTGTTCGATTGAGTTGAAATTTAACATACTGTTCCAATGCCGATGATAATGCATCTTTATGATAAGCAAGACCTGATGCTGTTAGGATTGACTCTGGACGAGGCAACTCCTCAACGGCTAACAATAGGGTCATGAAATTTTGTTGAAAGCTTTTTTAAAAGCCTTTTTAACTTGACTTGTTATATCTATTCCTCTCTAAACAACAAGCGAGTCAATCAGTTCCTAGATAAAGTACCAGATACATATACAGTCGATAAGTTCCTAGATTTTTACTCTTATTTATTTTTGTAATATAAAATGTTGGCCAATCGAATTTATTAATATTTGCTGCCACGAGTTTTAAATTGACTGTGTTATTTGAGATATGTACTCGTACTTATCAGCCAACGTTGCTATGGCTTCGGATGCAGTGAATAAATCGTATATTTCTAAAGGTTTCCGTTGTCGGCTCGTAAAGAATGATCCGATGTCTCGGGCGACTCCATTACTTCTTGTGTCACATGAAAAATTCATGGACACTGCGTTTGAACGTGTTAACGTGCCGCTGTGTCGCGCGCGCTTTCCACCGGGGCTCTCGCGGAATGGCTTGCGCGGCGCTCGCCTCAGCCATAACGCTAGGTTTAGATTTTGTTTACATAAATGATGCCGTTTCGAAATGGTTTCTTGCCAACATATATTTTATATCAACAAAATATATTAAATTTTTTTTTCTCACAAAACAAAAAGTTTCTTTTTATAACACACTAGCAATCGCAAGCGTCTGCGCCCGTGGAAAGATTAAAACCGTGATATAGTATTTTGATAATTGTATTTTGTTAAAGTGGGATTGGGTACATTATGGGACACCTATTAGCCGTTGCGAATGAGACGGCTATATTTATGGAGCACATCTTAATCAAATGCGAACCTCATTTCTAGTATTATAATAACGAAATTAACATGAAATTTTCACCATCCTCCTGCACTTATCCCCCTCTAAGTGGGCTTGGCACAATGTTATAAACATGTCACATGATTTTGCTACGTATTTTACGACCGGCCGCTTGCCTGACGTCAAATTACTTACTTACTTAGTCGCCTTTTACGACACCTCGGTAAGAAATGATGGTGATCTATTCTATTCAGCCGGATACCACACGGTGTTTCAAATTACCTTAGTTGCCTTTTACGACACATCGGTAAAAAATGAGGCTGGTCTATTCTACTCAGCCGGATACCACACGGCATATAAATATCCTTTTTTTATTATCTTAAAACAAATATTATAATTACAAAGTAACCCACCCATATTAAAGTAACGTTACTAAATTCCCGTACCTTAAAGTTTGAATAAACATTACCTTACATATCACAACAGGCTCATTTGAATTCAAGCACAATTTGATAGTCTCAGTGTACCGTACACGAAATTTTTACTTTCGCAAACATGTTTCATAAACAATGATTTTTAAGATTCGCATTTGCATTGTTTTAGTGGATCTGCTGCAGATGCTTGAATTCAACGTGACAGTATCTTTCCCAGCGGCGCCACTACTTACTGTTATTTTGGCGTTAGTGGGTAAGTGATTTATTTATAAAATTGAGTTTACTATTGTTAGAAAACTTAGTAAATTCAAACACTCTGGTTTCGCTTGTGGGTTTAACTTCTTAATAGTTTAGAAGCAGGTGGTGATATATATTCAATTAAGGTCTTGGGTTCTGATTAATTTCAGAGGTTCATTTTTAGCTGTCAGGTAAGTTGTTATCGCGCGCCTCACAGATGGCTCTTTTCCTACCCAAAGCTTTGCTGAATCGCACGCGTATATTTTTTACTATTTAAACTGTCCGCTTTCCTTCCTTTCTATTCTTTGTACTATGGGGCTTTAATCTTACTGCAAGAACAGCCTGAAGCATGAAGCGTGATCAGTAATCTTCAAGGTAAGTGCTGCATGCACTATATATACCGCTTTTTTACTAGCTTTAAAAATCTTGAATCTTGAGTGTCGCTTTTTTTACAACGATTACAATATCGCTGAACACTGGCTATTTACACGCCATGCCAAACTTTTAGATTACTTATAATTTATTCAATTCAATTATTCAAAATCCCTCACAATAAATCACATTATACAGTACCAATTTCAGTATTTCCTTTTATTTTATAAAGTTAGATCTATCCTTCACACTTACAACTGAGTGATACTTATTAATGTCTTTTTTATTTCGCCATCTTTTCTTTCTACTATATTACTAGTCAATTCGACATTCAAAATGAAAATAGTCAAAACAACAGTTTATAAACTATACATTATGTATAAATTATTACATATAATATATACAATGTTATAAAAACTCTTTGCCAAATATATTATAACGAACATGTTACACCTGTTTTTGGTCCTCAAGTCGGATATGAACCACAAGTATATAGGATAACAGGCGGTTCACAACATAACATAATATTGTTTTTTTACTTAAACCGTCGGTTGCATTTATTGCATAACTACCAATAGAATGTAACATACATTATACATTACATGATCAATGAATGAATGGATCAATTGTTTTGAATTATCTGATATATCAAAAATTGCTTTTCGGCTATTATTTATACAGATTCATACTACACTGAGCTCAAATCAAAATAATCTTTATTCTAATAAGCTCTTTCAAGCATAACAATGGGCAAGAATCAATATGATTAATGAAGCTACAACTGGTTCGGAATGTTGTTCAAGAACCAGAAAGAAACACGGCGGTCAATCTTTTAAACATTTCTTTCCTAAAAAATCTTTTTTTTAATTTTACATTATTAAACCGCAGTCTTTGTCTGTATTATTGAACCGCAGTCTTCACTTAGGATTTAAGTAGAAAATTAAAAAAATTATTCTATAACTTAAAAATTTAAATAGTATCTAATTTTACTTAAGGAATCAGTGGTATTTTTAAAGAGCTTTTTATGTTGATTTGTTTGTTTCATAACATTAAACAGAGTACATAAAAATTATAAATATTTAAATTTCACTCAGAAATAACTATGTTTACGAAGTTCTTTATGCGATTGAAAAAGTAAACAATATTCTTAATGCAAACGTAATAACAAAGTCAACAAATTACTACCCCGCGGCAACATTCGCTCAATTCTCCCACTGCTTTGGCGTACAGCCCGACATGCAAACAGCAACGTAAATGAAGACATATTAAGCGTGGTAAGTGAGACCCGGCGGCTGCAAAACGTTTGACGTGCTGTGAAATTCTCACACGTATGCACTTTGAAACTGTTACTATTGTGTGACTAGACGTAGTTCAGCTTGAGTGCGGAATAGAAAATGAAATATTTCTGAGTCGCGTTAGTAGTAGGGGATAAAATACCTTTCTATATCACTATGTTCTGAATACATTGATCGTAGTTTCATCAAAGGATGATATATTTTTTAGCGACGTTCGAAACTACCCGTAGTATCTCATAAACAAACGTAGTATCGCGTACATTTGGATTAACATTTTGATAAAAAAAAAAATATATTTTAAATTTTCAAATTTTAATTTTATATATAAAATATTAATTGTGACTGGGTCGTTGAGAAGTGACTCTGCCTAGAAAACCGTTGGTCGTGGGTTGTATTAGCGCCAAGAGGCAAACATTTTCTAAAAAACAATTTCTTGGTTCTTCAAGTCTGGTGTGTATACATGTATGTATTTAAGCATTTATTTAAAATCGTATTTGTAAATATTTACTAGTTGTCTTTCAGCTATAACACACGTATTTACTTTGTGGATGAACTACTTATTGTGTAATTGTCCCATACTTTTTCTCTCTTTATTTTTAGAGATAATTCGCTTAAGCGAAAATTCCACTCCGTAAATTAACATATATATATATTATAAATTCTAATATATAAAAAAAACTGATTCTAAGCTGATTTTAGCTAAATGTAGCAAATCTTTAGCTGTTCTTTACCATCCAATTAACAGTTAATGAGTGTAATTTAAGTTCTTTTTAATTATGCAATTATTAGTCGACACTGATCTATCCTGCAAATTCTGTCTGTGTACATCCATAATTGGTGCATGTATTTGATGCTTATATAATTTCTATATCAATGTTAAATGTTTACTGTTGATAAATCTTAAATAAAGTATTAAATGTCTGAAGCTTGATGACAAAAGTCTTCGAACAGTGCGTGTTGCCAGTGATGACATACTCGTTTGGCCCTGAAACTTAGTCGCTAGCTATGGGCCTCATAAAAAAGCTCAGTGGTCTATGGAGAGAGCTATGCTAGGAGTATCTCTACGTGATCGAATCCGAAATGCGGAGATCCGTTAAAAGACCAAAGTGACGGACATAGCTCAACGGGTCGTGAAGTGACCAATGGGCGAGGCACATAGTTCGTAGTACTCATGGACGTTAGAGTCACAAGATGCTAGAGCGGCAAGTCCGCACCGGGAAACGTAGTGTAGGAAAACCCTCCACTAGGTTAAAAAGGTTGTGGGGAACCACTGTATCCAGGCGGCACAAGATCGTGTAGCGTGGAAGTCCTTGGAAAAAACCTATGTCCACCAGTTGTCGTCTATTGGCTGACGAGAGAGAAAGATACTTTTAAATATCTTTAAAAGGTAACTTTTGCTGGCTACAGCTATTTTTTCCGTTCTTAGTGTATCCTATTGTATTTGGGTTTGTCTGTTGGAGCCAAATGGTTGGTCAGATTGTATTTAATATGGCCGATACACGGGTTGTTTTAACCACCTCACCTGTCACCTTTTCGCATCGTGTTTTACAGCCATTCATAGGTTATTGTCCCGTTCGAAAAATGTCAACTTTTATTACTTTGGTTTGTTAAGTGGTTTCACTAGTACTGCTACAGGCCATCCGTTTATCCTACCTCAGTCCCCGTTCTCGCCCTACTTCCGTACACCACACGCGAGGACTGAGTTTTATGGTTGGCGTAGTACCACTATTAGTTAAATTCTTTTGACTTTACAAAAATTTCGCCATGTCACTTCGTCTGGTTTTGTCAATCAAAGAAATTATTTGAAATGGAACTAAAATTGGGACTATGGTATTGCGATATAGACATCAAACTCAGCGTGGCTATGCACAGTGCTGTTGACCGGGAAAAGTGGAGGCAGCTAATCCACAATAGACGAGATTGGGACCATCACGATGCTCAGCAGTGAGCACGTGACTTAAGATGGATTGCGACATGAGCACAATTCTGTAAATTTTTACATATGAGTGTTGGCAATTTAATTCTTTTGAACTTAGAGATTATTTTTTCCCAAAATGTCGTGTGCTTTCTTCAATCCAGGAGGGTGATGGAAGTGGGTCAAAAGTATTGGGATATGAGCACAAGTCTTTCAAGTAGGCGGCAGTGGCGTCTGCGAGGCGCAACAGGCGCCCCGCCCGCCGCGCAACAGGCGCCGCGCCTGGCTTACTTGTTGAATCGACCGACCTAGTAACGTTTCAATGAAGACGCTCTACACACGAGACGTTAAAATTCCTATACATAATTGTATAAACTTGTTAACCTGTTTAAGAAACATGTGTTGAATTTCGATGTACATTGATTTAGGACTTTTTTACACGAGGAAACCCTTCACGGGTGCTGCTTTCCTTTGGAGGGCAGTAACAATTATGCTGGACTGTTTCCATCTTGCTGCTTGGTGATGAGGGCACAGGAATACTGAACGCACCACATCTACAGCCTCGTCAGCAGCCTGCTCCTATTACTTTGTAGAGCCTGGACAGACCCTTGCACCACAACCCATGCATTGGGAATGCTTTAATGCATCGACCACCTCTACAGAATTGTACATTTAAAAACGTTTTTCCAGCTATAGCTTCGAATTTCCCTATTCGACGTCCGGGGGTTATCAACACGGTGGTAATCGACCGTCATTGACACGCGGTTTCGGCGACGGATCGGGCTGGAAAAAATTAACTCCCGAACCCTTTCCGCAGCCTCCTTATGTGATTACATATTCGTATAAGTAGGTTATTGCATTCCAAGATCTACTGTACACAAAAGATTTTATTACGAATGGTAAGGAGGTTGATTTAGAGGTAATGAAAACATAACACGTGTAACCATTCACGTACATAAAAACTTTATTCAAGTATTATCAGAGATTACTGAGTGCAGAATCATACATATATACAACCTGATTCGAGGAATCAACAAATTGTTTATAGATAATTTTGATCCTTAGCGGAAAATAGATTTTGCGACGCACGGAGCTCAAGACAGAATTTTTGGTTACGGCCAGATTAATATACTCATTCCTATCGAAAAGTCGTAGACGTTGCAATTTGTAGGACTCAATTATTGCTATAAGGTTTAGAAATACTAATCTTAAAGTTAGACTTATATACTTACTGGCAAGCTCGCATTGCATGTCGTTGGATGTGTATCGCCCCCAGACATGACGTATGGCTTCCCGTAACTTCGGAATACAACTAAACATACATGATTGAGGTGAAAGTTTATATTGATATTGGGATAAATGAGCTTGTAGGAATTTTTGTGAAATCGTATACAATGATGAGCGTATATCGCTTTCGCCTTGCAAAAGTATGTAAATCGTTTGTAGGTTTGGGTATAAGATTCTATAATAAAATTCTGCAATCAATTTTAGCTTTGCCTTTACAGAAATTTAAAACAATGTTAAAAGGGTATAATACAGAATACAGAAAGCCTATTTTACTGTTGATGATTACTTATATGATAAGGATGTGTGGATATAGCTACTCTTCGGCCCTGTATGAGACAGTAATGACTTAATGTAACTAATGTAAGTGCAATGTATTAAAGAATTATATTTTAAAAAGAGCAAAAGTCGAGTTTCTTGCCGGTCTTCTCGGTAGGAACTCCTTTCCGAACTAGCAGTAGAGTTAACGATTCAAAAGCACTTGTTTACTTGAAACATAATTTGAATTTCGATTGGAAAACTTTTGATAGTAATTCGGGGAATTCGAGTACGAATTTTGAATATATATAATGCAGATTGAAATCATAACTATATTACTATTAAGATATAAAAATACAAAAGCCGGACTTAATACTAAATTAACCGTTCTCTACCAGTAAAGCTTAGGGCAAAACGGAAAATTTAAATAGGTGCGGCAAGCAAACAAATAGAAGAATAAAAGAAATAATAGGCGTAAATAATTAAGAAATGAACTGTAGTGACGTGCCTAAGAAAATGAGAAATAAATAAATGGATAACAATAAAAATAAGATAATACATAAAAAAAGAGAAGAGTTTGTTTGTTTGATCGCGCTAATCCCAGGAACTACTGGACCAATTTGAAAAATTCTTTCAGTGTAAGATAACATCACCATAAGATAAATAGGAGAGGAGCAGCAATGAAATATAGTGCGAAAACTTCAAAATTCAAAGCTTGCCTTACGTACGCTGAGTAAACGGTGGTAGATATTCAAAAATTATGTATTAAAAATTATTCTCCTCTAGAAGTTCTAAATAAAAGTCCGCGACAGCATATGTCTAGATCTTAAGGTTGACCCACTTAAAGGATGATTCACGCTACACCGTGTCGCGACCGGGCCGTGCCACGACCGGGGCACGGCCCCCGTGCGTCGGCCGTGCCAGTCATTCATGTTACACCGGGCTGTTTGGGTTTATTATTTGCACGACTTATATCTATGTTAAGTAGCTTTTGTCAGCAAGTGATTTCATCTATCGATAGACTTGACGCCTAAATAAATATGCAGTTTCACAATTTGAATTAGCAGCTATTGCAATTGCCATCGATGATGAAGTATTGGAAATTATTTTATTTGTTATCTAAATACTTAGGATGGCTCATGTCGTAAATCAAAGAGCAAATTACACACATTCTAAACAATTTGCATTGTCCATTTTGCTGTTAAGCTGCTAAACTCACTAAGATTTGACGTTGACTGCTCTGCGGGCGCCCGGGCGCATATGTTTATGTTACAACGTGTCGGGGCCGAACCGTGCCGGAGCCGGGAAACAATACCCACCGACATTTCAACGCCGTGCCCCGGCCGTGCACGGCCGGACACGGCCGGGGCACGGTTAGGCATGATACCAAAAGTATACCATAATGTTCGACCGTGCCCCGGACGGGGCACGGCCCGGTCGCAGCACGGTGTAGCGTGAATCATCCTTTAACCATTTTTATGGTTATCAAAAGCCTATATTAGGAGCCGCTGGCGATTGCTACTAACAATATATTTAGCGATGAAAGAAAAACATTATTAATTGTTACTGGTTATCTATGAAGTTTTTTTTAGCATTGATTTAAAAGTAAGACGACTGGAAGATATTTTGATAGAATCAGGGAGATCATTCCACATTTTTGTATTTTTGAAGTGACATTCACCTTTTAAAATTAAATATCTTCAAGATGCTATCGTATGTCACCGCCTGCCACTCAGCCGGGAATTCTGAAAAATGTCTACCGAAGAGATTACTTTCAATCCGTTCCCGGCGAAGTTCGGCATATTTAATGACTTCTATTATCTACTCCATTGTCCCGACAACCCGAAGACATTCAATTACCCTAGCTCGGATTAAATTTTTCATTCGTTTATTTTGTAAGGCGTCTCTTTTATGAAATTTGAAAATAGCTTTCATAACGGTATCGCGTACCTAACGTACACGTTCGGCTGAGTAGAATAGACCACACTCATCTCTTACCAAGGTGTTAAAGGCGACTAAGGTAAATTGACCTACTGTGTGGAATCCGGCTGAGTTGAATAAATCACCCTCTTTTTTATCGAGGTGTCGTAAAAGGCGACTAAGGTAAGTTGATTCAAAGTGTGGTTTCCGGTTGAGTAGAATAAACCACCCTCATTTCTTGCCGAGTTATCGTAAAAGGCTAATAAATTAAGTTGACCCGCAGTGTGGTATTTGGCTGAGTAGAATAGATCACCCTCATTTCTTGCCGAGGTATCGTAAGAGGCGATTAAGGTAAGTTGACCCACCTGGTGGTATTTGAGTAGAATAAATTACTCTCATTTGTTAGCGAGGTGTTTTTAAAGGTGACTAAGTTGTAAGTTGACCCCTCGTGTTGTATCCTATTGAGTAGAATATACAACTCTCTTTCTTACTGAGGTGTTGTAGAATACTACTTAGGTAAGTTTTGACATCAGGTAAGGGGCCGGTCGTATTATACATAGCCAAATCACGTGACATGTTTTTAACATGTTGTGCCGACCCCACTTAGAGTGGGAAAAGGGCAGGAGAAAGATCGCGTACAAATCCAATATGGGGCGAAAAGTAAAACAAACTGGATTTACGTTCGGTGCAAACAAAATACAATGGAAAGGTGATGCACGGACCTATATCAGGTTGTTTTGTACGCTTGCACACAGTATCACGGGAGTCGCGAGCACGTACCCCGGGTGGACGCTGAATACTAATAGATAGGGTATGAAGAGAGCCTGGCCTAAAATTGGATTCGCATCGCACACACTGCATATAGTATTAACGCCGGCCTGGACGAAACAATGGCCAATCAAACTGAGACTTTTTAAATCTGGTGGGATGCAAAATATTTTGTTATAGAAAAGTATTTTTCCTTTTAGACGAACGAAAACATTGAATCATATATTTTTTTTGCTTTGCTAAAGTAAAATGTGACTGGCCCGTTGGCGCAGTGGGTAGTGATCCTGCCTTCTACTCCGCGGGTCGCGGGTTCGATTCCCGCGAAGGGTCAACATTTTCTATAAATAAATTTTGATGTTCTTCGAGCCTGGGTGTATATTTGTATTTAAGTATGTATTTAAAAAATATATAAGTATGTTACCAGTTGTCTCACACCCATAACACAAGTATTAAGTTACTTTGGGAACGGACGACCGTGTGTAAGTAAAGTTTTGTAAAAAAGATAGAGTATGATTGTTTCTATGGATTTTTATCATTAAGATAACCTTAAAGATATCTTATTCCATAATCTTCTTCTATAAAAGCATCAGTTATGTGGTCCTACTTTTAAATTTAAATAAATCAAAATTAAAGATGTTTTTTGAATTTAGTTATAGAATCAATTAAGTAATGACTACATTACGATATTTTGAGCATGAAATAATATTGACACAATAAACATTTTTATACCGAAAATTATAACATCTTTAATATTTAAATGAGTTCATCTTGTATATCTTATATATCGCGAGTTCGATTCCCGCCGAGGGCCAACATTTTCTATAAGATGAATTTCTTGGTCTACGAGTCTGGGTGTATATTTGTATTTAAAAAATATAAATGTATATATTCGCCAATTGTCTGTCTACCATATCACAAGTATTTAGTTACTTACTTTGGGGACAGACGACCGTGTGTGTTTAAAAAAAAATCCCGTGCTTTCACCCGCGTACATACCGATCTCATGGCAGTGGAAAGTCTACTAAGTTGGACTATAGATATAATTTTGTTAACTTAAGTTTTTATTTACACTAACATTCATAATCAAATGAATGAAAAAGTAGTTATATTATAAGTATAGTTGTTGAATATATGGTATCGCGAACTTTTTTGTAGATATTGATACGATTTATTATTTTACTAGCGATCTGCCCCCGCTTCGCACGGGTATAAAATATATATTCCATGTCAGTCAGTGTAAAAAAAAATGATTGAAATCGATCCAGTAGTTTTGATTTATTCATTACTGCCCGTGGCCTGCAAGCGTTAAATTTGGAGAAAAACAATTTCCTTTCCCTATACCAAGAAGATTTCCTGCTATCTTTGGAATGTCTAAATTCATATAGTACATTTTTACATTTTCCCTATGTATTTTATTTTTACAATTAATTACAGAATGTCTTTAAACAAACTCTTGAAAGAGGGACATAGCTGCTAAAGTCGAAGTGTTATAGGGCGAAGCGCGGCGTCTTCACGGCATTTTAAATCTGTAATATCTCCGAAAATGGTCACTTAAATTAAACGGCCATATTGATCTATATTAAATCAACTATTTATTTAAGGTACTTAATTGGATAAGGATTAATGCTGTATTGTAAAAAAATTGCTTCAAAAATAAGGCATTAGTTTTCGTAAAAAGTAAATGACAAAAAATGCTATAGTGGGTTATCCATAAGAGATAGACATATGCCATCGCGGACTTTTCTGTAGACCTTTTCAAGGTGTACAAATACTTAGTACATCATTTTGATAAATCTCGTAGGGTTTAGCCTGCGTTTGCAATGTAAGCGGAAAAAAATGTAATTATTTACAGAAACCTCAAAAATTACAGTATTTCTCTACTCCGTATTGAATGTTATTATACGTACAAACCTTCCTCTAGAATCACTCTATCTATTAAAAAAAGCCGCATCAAAATCTGTTGCGTAGTTTTAAAGTTTTATACGTACATATGGATATATGGACATACGAACGCGACTTTGTTTTATAATATGTAGTGATTATACTGTAGAACATTTTTTTATTCTATCATCAATAGTTTCCGCAACGCAGGCGATGACAGATTTTTATGACTAATTTTTTTCACCTGATTACATTTTTATTACGGATCCCTATTTTTTGTGAAAATGTAATATAGCTTATATTGCTCAGTAAAGATGCAGCTTTCTAATGGTGAAAGAATTTTTGAAATCGATCCAGTAGTTTTTGTGTGAAAACATTACAAACACATACAAATTTTTCCTCTTTATTATATATAGTATAGTATAGATATAAAAATATATAATATATTTCACTATATTTCTTTGATGTATTAAGGTAATGAGAATATTATTTTGCTTTAATCCGCGATAAAAGAAAATATATGTAATGCTAAATGAGTGTACTATTATTCGTTCTCATACGGGTACGGGGCGAAACAATTGTTGAGATTGTGGTGTTGAATGTGTGCAGTGCTTTTGTATTGTGTTATCGGTGTCGGGTAGTGTATGAGTTCTTACAAATTCTGCATGTATCAGGTATGAGAACGTTTACATTTAGCATTACATATATTTCTTTAGCATTACATATCTTGTCATCATCATCATTCTCCTACTTTTATTCCACTCTAAGTGGGGTCGGCACAATATGTCTTCTTTTTCCATTCTCCTCTATCATTCGTTAACTATGGTGCCACTCCTCTAATATGCATATCATTTTTCATACAATCCATCTATCTTTTTTTTTATCGCGGATTATAGCAAAATAATATCTTCTTCTCTTCTCACTTTTGTATTATGGACCTCCGCAAAGTACCGCCTAATTCTATAAATTATTTGCTGTTTATTAAACTGCTGTTGTATTGGGTTCTAATATCGATTTATCTGTGATTGGTTATTAATTTGCAAAACTGTCTGCCGTCTACCGTGTTCTGAAGCTCTTAAGCCTGGTAAAGCGGAGGACGGACGACAATGGAGGCGGCCGGTATGGATTACAGTCTCCCCTTAGGTGTTCTCTACAAATGGGGATTTAATTTGCCGTATCCGTAAATACAATAGGCGAAAATTTGCGCTTCCACCTCGCGTCCGCTCCAACGAAGAAGGGTCAGGTTAATAACATGAGTTTTCGGTGAAGTGAATTTTACGAGTGTTATGAATTTAGAATAATATGTTTTATCCCGTAACGGAGTGTTTTGAGAGCGTTGAATAACAGTTTAATACAAATTTATTTGTTTTGTCTTTCTATTTTCGTATATATTCAAGTAAACTTGTAAAGAAGTGATTTTAAATCGTCAACTCTATTCATTTTTCGAAAAGCTATTCCTACCGATAAGAGCCAGCAAGAAACTTTGCGGTTGCTTTAAAAATATAATCCTTATTATTAGTTACATTTAGTTATTACTGTCATGTACAGGGTCGAAGTAGCTACGTCCATGCATTCTTGTCATCTAAGTAGGTAATCCTATAGTATACGCCGTGTGGTATCTGGTTGAGTAGAATGGACCACCCTTATTTCTTACCGAGGTGTAGTAAAAAGCGACTAAGGTTGTCGACCCACCGTGTGGTATCCGGTTAAGTACTATAGACCTCCCTCTTTCTTACCGAGATATCGTAAATTCACCGTAATCGACTAAGGTAAGTTGACGTCAGGCGGTGATAGTGTCATAAAATTGTCACATGATTTAAACGTAGTCACATGTTTATAATGTGGCAACAAACAACATGTTTATAACATGTGCCGACACCACTTAGAGTGGGATACGGGCAAGAAGATAATGAAAATCCTATAGTCTAGTCGCTTCCAAGTCCAATTGCCAATGAACAAACTCAAAGTAAATGTCTTTTCAATATCCCAAATGCCTTATAAAAGTGCACAATGGAGTGACAGTAAATTGAACGAGGTGCGGCGACGGCGACGCAGTGTTTGCTCGGTCATCAATCATCCCTGTATGGAGTTCATTTAAACGCGTCGTCATTGGCTATGACTCGCGACCGTCACGCCAGTATCATGCATATATTGTTTCAATTCAACATACAGACGAAGCTGTTTAGTCACCTAATTTATTTCATCATCATCCATGCCCTTATTCCACTGTAATTTGGGTCGGCACAACATGTTACAAACATGTTGTCACATGATTTGGCTACGTATTTTACGACCGGCCGTCTGCTTGACGATTGTGATTACTTGAAGTGCACCGCATGCTCGTTTGCCATCCTATTCCATAAAAAAACATGTCACATGATTTGCCTGCGTATATGAACGGCCGCCTGCCTGTCATCAACTTATCTTGTTGTATTTTACCACACCTCGGCAAGAATGAGGGTGGTCTATTCAACTCAGCCGGATATTACACGGTGGGCTGACTTACCTTAGTCGCCTTTACGACACCTCGGTAAGAAATGACGGTGGTACTATTCTGTTCAGCCGGATACCACACGGCGTTGTCTGACGTCAACTTACCTTAGTCGTATTTAATGACACCGCGGTAAGACAAAGGATGATCTATTTTACTCAACCGGATACCACACGGTAGGTCAACTTACCTTAGTCGCCTTTTACACCACGTTTGTTAGAAATGAGTCCAAAAAAAGTGGATGAAAGTTGTGTGAGCGACGTGGACGCCATCACTAACAAAGAAGCTTTCAAGTTAAAGATCAGTATCCTTGGTTATTCGTGGTGGAGTGATTTAATTCATGGAACAGAGGTTTAAATTCTTTAAGGTCTCTAATTATTGTTAACTATTATGTTCACTAAAATATTTAAATGAGTTAATCTTGTATATATATACATATATATATATATATATATATATATATATATATATATATATATATATATATATATATATATATATATATATATGTATATATATATATATGTATATATATCGTTTTTCACACAAAAATCGATCGAAAAAGGTTCCTTGTTCCATTTTTTGAATAGGTAATAATTGAAGACGAACCAAAACACGTGCAAGCAAAGCAGCTGTCAACAATTAACCGAACATTCAAAATGGCCCAACTTGTCAGCATAAGTGAGAGACATATGTACCAACATAACGCCACAAAAAAAAATCGAAATTGGAATATATGTAACTCGCGAAAATTCAAAATTCGCGATACTTTTTGAACACACCTCGTATATACACACACATGCTGTCACATGATTTGGCTGCGTTTTTACGACCGGCCGCCTGCCTCATGTCAACTTACCTCTGTCGTATTTAACGACACCTCGGTAAGAAAGAGGGTGGTCTATTCTACTAAATTAACTGTTATTAATAAAATTACTGTTCACTAAACATGGAGCAGTTTTGGTATTGGAGCAATGGATGTATGATAGAGGCATGACGAAGCGGTCGACCGTCTGCGTTGTATTAAAATGAAATCCACATGTCAATGATTGATGAGCGTGTAAACACTACGACGCCGACGCAATGGCCGTTCGATTTATTCGTATGCAGGTATGCAGTATTATAAAAAAATATTGTACCCGCGATGAATTAGTTGTGCAAGCATGTTGGCGTCAACTTCAGTATACCCTACTATACATGTTCCAGCTTCCGAAAGAATCCCTTTTTTTATTATACACATTAAGTTCTTAAGAATCCTTTTTTTTCGACCCATAAATATGGGTCGGAAATATGTCGCGGAAAAATTATAATAGGCGCGAAATTAAACTACTTCATATTGGTATTATAGAAGGAATAGAGATTATATAAATCACTCACGCCTGCACAAAACCTGTGTCACAAAATTTCTCCCGAATTGAAATTTTCATCATAAAAGTAGTTATTGTGAGTTAACCATAAGAGATAAAGACATCTTGTCATGGACATTTTTGTAGTGTTATTGTAGATCTACAATTTTTTTGTAGATTACTTGAGTGTATCTATGTTTGTTTATGCGGCGCACGCGACTGAAGATCCCAACAGGCAAGTTTATTCAAAACTCCGCGACTTATTTAACACAATTTATGTAATTACATACACACACACAAATATGTATATATATATATATATATATATATATATATATATATATATATATATATATATATGTGTGTGTGTGTGTGTATGTATATATATTTATTTTTATATATATATATTATGCATTTCTTTTATTTATTGTTAAATTAGGAAATTATTAGTTAGGTAATTCTAATTCATAATGTTTGATATTTGCGTACCAACTTTTTCTTAATTATAAATTGTCTCACTTCGTAGGTTAGCTGACAGAGATCTCTATCATAGGGATAAGTTGACCTTTGCACACTTTTTCTTACCAATAATGTTTTTTCCACTGTTTTTTGTGGTACGTAAATAAATAATACTGTTATGTACTATATACCTAAACTTTCCGGAAGAATCGCATTCCCGATTAGTAAAAACGTATAAATATCCGATTTTGAGATAATCGATCACATACAGACAGCTTTTGGAAACTTTGTTTTATAATAAGTATAGAAATCCAAGTGTAGAATCAGAATCCCAAGCACAGTAACTTTAAAAACCAGGTGCCGAGGAATAATAAAGGAACACGTGTTCGAGTCAATTTCCAGGACATAAACAGCGTGTCACTCGGTGCAGCGAACAATTACGTTTTAAGCCTTGCAAACGCAATAAAAAAGCACTTCGGCTAATTTCCCGTCTACCGGACATGAGACCGGATGCATCCCGTAATGTCCCTGAACACGGTCAGATGCACATCTTTAAATATTATTTAACAAAGTTGGCGTCTTTGTGTTCTGTTGTCTGTTTGCGGTATATTTAAAACCTATTGAACGGGACGAGATTGGTTTTAGCATACTCGTATAATTTGTTAGTACCTAGTTGGGATTGGTCGGTAATTTTTTTACAAAATAATCCTCCTCCTTGCGTCGTTTTCCTCTGTGCTGAGGGTCGTGACCTTTACCACGGATCGCTTTTTAACACATGACTGATCGCCAGATTTTGCGATCACTTGCTGCTTTTAAGGCTTCGTGGACTTGCAAAATAATAAAAAAGAAAATAAAAGAAAAAATGATGAAACACTATTTTTGCCATAAACTCTCAAGTCGGTGTAGCGTATTCGGGGAACTGACAGTCTCGAAAAATGTTAATACCTAGGATCGATCCCCAAACTACCTAATTATTATTTTTTTTTCTAGTTTCTCTTTTTTTATTTTGTAAAAAATTGCCGAGCAAGGTACGGTCAGCCAGATACTTTATATTTTTTACTTTACTTTGCGAAGATCCACGATACAAAAGTAATAATATTATTTTAATATCATTTGCAATAAAAGAAAATAGAAAATGTATGTAATTCCATATGTAGAGCGTACTATATGTTTTCATACCTGAAACATGCATGTTTATGCCCAAGAAAACAGTGAAAGTTATCCAAAAATCTCTTTTAATTAAGTCACGATAACTACTTTTGATAATTGTGACACACAGATTTCCACGCGGGCGAATCTACTGTTACAGCTAATATAACTTTTATTCCCTGAAATTTTATCATCTTCCCGCCCTTATCCCACTCTAAGTGGGGTCGGCACAACATGTTATAAACATGCTGTCACATGATTTGGCTGTGTTTTTACGACCGGCCGCCTGCCTGACGTCAACTTACCTCAGTCATATTTTAGGACACCTCGGTAAGAAAGAGGGTGGTCTATTCTACTAAACCGGATACCACACGGTGTTTCAACTTACCTTAGTCGCCTTTTACGACACCTCGGTAAGAAATGAGATTCCCTGAAATTTTATTCCCTGATATTATTTTATTCAACAAACAACAAACAATTATTTTCAATATGGTCAATACATCGTTTTTCACAATGTGTTACATTATATTTATGCGAAAAAGAATATTTTGATCGTGGCCCGCGTAGCAAAACAAACATTTTGTAAAATATTCCTGTACAAAATAATGGAGGCTTAAAAAGGCTTTGCTCTACTATACAGTTTCGTGTTACCGTGAAACCGGACGTGATATTTCACAAATAATTGATAGTATTACGTGCATACGATACCGGGAATATTGGAAGCGATCCGTGTATAAATGGCATTGGAATTTGCGCGGCTATTGTTTTCTGTTTTGACGTTACATTGGTACAGGGTTTGAAGAGGGCTTCGTAATTGCAATAATCCCTCATTAGCATGTCTGGATAAGGTTTTTATTATGAGCATAGCATACAGAGAACTAAGCTAGCATAATATTTGTTTATCCTACTAATTTATAAAGGCGACATTTCGTTTGTTACTATGGCCCCCGCCGCTTTTATGTTACTATGGCTTACACGATTTATACTTAACTAGTGATATCCGCGAGTACGTTTGCGCCAGCTTAAGAGTTTAAGTACCCTCAATAATGGAATATGTGCACCGTATGGTATCCGGCTGAATAGAATAGGCCACTCTCATTACCTATCGAGGTGTCGTAAATGGCGACTAAGGTAAGTTGACCCGCCGTGTGGTATCCGGCTAATTAGAATAAACCTTACTTATTTCTTACCTTTATGCTTACACTGTTATTTGAAAGGTAAATTTTATAGTTACACTAGCTGTCGGGCTAAGCGTTGCTGTGGCTCAATTAGGTTTTGCATCCCCTCGAAACAAAACTCAACAGTTACAAAAAAATGCTCGCGATCGCGAACAAACTTTACAAGATAATCCGGCGAGTATTTTTAATATTTTGTAATGGTTTCATTATAATCGATCCAGCCGTTTCAGAGTCTATAAAGGACATACAGACAATTTTTTTTATATATATAAAAAGAAGATAAAATACAAATCACATGAAATATCTTCGAGTATCAGAAGTAACGATGGGTTGGACAAAGTTCTTAGAAGTTGTCGCTTGTTTGATACTTTTGCGTTCGCTACTTGAAGCAACAGTTGTGTCGTTGATACTTTTATTATTGCCTCACTGAGTTATCAAACTAACTGTTTGATACTACTTTACTGTTAACTAGCTTGTGCTTACGGCTTCACACGCGGTCAGTGTATTTAGAATAGAATAGAAATACTCTTGATTGCACACAAAAGAAAAATAACAATTTTTGTTAGCCAATATAAAACAAGACAATTTTTGAATTTAAACTATCGTGAGTGGTATTCATAATTAATGTTAAGATTCCGGCTATAAAAGTAACGGCCTGTTACTATCCCACTGCTGAGAATAGGCCTCTTCTCTCCGTTTTTGGAGCTAAGACCTACCACGCTGCTCCAATGCGGACTATACTCACGTCTTATTTTATCGGATGAGCCCGACTAGTTTCGAGCCCATACGGGGCTCTTATTCATGAGCTCTTTACGCGGCGTTATCACGGCGGGAACTCATAAGAGCCCCGTATAGGCTCGAAACTAGTCGGGCTCATCCGATAAAATAAGACGTGAGAAAGCCGGAATCTTAACATTAAAACAAGACAAGTTAATTTATAAGTTAAGTTAATTTAGTTGAAAGATAAAAGAAGTTTTTTTTGACGCCCTGTGGTATCCAGCTGAATAGAATAGTACCACCCTCATTTCTTACCGGGGTGTCGTAAAAGGCGACTAAGGTAAGTCGACCCGCCGTGTGGTATCCGGCTGAGTAGAATAGAGTAACCTCATTTCTTACCGAGGTGTTGTAAAAGGCGACTAAGGTAAGTTGACCCACCGTGTGGTATCTGGTTTAGTAGAATAGACCACCTTCATTCTTACCGAGGTGTCGTAAAATACGACAGAGGTAAGTTGACGTCAGGCAGGCGGACGGTCGTAAAAACGCAGCCAAATCATGTGACAGCATGTTTATAACATGTTGTGCACTTAGAGTGGGACAAGGGCAGGAAGATGATGATGAAAGAAGTTTTTGTAAGTTTATCATAAGAGATAGAGACATGCTATTACCAAGTTATTGTATTATTTTTGAATTTAAACTATCGTGAGTAGTATTCATAGTTAATGTATAGAACCGGCTATACTCACGTCTTATTCTATTGGGTTAGCCCGACTAGTTACGATGTTGACATCGTGTAAAGAGCTCATGAATAAGAGCCCCGGTTGGGTTCGAAACTAGTCGGGCTAACCCTATAGAATAAGACGTGAGTATAGCCGGTTCTATACATTAATTATTGTATTATATTTGTAGATCTATAATTCTCTAACACTTTACTTTAGCGTCATAAATAGAAAAATTACGGTGTATAAGGAATAAATGTGCCAAATTTTTTCTATATTGGTTTAGCAGATACGCCTTGAAAGAGTAACAAACACACATCCATACTCACAAACTTTCGCATTTATAATATTAGTAGGATTTTATCGAAATTATGACACATACAACACATTTTTATCTGTGTCCTTTGGAACTTTCGTCTGTCTTAGTAACTCTATCGATACTTGGAACGCAATCGAGAGACTACTGGAAGTTTATTATTTCCTCATAAAGTTCGCTATTTGAAGGACTCTTTGATATTTATCTATTGTGCGATATTGCAATGATACGTTTTGTTTGAAAGTTATAAATATATTAGTACAATACGTGAAGAATACTTAAAAGTACTTAAATACTTACTGACGAAATAGAGTTTATTATGCGTAAAAAGAAGAGTCAATATAACGGAATAAAGATACAAGAAATATGACGACACATTACTATCCAATTTAAATAGACTTGGATTCACGCCTAACCTGCTTCAGCCTATATATCAAGAATGGCTTTGACTCTGCTTTCAGTTCCTCAGGTCGCATGTTCGATTGCCGCCAAAAAGGGAACACTTTCTAATAACAATTTTTTGGTCTTTGAGTCCAGTTGTATTTTTTAAACATTATATGTGTATATTGACCAAATATTGTAACCGATAACACGAGTATTAAGTAACTTACTTTAGGGGCGAAAAGTATATAATTGTCATTGTTATATTATTAATAAAGACGGCATTTAAAGGTAATTACAGTTATTTGACACTGGCAATATTTTACAATAATAAGCATCTAAGTTATAGTAATGTAATTTCAAAGAGGCACGAATAGAAGTTAAAAGAATATATGACAAAATGGTTATTTTGTGGTAGGTACATTTTTTGGTACTAAAATCGATGCGAACGAAGTCACGGGCAAACTAGTCTTTTAAAACGTGAAGAGAAAGAGAAGAAGACACAAAGAGATAGTGAGAAGAGAAGAGTAAACAGAGATTCGGATAAATGTAAATTTTTCTATTATGTGATCACAGAAAATAATGCTAAATTTATCATCAATGAAATTCAGCTAACTCACAATCATACGGTTCAATAAGTAAGCGACCGTCTAGCGCCTTTCTCAGTAAGTTCTAAGGTTTCAATAATTTTAAAGTGGAAGAAAGACGTGTCTGCCGAGATACCACTATCAAGTTTGGGAAATCTTATATCTCCTTCAATACTTAGCTCATTTGTTATTAATCCGCGGCAGATAGAGTCCTCCAGACGCCGCGTTATCCGAGATCAAAGTTAAAACTTTGCCGTAACTTCTTTCGATGCATTTCATAGAACTATGAGAACTGGCTAGTTTGAAGGATTTTATGGTATTTACTTGTCTATGATTTTTAAATTCTTTCCGCCGTGTAGTATCCGGCTGAATAGAATAGTACCACCCTCTTTGCTTACCGAGGTGTCGTAAAAGGCGACTAAGGTAAGTCGACCCGCCGTGTGGTATCCGGCTGAGTAGAATAGACCACCCTCATGTCTTACCGAGGTGTCGTAAACGGCGACTAAGGTAAGTTGACTCACCGTGTGGTATCCGGTTAAGTAGAATAGACCACCCTCTTTCTTACTGAGGTGTCGTAAAATTCGACAGAGGTGAGTTGACGTCAGGCAGGCGGCCGGTCGTAAAAACGCAGCCAAATCATGTAACAGCATGTTTATAACATGTTGTGCCGACCCCACTTAGAGTGGGATAAGGGCAGGAAGATGATGATTTTTAAATTCTTTATGTATGGAGAGCTAAGCCGAACAATTATGTTATACACAATATGTTTATATTGTTGATATTTTTCAGAAGTGCCACAGTACAATTTTTTTTTTGTGTTATCCAGGGATTTCTGATACATTATTAAAGAGTTTATAAGTTGGTTAATATATGTTACTTAAATTTGTTTTACAATACATACTGTGTGATTGTTTATTTTTGGAACAAAAGAAATGTCCATTTTTGGTTAACAAAAAAAAATTCAGATTGTTTGTGGACCTAATGTATCAAGTCACTGTGAAATATAACTTTTGTTAATTCCAAATTTCATAGGAAATATAGAATACGAATACGATGAAGAAAATAAAACAAAACTTCAAGGTTTACCTACCTAAGTAAATAAAGATGTTTAAGATAAGTTTTCATGTTTGTCTCTAATGGCCTTTAAATGTTCAGTATAGTATTATTCTATTAAGGCATTTTTGTCATAACGCAGTTGCAGGATATGACTTGACTAGGATTCAATACACGATTAATAGTAGATAAGTTCAAACTTATCGAAGAACGAATCAAAAGCGATGGCCTCAAGGTGCAATTAGTTCAGTGATTGGCCCGATCAAGTCAAACAATGCTGTCGAAGTCTGTAACCGTATAGGGTTACGGTTTAAATCAAATAAGTCTATATAACGTGAATCGTCTACAAAATTTTCGTCTACAGTTGTCTACAAGCTCTAAAATTTACTCATTTACATCTTATGATTGTCATGAACATAAGTACATTTATTTATCATAATTAATAAAAAAAAAATGTCTGCAAATGATATATTTTTTACTAAGGGCTGAGGTAACACAAATATTCTAAACCAACAGTAGATTTGACTTCAATCTTAAAATTTTTGATGTTAAATAAACGTTCAAAATGTATGAATTATACAATTCGAATTAGTTTATTTTTGAATACTTCGAATCAGTTACTTGAATCGTGTGGTTATCACGAGATCTTCAATACTTCAAGCTGATATTGATGGTGATTATTTAGCGCAATTAGCGCAGAAGCTACCAGGTGAACAATTTTTAATAATGACTTCCAACCGCGAATATTCAAGTATATAATCATCAATATATCCTTAAGTCAGTAACAAGAAAACTCAATTTTGTGATCACGTGTAGGTATAATTAACTGTTATAACTCTCAACAACAAGCTATTCAAAGTTGATTATTGACCTGTTATCCTCAGAGATTTGAACGGTATAAATTTCAAATTGCCTTCATAAAAGAACGGTAACGTAGTGTACTCATTCCGATATAAAAAAAAACAACTAGAAAGTCGCTTGGGACTGAGCGCTAGCAATATTGCTGGATTCGATTTAAAACTACGCGGCGTGCTGTGAAAGTGTGCCGATAAAATAAATATTGGAATAAATTTGGAATCTGCCGCCACTAATTCCCTTGAAGACAGGAATAATTTCATGTTCGCAACAAATATTAGATAACTTTGTCAAATAATGATATTGGCTGATAAATTTGGTTCACTCAGACTTGCACAAATATAAGGCAAAAGCTATGTTATATACGTAGCATGTTATATACGTACGTTTAGTGTATAATTGCAGATGTATATAGCTTTGACCGAACAGTTGCGGGATAACCATACAACCATACGACTAACAGCCAAACTGGTTGGAGAAGGTAACGACTAAGGGTCTAAATAACCCTTAATATGTCTGCTGCAGAAGGCAACGGGTAACCACTGCAGACTTTTCCCAAACAAATCCATGAAGGTACATTAAAGAACACATCGGTGGCCATGCAACCCGCTTAGCGACCGCCGCCATACTGTAAAAATACGAAAAGAATGGCGTCGAATTGTCAAGCATGCCATCGACCATCAACTGACGACCACGACCGCTCTGCCAAGAGTGTAGAGACAAAGAGGAAGTATATTGTTGGCATCTTGTTTAATATACCAATGCTTGGTAAAGGTGAAGGTGAATAATGCGGTAATTTTTTGGGCATATGGTTCATAACAGTGAAAAGGCGTAGCACTTGCCAGGGTTTCACCTTTTGTTGCGATTCATCGTGATGAAACCTATATAGACGGCATGAGAAATGTATCACCTGTCAATTGTGCCTTGAAACAGCCCGATGGCTTTCGAGGTTGGCTTTGTCCAACTATGGACTAGTAAGCAACTATTAAATAACTTTTTTAGGCCCTTCTTCAAACTTAGGGTATAAAAACGTAACAAATCATAGTATTAATTTATACAGTTGGATTGTGAAAAACTACATGCATATTAAAGGAGTAGTGACGAGGAGTAGTGTTGACGAATGATAGTAGAGGATGGAAGAGAAAAACCGACCGCACCCAGATTGGGATAAGGGCAGGAGAATGATGATCTTAAACAAATTGGCCCGTCAATTTTAAAATAGTTTGTGTCCTTTATTAAGAATTTCCCACCGCAAAATATTACACCGTTATTCACCCTTTAACACTGCTTTGATATTATCAGAAGTTGTGCCGGCAGCGTCGACGGTGGGTCTCCGGATGCTACCAATTTTCACAAACTGAATTAATGTTCGTGAAATCTACTTATGGTGCTTTGAGTTGCCTGAGCTTTCTAGATTATATCATTCTTGTTGTTAGTGTTTGATAGTGGCTGATGTTTTTTGTATTTAGAAAATTAGGTTATGCAATGGTGTGCATAATTTTAATTAGCGATTGCTTAGAGTCAGAACTAGATTCTTAAGAAAAAAATTAACACAAAAAGAGTGAATCATATAAAAACAATATCGTATATCGTAATGAGTAACTGCGTCTTCTTGATAGTGCTTTAAATTCGTTTCGTTCTCTCTTTCAAGTGAATATAGTAGCTGGTTGCTACTAACACATTATTTGGCAACAAAGCTTTTTTGTACTCTACAGAGAAGGATTGAAGTTTTAACCTACAAAAAATTCTCCAATGTTGATTAGCAGTTTTCTTATATTCTAGAAATACTCTAGGGATGTGCGATTTGTCGAAAAGATCAGTGTTAATTTTAGCACAAAGTTTATATTAAAAAAAACATTTTGATGACGAAATGCATACCAATATTAAATATGCAAAAATCTGCCTGTCTGTCAGGTTTTGACGGCTACCCTTAACCTAATAGAAAGACCTAATAGATAATGATTAAATTTTGTACTATTAAGGCTTATATACTGGGGTACATATGCTGAAATAAATACGACAAAGCTATATATATATATATATATATATATATATATATATATATATATATATATATATATATATATATATATATAATAATGAAGGGGGGAACGTAGTCTAGAATTACGGATTAAATTTGTCTCGAAGTATCAGGTATAATTAGTTATAGTTATTTATTATTCATTCTCCTGCCCTTATCCCACTCTAAGTGGGGTTCCGTTAACATAATTTAAACATGTTGTTATCAGCCGCCTGTCTGACGTCAATCTTACCTTAATCGCCTATTAAGACACCTGGGTAAAAATGAAGGATGGTCTATTCTACTCAATCGAATACCACACGGCGGGTCAACTTACCATAGTCGCCATTTACCACACCTCGGTAAGAAATGATCGGCGGTCTATTCTACGCACGATGTTCAATTTCTAAATGCATTTATTTATTATTATTATTAATCTTTCTTTTATTATTTTTCTCCCACTTCATGGGATTTCCTTACTCTTTCGCGAGCTTTTAGCCAATCGAAAGGCAACTTTATGAAGTATTTGATGAATGTGTATTGTGCAGTATGTTAGTTGTGTTATTATTATTATTAACAAATGAAATATTTGTTAGTAGACATCCCTAGAGTGATATCTGATAAAATACCAGAATATGCATTTCTGTTATTCCATTCGGTTGATATGTTTTCGTTAGTATTAGTATTTCTGTGTATTTGTCGTGTATCTTTCCACGTCGGATGCTGTGCAATTGCACGTGCGGAGGTGTATTTCTCGATTGGACGTTACTCGACTACGTTTATACATTTTGTATTTTCAGAAACCTTGGAATATTTTTCTGTGATGTTGGTTTGAATATCTCTTTCGCGTTTGTCTTTGTATGTTTTTTTCCTGTCTAGTCTCTTTTTAGCTACGACGTATACAAACATGGTACAGAAGTTACGATAGAAATATATAATTATTATGAATTATGTAATGCTAAGTGTAGGAAGCAGGCAACACATACCTTATATATGCAGACCCAATTATCATGCGTATTACAAAACACCGCCACCTACAACATACCACAAGCACTACAAACATGCATTACGACAATCTCTATAATCGTTTCATCAATAGAAATATCTGGGTGACCGAGCTTCGCTCGGTAATCTTTTACATAAAAAATAAAAAACTTAAAAAAAAAACAATCATTTATTTGGGGATCGATCCTTGGCATTCACATTTCTCGAGGCTGCCCGTTACTCGAATAAGCTACGCCGACTTGACAGTTAATGGCGAAAATTCAAATCAATATAAATGTTAGTGTTTTTTAATACCCAAAAACAGGGATAAAACAATATTTTTTTTACATAAAACCGAGCTAGATCAATTTTTCTCCCCCATAACCTCCTACATGCTGAATTTCAGGAAAATCGTTGGAGCCGTTTCCGAGATTCGGAAAATATATATATATATCTACAAGATTAACTCATTTAAATATTAAAGATAATCAAGAGAGTCCAAAACGCACACAAATGTCATATTGACGGCGAAAATGTTTTTTTATAATATTGATATAATTATTTGAAGAAAGTTATATTTGAAACCCGCCGTGTGGTATCCGCCTGAGTAGAATAGACCAACCTCATTTCTTACCGAGGTGTCGTAAAAGGTGACTAAGGTAAGTTGACCCACCGTGTGGTATCCGGTTTAGAAGAATAGACCACCCTCTTTATTACTCAGGTGTCGTAAAATAAGACTGAGGTAAGTTGATGTCAGGCAGGCGGCCGGTCGTAAAAACGCAGCCAAATCATGTAACAGCATGTTTATAACATGAGCCGACCCCACTTTGAAACCGGTTACCGCATGCGGGCCCTATGGCATGCTTAAACTTAAATCTTCTGTACGTCGTATTCGGGCTTCATCGACTGAAAATGGTTTCCGTATGCGGTCCCTATGGCATGCGTGAACAAAAATTTCTCGCACGTCGAATTCAGGCTGTATCGACCAATGAAAATGAGAGTGGGAAAAGGGCAGAAAGATGATGATGAAAATTATATTTGAAACATGTAACAAATTATGTAGATTATTTTATATGCACATAAAAGTATTAGTAATTTAAGTAAAGTCGAAGATTCTACAGCTCGCGATGGAAGCGTGAGAATATTGAATTAGCGGTGGATTTTGCATTTTTCCGGGCGAGAGGCAAAAAGGCGTGTCGACGCCGGACGCTGAATCAATTACGTTACGGGTGACGTGGCGGCGGGCCGTAATTCGATCCGTCGGCAAATGTTGATTTGACCGCCGGGCACATCCTCGTACGCTTTACCCGCCGATACGGTGATCCATTAGCACTTTATTAAACCACTGCCCTAATTAAACTACCCGCGGTCGCTTTCGCAAGTGATAACACGGCATGCGCGACTCAATGACATACTCTATGGCGCGTCAATGCTTATTTTGTGGTTTATTCGATGTCAGGATTTTCCTTATATTGTAATCCATGTAAGCACAATCCAGTAAATGAATAATTTCATAGTAAAACTTTTTTTTAATTTGATGTTTTCGCAATATGTGCTATTGCGAAGACCAAGTGTAACATTATACAATACACATAAAATTATAATAATATAACAAAAGTTTGCTACATTAACATACTAACTGGGCCAGCGGCTTCACCTGCGTAGTAATCGATGTGTCACAAAGTTCCTAATTTTATTTACATAAAAACGTAACGTATCAAATTAAACCTTCAAAAATTGCACTTCAAAAAAGCTTTTGGTGACATTGTTTTATTATATGTATAGATAACCATCTAGTAATTCAAAAAGTTGACAAAACAATTTTGCTTCTGTCTGCAGTTATTAATATGCTACATATCTATAATATTCAAAAGAGGTAATGAGTTAAGTTATGACTTTTATGCATTTTACGACATTTTATATGCTGAAGCATTCAAAAATTTCTTAAATTGACGTTGAATATAAAACACTATTTTTGCCATAAATTGTCAAGTCAGCGTTTATTCAGGGAACGGGCGGTCTAGAGAAATAAAAATGCCTAGGATCGAGCCCCACCTACCCAATAATTTTATAATTTTTCTCTTATTTTTAAGTTTCTTTTTCTAATTTTGTAAAAAACAGGTATAGCGACCCGGTCAACCAGGTACTAACATATAATAGTTAAATGGTTTTAGGTAATTGAGTATAGACAATTACTGAAATGAACATCTTCAACATCTCTCCAACTCCAATTCTATCAGGGGCTTCATCATGTGATGAAATCATTTAAGTCCATCATGAGAATAAGTTCCTCATGGGATGAAATCATTGAAGTCCAGCGTAACTTCCTATTACTTTTTTAACCTTTTAGTGCGGCAATGTGCGGCAATGTATGAATAGGTACTTTATTAGTTAAGCAATATCGAATAGCGATAATTTAACTTCGATTCTCTACGAACTCGCGATTATCTCGGGAAGTACGGCATTGAGTCGATTATTGTTATTTCTGTAGTTAAATTCATACTTTCCGACGCGAATCTCCCAGCAGATTGCAGTCGAGCTGCAAAGAGGATTATCGAAATTAACCTCTTCATCGGGTCTAATAATTGACTCTTCTTCCACTTCAGTGCTAGGGGTGCTTCCGTGAGATGCAGAGCGGATTGTGCTAATACTCCTTGTAGAGGGAGAGGCCGGCGATCTCTTTATTGAAGTTAGTTAATAAGTTAAGTTAGTTTAGTTCATCAAACTCAAAATTTGCTTTATATATATAAACTTGTAAACAAGAACTTTTGAATCGTCAAATTCTACAACTGGTTCGGAAAGCTGTTCCTACCGAAAAGAGCCAGCAAGAAACTCGGCGGTTGCTCTTTTAAACATAATGCTTATAACTAGTTACATTAAGTCATTACTATCTTGTACAGGATCGGACAATAGCTATATCCACGCATTATTATCGTCCAAATAATCCTCAACAGTATAGTGGGCTTTTTGTATCAGCCTTTCTTTAATAGTGTTTTTAAACTGCTGTAATGGCAAACCAAAACTTGATTGCGGAATTTTATTATAGAATCTTATACCCAATTTCCCAATTTCGTACCTTTGCAAGGCGCAAAGCAGGAGCCGCTAGCTTATGTCGGTTCCTAATTGGTCTATTATATACATCACCTATCGTGTATATAATACCTTACCCTTATACTTTTTAATATATGTACATATTATTACTAAAAATACAGCCCTCTAATATATGTAAATAATCCGGCTGAGTAGAATAGATCACCCTCATTTCTGACCGAGATGTCGTAAGAGGCTACTAAGGTAAGTTGAATCGCCGTGTGGTACCCGGCTGAGTACAATGGACTACCCTCATTTCTTACCGTGGTGTCGTAAAATACGACTAAGGTAAGTTGACGTCAGGCAGGCGGCCGATCGTAAAATACGAAGCCAAATCACGTGACAACATGTTTATAAGATGTTGTGCCGACCCCACTAAGAACGGGATAAGGGTAGGAGAATGATCATGAAACGTTAAAATATGCAATAGTACGAATTAATAAATCTTGTGGACGTGTTCATTTTAACTTAGTATAGGTAAATAAACTTTTATTGATACTTCGTATAGTTTTCTATCGTATTATTAAGTTGGACGCTTTTAAAACAAACTATTTTCATTTAGAAGAATAATCTGCCAAGAAATAACTATGGTGTAACGGTTCAAATGCAATTATTAAATAAAAATTAGTACTTGCTCCGGGTTCGAGTGACTAAAATATTCGATATATTTTTATTTCTTGTTCTATTATTATTTACAGCTATATTTCTGTGGGAATTAATAAATAATTTGTATTATATGTTACCATAATTTAATATACTATAAGCCTTTTAACGTTGGAGAATTTTCTTTAATAATTGTTAAATTAACAACATAAAATAAAAATACAAAACACAATATGTTTTATATTACGTGAGTTGAAATTCTTTTGTTGCAAGATAAATAACAATAGACAATGCTTGTTGGCCTTTCTTGAAATTTCAGCTTGTTTCATTATAAGTTCTGTTCGTTATAGACCGTAATTGGGCTTTTATTACCGTAAAAATATTGAAACTTTTTTTTGTCTAGGATTTTTTGATTATACTATTTTATGTGTCTATAATTCAGCTAATTTATAATAGCCAGCGGTCTCATACCAAAAATCAAAATAACGATGAATGATAATTTAAAGAACATTTAGTATTATTCATATTGCATCATTATTTTTTACTCTTTCCGTTTGATCTCGAGTATAAATATTCATCTAGGTACGTAGATTTTCGTTATTTGTCTTTTTCTTTCTTTCTATGATACTCGTATTTCCATTTTTTTCCTTCTCTTACTCAAAGATTGACTGCAAGAGACTCCTTTAGGGATAAGTCCACCCTATACATGTACTTTTGTCTCTCTTTTCATGTACAATATATCATTTTTTTATCTCGTAGGATCAGGTAATAAAATATATTACCTGAATTCTGTGTATTTCGAATATCGATGTTCGGATATTTTGGTATCTTAGGATCGTATAGCATAAGCTTGTACAGATTAGATTGAAGGACCGTCGTGAGCTAATCTAGGCAAGGCGAGGACACAATGGGCTTTATTAACATGCATGCTCGATACAAATTGGCATTGAGTCGATACACTCGCTCTGAGTATCCATCCTAACAACCTCATCTCTTCTGCATTAAACTTAAGGACTATTTTTCTATAACACGTAAATTGTGACCGCAGACGGCTTTAACAAATGTGTATACCCCGAAACGTAGTTCAGGCGGGAGTAATCTCGCTGAACGAGAAAGTTTTTACTATGCTTTTGGTACTTGGCGGTTGATACTTAGATTATCACTTTAGTTTATTGCCACCCACCTTTAGTCTGTGCGCCGTGTATGAATAAATTTTACTTTTCTTATTTTAATTTTCTTAAATGAAATTAGTTTAGTTTTAAATAAGTTTAAGATGCTGGTTGCCTTGTTTTTAAAATATATAATGTATTTCTTTGTTCTTTAATTTTCTTGATATATGTTTTTAATATGTTAAGTGATATAATAGTATAGTTATATGTTGAGTTAAGTGATAGTATTATGCTATGTTAGGTGATAGGTAGCATATTTTCACTGCAGTCAGGTAGCAACAATTAACTTGTAACCATTAATCAAATTGTAATAATTTTTTGTTGTAAACATTATCCGCGGAGTTTCTTGTTGATTTGAAAGTACTGAAGACAGTCTACTAGAATAAAGAATATTTTGAATTTGAATTGGAATTTACGTCCAGACAGATAAAAATAGAATCACCGTGCCTTTGTTGAGCTATGATATACCTGTTCGTTACACTTTACCTTATAAAGAATCGACAAATCACAACACCGCGTATTACTGCGATGATCTTATTCCTTTGAAAGCATGAAGATGGTTGCTAACAAACTAATATGGGTACAAACATTGCAGCCCTCGCATTATAGACAACCTATTGTTCCTTCCGTTTATTGGCGATCTTAAAGGTCACACTGAACACGGAACTGCTGCTGGTTGGCCATTGAAGAGATCTGGCTCCAGCAATGATGGGTTAAGACTAGAGAGCAGTGATTGTATTGTTTGATCTACATCATCAACCTCCTGCCCTTATCCCACTCTAAGTGGGGTCGGCACAACATGTTATAAATATGCTGTCACATGATTTGGCTGCGTTTCTACGACCGGCCGCCTGCCTGACGTCAACTTACCTTAATCGTATTTTACGACACCTCGGTAAGAAAGAGGGTGGTCTATTCTACTAAACCGGATACCACACGGTGGGTCAACTTACCTTAGTCGCCTTTTACCACACCTCGGTAAGAAATGAGGTTGGTCTATTCTACTCAGCCGGATACCACACGGCGGGTCGACTAACCTTAGTTGCCTTTTACGACACCTCGGTAAGAAATGAGAAATGAGGCTATTCTATTCAGCTGGATAATACACGGTGGTATTGTTTGATCTACGTATAATCTTATTATATAATTATCTACTTAGAATGTATATCCATCGGTGCGGCCCCGGGTATACCGTTGCGTACACGGCAATCGCTTGTAGCCCCGCGGCGCCAAGTTTGGGCGCTAAGCCGTGCATTGGATATCCGCCTTTACGAGCTCGTTAGTGACGGTAATCGCGTTGCAGGAGCCGGATTACGCCTGTGCATTATTAGTGTTTTTATTGATTCACTCGCCTCCCGTCGTAAACTGAGATTATTATTCGCGACGACCCCGCCCTTCCCCTTTAACACCCCCCGCTCGTCTCACCCGTGACTTGTTTTGTTACTTAATCGCAACGATAACAACATTTAACGACGGCTAGGTGACTGGCAAAATTCCACTTCGATGTTTAGTACTCATTCTATTTTCATTAACCATTTATCCACTTAATGATCCAGATACTAAGCGAGTGATTCAATGACCTGGTACACGTAAAATTAAATATTGAATTGACCGGATATTACAATATTGCTATTAATTTGATTTCCTTCTCACCGTCTCATGCTTGTCCAAGTAGTAAAAGGATTCGAGTGCTTGAGTCCTATATAAATGAAATCAGATGATTGTATCTGGAATCCTATTTTGGTAACGTTTGACGTAACATTTCGAATTACCATTACTATATTTACAACTATAACCGTTACTGTACTTACTACCATTACCATCACACACACATACAGACAGACAGCTTTTGAGGACTTTGTTTTATATTTATTGCAACGTTATGGCACATTTTAGGGAAGCCTCTGTACTCTTGTATAATAACTGTATTGGTAAATCAGTATAAGTTAAATGAAATGCTAAAGCACACAGCGATTTTTGGGATTCGCAGCGATTATTTGTTGATGTACAGAATTTAGTGATGGAATTACAGGGATCAATATATACCCTATTTACTATTATTACCATTGCACTTTTTACTACCATTACCATTACTCTAGTTACTACCATTACCATAACTCTATTTACTGACATTACCATTCCTCTGTTTTCTACTATTACCATTACTCTATTGACTACCATTACCATTAATCTATTTACTACCATTACCTTTACTCTATTTACTATCATTACCATTACTCTATTTACTAGTATTACCATTTTATTACTACCATTACCATTACTATGTTTACGTTTCACGTAACATTTTTAAATTGTTTGCCCATTGAGTGTTGTATAGTGTGATGTTGGACCCTTTCTCTGCTCCCTTTCTTTGAATTTTTTTGTTGATAATTTTGTATACAAATGATTTCAAGTGTTATGTTAAATTAACTGTACAATATTATGTAAATAAAAATAAACTAATAAAATTTAAAAGATATACATAAATAATTCGTTACTCCAATACAGCGACGTTTTATTCAAGCTTTAACAGACCTTAAAGCGCGCAGGAGCCATTATTTTCAATTTGTGCCAAGTTCAAGGAAGCGGAGGACAGACGCTGTGGGTGTCCCCCTTGATTAAACTAGGAAGAAGTAACAATTTGTGTTATTCACCTCCGGCAAGGATTGCTCTTGAGCTGCTGGAAATGCGCGTTTTACTTGTTATGCAATCTGCTAATCAAATGTAAGCAGCAATCTACTTACCTGACTTTTAATGAATTTAGATAATAATAATAATAAATAAATAATAGATAGTATTCAGTTTGAGGTAATTTCTCTGCTGAAAGTTAAATTTTTCGTTCTTCTGTGTTGATGATTTCGTTGCTCGTATATTTATAGCAATTTGTCTTTTTTCCCTGATAATAATAAATAAATATATTGGACACTTACACACACGGTCGTCCGTCTCCAAAGTAAGTAACTTAATACATGTGTTATGGCTTATTATATCTTTATCATCTTATATTCAAACTAGCTTTCGCCCGCAAATTCGTTCGCGTGGACTGTTGTCGCGTAGGTTGATAATAGATGGCACTTTTCATTATAATTATATTCTTGTAAAACAAATAAAGTTTCTATAACCAATATGTTACTGCGGTGTATAAGGAATACTAGTGGCAAGTTTCATCGATATTGGTTTCGCGGATTCACCGTAAAAGAGTAACAAACATCAATACTTACAAACTTTCGCATTTATAATATTAGTAGGATATCAGTAGGATAAATTTTTCAGAAGGCCAGTGTCTACGTAGACGCAGTAACGTGACAGTGAAAAATTTTGCCAACATTGAATATTTGATTGTTCTGTCATGGAAATTATTTCGTGTTAGCAGTGTTTCGCGCGTGCCTCTCGCCCATCTCCGGCGATCTACGTCTCGTGCCGGAATTAAAATTAATAGCGGACGCCGGCACGTCGTCGGCCGGCCCCGTCTCGACCCGCGCGGTAATTTGTTTACTCGCCTCACTCTGGATTACGGTGCATGCTCCGCTGAATTGGTAACAGCCGTGACTTTTTAGCTCTAAATGATTGGACCGCGCATAGTTGATAAACCCTTCCAGCCTTATGCTTTTATAGATATATTGTAATGTTTCATTATGTTCTTCGTTTAGGGACAGGCTATTTGATTTTGTGACGCATATTCCAGCGACATCTTCATTGATATCGATGGGTGATTTAGTGAGAGGTCTGTCAAAACTGCGTATCATTGTTCGGGGCAACTATTTATATTCCTCAGAACTACTAAGTCCGTCGAGTTTTGCTGTCTCGCAGTGTTTTATTTCCAATCTATCGCTATGCTAACTTCGCAACTAGTTCCGATACAGCAATTTAATGGATGCGCTAATATGTCAGGTCTGCTTAGTGCTCACGAGCTTAGTGAGGTTTAAATACCTGGCGGTAGCAGCTAGCATTTTAACAATGGCAATATTTTCCTTGTCGCTCTGGTCTTCGTCATCTCCATCGTCAGGCACAACTCGATAGAATAAGACGTGTGTATAGCCGGTTTATTTTTTATTTTATTAGGGCATCAATAATATATACATTAAATAAGTGTTCAGAACATACATGATTAAAAATTAAAACTCAATCCTATATTAATAAAATATGTCAACAGTGTGTACAATATAACAAACATCCAGCATAGTAATTACTTACAGTAACAAAATAGTATCTCCTTATCAGATTTAAGATGTAATGTTTCTTTGGGTAGGTACAGCTTTCCGAAACAGCAGTAGAATTGACGATTGAAAAGCACTTGTTTACAAGTTTATTAGAATAAAGAAAAATTAGAATTTGAATTTGAATATACATAAACTATGAATCTACTCACGATAATTTGAATTCCAACAATAACGATACTCACGATAATTTGAAGACCTTTGTTGGAAAAAGAAGAAAGCGGCTACCATTCGGTAGTTACGAGTAAGGTATTATTATTCTCTGTTAAAGGAGATAAGATAATTAATTTTGGGTCGATCCTAATTGTGCGAACACTGTTAGGAGTCACTTCGGCGTTGATCTCGCGACCGCTAACGTGTTCATCATATCAGCGGAGCCTCATCAACATGCAAATAGAGTTGCCGCGGCGCCGGACAGTTGCCGTGTTGTATTGAGTTATGTCCCCGCTGTGATTGTCTGAGGGTTTCGTGTGAAATTTGTATGAAATTAACTGATATGTATCGGTTTATATACTTTCATAACGGTCCTATCCATTTTTTTTGTAATATACAGTAAGATGCTTAATTACATGTTCGTATTAATTTTACTTTTCTGAATCAAAGTTCTGAAGTAAAAAATCAATATGTTATGAGTATTCGATATAACCCTTCATTCTACTGCAATTTATATTTTTGAGGTAAAAAAGCGGCCTGTTAGTGGGCTACTGCCCGGTAGAGGTGTTATCTCTTTTTGAAGAAGTTTTAGTCTTAGCTTCCGACACTGCTCAAATTAGGATTAGCAGATTACATATATTCCAAGAAATGTCTAGTGATGTGAAGGTTTCATCGTGATATTTGCGTTCAGAGTAAAATGCGTCATGGATTGAGATAAAAATCATACTCATAAAATTTTTCGTATTAAACTCACTACTTTTATGCATGGGGTTTAAATATCGGAAGTCTTACTAATCATTCCAAAACCTACATCGGAAAATTGCATTAGTATCCAATCAAATGAAATCAACATCTTTAAATAAGTTTTTTAAGCAATTCTGAATCGTAGTGTCATTTACAATAATAAAGCTACCACTGTAAGCAAATTGATGGTCAATCATTTTAACATTTTTTATCGGTCTTCTACAGGATTTATTTCGAAGAGTGTGTTCAGGTACTTCATGATCTTTTCCGGCATCGCCTTTTTATTATCGCACCGATAGACACCGAGAGAGATTCCAATCCTACACTCTAGGTATCCCACGAAGGCGCACAAAGCGTTTCGATTCCTCAGTTGTTTTGCGCACAGCACGGGTATGGAATCCTCTCCAAGCATCAGTCCTTCCCAATTCATATAATATGGGTATTTTTAAAGCAAAAGTGAACAGGCATCTTCTAGGCAAACGCGCTCCATCTTGGACTATATCATTGCTTACCATCAGGCATGATTACAGTCAAGTGCTCGTCTATAAACAATAAAAAGAAGGCGGACAGAATTTTCAAGTCCAAGCATTTGAAGCAATGAATAAGCAAGCAGTAATGAAAAATTGATAAATTTTAATGTATTTCTTTTACATACAATTTTTTCTACATTATTTCTGATTTATTGTACTCTTAATCATTTAAAAAAAAATTGAATTTGAAATATGTCGTAAGTATCGTAAAAAAGAATCGCAATGCAGGAATTTTTTTTGTCAATATTCAGGTAGGAAACATTTTGTCTAAACCGATCTAGGCGTTGTCACACTATGTTGAGAAGCTTTATTAGCCGCTAGTAACGCTCGAGTTTCGGTCGTTAGCGCGTAATTGTCGACACCTAATTAGAGTGGCACGATATCGGACTCTCGCCGACACTCACATGACCCACAATATTTAATGCCGTCCAGTATCGCTGATATTTTGCAGCTTTCGTGCATTTTATGATTAACTCGTATTTACGATCATGTTCGTCATTTATTTTTTAAGTGCGTCAGGTTGAAGCCGCTCAAGTGTGTAAAAGAAAAGATCTCATTCCAAAAATATATGTCTTCATTAAAATAGCTAGTATGGTATCTTTGAAGAGAACGTTAAATTCAATATTCTATTCAATAAGGAAACTTTTCTGTATCGTCTTTAACTTTACGCTATTGTAAATGATTTAACACAAACACGAGTTCCTCTGTGCTTGCCTGTTATTTAATTCTAGGAATAACCGAACCCAAGATACAATCGTAGGGCTGGGCCGATGTCAGAGGTGCTGGTTATAAAGACAGCATGCTGCTAAAGAACAGTTTACTTTTTTTATTCTCTTTTAAAGAGCTGAGTCACATATGTTACTATGTTGCTCTGGTAGGTATACTTAAACTAAACTTACACTAACTACTCAAATTATGATTTCTTAACCTATACAGATATCTTGCTACGTCAGAAGTTGGAGTTTCCAAGCTAATGTTACACGACCCTAGTGCTCTATCTGTTTTAAAAAGTTACATTTTAGTACTTTTCAGATAAAAAAAATTTTAGTATACGGATTTTATAATATGCGATATACCTATATTGCTTTAAACAGTCAATATTACCATTACGTAGGTTATTGTATTTATTATTATATAGGTACTTGTTTCTATAAGATCTATATCATAGAATAAAGCAGCAATCTAAAGAACATGCACTTTTTTTAAGATGCATGTTCCATATAGCGTCGACTGATATACTGGACGCCGAGTCCCTAATATGTTTCTAGCGTCGCTCGGATTTCGGTCGTTAAAAGGTGCTCGTCGACGCCTAATTAGCACGAAACGCCGACACCCGACTCTCTCTGGTTACGCTCACATATGACCCGCGATATTTCATGCTAACTTGCACTGCTAAAATATGCGGACTTACTTTACTGCTTGCGCTCGTGGAAATTGCATCGTTTATATCTAAGCCAGTCTTATTTGGTTGGTTGAAATTGTGGTGTTACAATTAATTGACTAATTTGACTACTGGTAATATGATGCCTTTTTCTATTCCTTCACTTGAGAATCGCCGATTGGAAAGAGATCAGATGTTTTTATATAAAATTATTAATAATGATATTCATTCACCATACCTTTTAAGCAGAATATTATTGCGATGTCCTCGATCAGGCTCGCGAATGACTAAACTATTCGATATACCTTTCTCTAAAACTAAATATGCTGGAAATACTGTAATACATTGTTCTAGTAAATTGTATAATGATTTATTTCACGACATTGATATATTCAACGATAATATATTTTTTTCAAAAAAAAAAAAATACTGTACTAAACGTTACATCAAATAGTTAAGGTCTTAACTTACTAATATTTGTGTAACTTTTTAAGTGGAAACTTTATTGATGTATGATACATTTACATTTAAATATTTATTTAGTAATAGAAACATTGTTTGTCTCCCAAAAAAAAAAATGATTAACCAAAAACGAGGAAGGCATAAATCGCAATAAATTTTTCTTCTCTTAATCTTGAAATTTGATAAGGGTTTATAGTTAGATTTATCAATGAATACACGACTGGGCGGTTTGTGTTCGTAGATATAAATCGTTTTTATATCTACTAGTTTCAAACGCGTAATTTGGCATACCTAAAGTAACGTTGTACCAAAGAGACTTAGTTAAGTTAGTCAATCAAGGTAACTTAAATCAAAAGTCAAAAATTGAATTGATCGACAGTCAGGTAGTGTATCTTATGTTTAAAAATATTTATTTAAGGTGGCACAGATGATTTTGAAAAAAAAAAACATTTGAAATTGTTTGTCTTGAGAATGAATATAATGCTTGAAGATCTGTTTTAACTACTTTGTACTCAAAAAGTAATAGTAAAATTATTTTGCTATAATCCACGATGAAGTAAAATAGAAAATATACATAATGCTAAATGTAGAGTGGACAATCGGTTATCATACCTGATACATGCAGGATTCGTAAAATCAGTATCTGGTATAATAAACGATTGTCCACTCTACATTTAGCATTATATATATATTTTCTATTTTACTTCATCGCGGATTATAGCTAAATAATTTTACTATTACTTTTGTATTATGGATCTCCGCAAGGAAACGCCTAATTCTATAAATTACTTTGTACTCAACAAAATTTGTTAATCCAAAAAAATTCTATAGATATATTTTTGTTTCACTTGATCAATATTTTTGGTTCTGAAGAATATATTTTTTGTTGTCAGGCATGGAAGCGATTATGTCGGAGTTCTTCAACGATACCACGACTGCATTTTACATCATTCTGATCGTGTGGATTGCTGATCAATACGATGCTATTTGCTGTCATACTGCGATTGCTAAGAGACACTGGCTGAGGTGAGTTGCAATTTCTTAGATCTTTTTTTTAGAATCTTGTAAAAAAAAATAATTAACCATAACATTTCCAATTGTCAATATTAAATTGAAAAAAAAAACGGTTTCAATACTTTTTTTATTATTATTAATAGAATTTTAAAACTATCGTGTACTGTCCGTTAACATTTAAATAGATTAACAATTAATAATAAGATGATTATAACTGAACTACTATGTAAAGAAGATTTTATTTCAACGTATTTACTGTTGCGTTAAACTTAAGTTCAATTTATATGGCAAGAGCGTGTAACTATTTTCATATACACAATTTATCCCTATGAAATAATCCAGGTTTGAGATGCAATATGTTATTTCAAAACTCATTAATAGTTAGGTCTAGGGGGAGGTCATTTTGGCAGTGGATAATTAATAACCTTCAAAAGATCAAGATATCCGATGTACTAGTGTGTAGAAACTGTAAAGGATCTTTCCCTTCCTTTGTTCAACTCAACTTTAATTATTTGTGCTTTTACCATCTGTTTGAAAAAAAGCGCAACCTACCAATGAAGAAAACCCGCGCTGACATCTGTACTTATTATAGAACAAAGTACCCAAAAACTGTCTTGTCTTTTTGTGATCGATGTTCTCAAAATCGACTTAAGTGATTTTTTGAATTGTTCGTGAAGGTTTAGGTTAATAGTACATTACAGTTTTGTGTTAATTGTGGAGAAGGGGTCTTCTAGTTGTATAGCGATAATATGTCATTGCTTCTTATGGTTGGGTCACAATAACTAATTTTATACAAAAGTAATAATAAAATTATTTTGCTATAATCCGCGATGAAGTAAAATAGAATATATGTCTTCTTACGAATCCTGCAAACTGAAAACGGATTGTCCGCAATAACATTTAGCATTATATATATATGTTCTATTTTACTTCATCGCGGATTATAGCAAAATAATTTTATTATTACACATTTGTATTGTGGATCTCCGCAAAGTAACGCCTTATTCTATAAACTATTTATATGTTCAGAATTTCAATTCGGGAAAATTGTTGTGACACAGATTTTAACGCAGTCGCTGGCACAACTAGTATACAGTAAAGTACTAATATACTGGTAAAATCAGCTCACTTTTACGATGCAAATTGGATTATATTCAGTGATGTTTATCAGATATGAGAGTTGCGTTTTGACCCGATATGCCAACTCAATTAATGCCACCGCTGATGTAGTGTTGAGTTTATTCAAAAGCGCTCACGTTTCGCGATATTAATTAGCGTATTGATACTGTGGCTAGTGTGGGCGTTTGTACGTGGGAATTCAATAGGGTACATTATTTTGGCGGATGCTTTTGTTTTACATTCAATAATGATACCGCATACGTCATGCCTGGAATAATTTGCTATTAGTTGAATTGAAATTCGAATAGGATTCATTTGCCAAATCAGTATACACTTTTATGTGATTAGTAGTAGTGTTTGTGATTAGTAGTAGTTTTATGTGATCAGTAGTGTTGACCATTCAAAAGCACTTGTTTACAAGTTTATTTGAATAAAGAATATTTTGAATTGAATTTGAATTGATTTGAAGGTGATTTTAAAAACTAATTGTTTTAAAATTTGTGTAATGAAAAATGTAGTATAGGTTTATTACTGTCTTATTAATTCTTTTTTTGATTTAAAGAGAAGAATCTGCAGCTTACACATATTACATTGTTGAAAGGCGAATTCGCTGATTAAGAATCCCAGTTTTCCCAGTTAAATTATAAATAGTAATTAAGCGTATAAATTGTTTTTATTAACTAATTATTTATTAACTAATTTTGGTTTAACTGATTTTATTTAACTAATTTATAACTAACCAGGGGTCAAATCCGCGAATCCTTAGTGGCCAGGTATTATTATACTTATACTTTTTTTTTATAATTACATTAATAAAAAAGTATATTAATGTTTTCTCCGAGAAGTGTTTCTAAAATTTCTGTCAAATAAATTCCTTTGAAAATTCTGTAAGTGGTTTATTTCTAATACTATTTTTTTTAATTATAGAACAAACCCTAATATACGGGAATCGTGACATAAGTATGTATCATTTAAATAGAATAAAAAACGTCAACATCAACATAATAGCTTATTTTATAATATTATAATTATGCTATTATCTATAATATAAAAAAAGTAAAGTAACTGCCTTTTACTGTCCAACTACTGGGAATAGGCGTTTTCTCTCAGTTTTTGGAGAGAAGGGAGCTAAGACCTACCATGCTTCTCCAATGCGGAATAGTAGTTTACAGATATTCCCAGAATTCTTTGGATATTTGCTCACGATATTTTCCTTCACAGAAAAGCGTGTGATAAATTGAAATTATCAATTGGACACATAAATTTTAACAGAAAAACTCATTGTCACGTGCTCTGGGCTTGAAACTGTGACCCCTTCGAAAGAGTGGCACGGAGAGTCTCACCGCCAGTCTATCACGGCGGTTACCTATGTATCATATTAAAAAAATAACAATAAATATCACATACTCTGTGATATCGATTTCCTAAGGAAAATAAAAAGTTATCTGTCCTTACGCAAATGCAATAAAATGTTCTATAAACATTGAATCGTCAATAAAACATCGACGGTAGAAGGAAAATATAAAAGGTACGTTAGAATAACGAGCTCAATGCAAACACCAGTCAAATATGTGGACAAATATACTTAATATTATGTACTGTGATGTTCAATAAGTGTGTAAATAATGTGTCGGATAGGTAATAGATAAAATTTATTTTGATTTTGTGATATTTCAGTGGGTTATCCGTGTGGTACCCGGCTGAGTAGAATAGACCAGCCTTTTTCTTACCGAGGTGTCGTAAAATACGACTAAGGTAAGTTGATCAACATGGGATAAGGGCAGGAGGATGATGTAAATAATGTGTCGGATAGGTAATAGATAAAATTTATTTTGATTTTGTGATATTTCAGTGTGTAAATGCAAGTTGTATGAATAAAGTTAAAGTAAAATATACATAACTGTACAAGTTTAACCATATTATTCATAGTAATTAGTAACCTACTAACACGCAATGAGTCAGGGAGGTGTCATTACTATTGTGAAAGATAAACCTTTTGTAGTTAAATTATCTATATCCAAGTCATAAAGTTCGTCATAATGTCCCCAAAAGCTATCTGTCTGTGCTCATGCCCTTATCCCACTCCAAGTGGGTCGGCACAACATGTTATAAACACGCTGTCACATGATTTGGCTGCATTATTACGACCGGCCGCCTGCCTGACGTTAACTTACCTTAGTCATATTACGTATACATATACATATATATACGTATACATATATATATACGTATACATATATATATATATATATATATATATATATTACCTTAGACAACCCGGTAACCAAGAGGGTGGTCTATGCTATTAAACCGGATACCACACGATGGGTCAACTTACCTTAGTCGCCATTTACAACACCTCGGTAAGAAATTAGGGTGGTCTATTCTACTCAGCCGGATACCACACGGCTAAAAAAGTTGTCTGTCTGTATGTGATCGATTTTCTCCAACTTACTAATCATATATTTGCATGTATTACTAAATCGTAGGGCAATTTTCACGGATGGTTTAGGTTAATAGAACATAACGGTTTTATGTAAATTGTGTCGAAGAGGTGGCGCGATAGTAATCGCTTGATTTTGGAGCTTTAAATCAGCAGAGATACACTAAAGTAATGTATTAAAGTCCGCGATAGAGTGTTTCTATCTCTGATGGTTGATTCATAAAAACTACTTTTATGTTTTCAATTAAATATACCGATTTTCACAGAGGCGATGCCGCAGGTACAGAAAAGTTGTGTAATATTAACTTCATTAAATAACGAAAAGTGGCATGGGTTTTTACCTCTCACTGCTGGGCAGAAAACTCCTCTCTTCTTTTTTGAAGAGAAGGATTAGAGATTAGACCCGCCACGCTGCTCCAATGCTACTTAGTAGGTTACACTTACACATATCTCTGAAATTCTCTAGAGACATGCAGGTGACAAATTTGCGAGTATCAATTAGGCACATAAGTTTTAAATAGAAGAACTCATTGGCCTCATTGGGGTTTGAACCCATGACCTCCTCGAAAGAGGCACACGGTTTCTAGATATTAATGTAATTATCGATAACTCTCCAGCAAACAAGGAATTTCCACACTATAGAATTTCATAATAAATTATTAACTACCCTAGAGTGGGGTTACAATTACTTGTCAACTCAGCTGCCAATCGAAATTTGAACCGATTAAATAATTCGGTGATAATGCGGTACTTCAATTCCGCCCGGCTGGTCAATCTATTATCCTAAGAATAGATGAATTTCGTAAACATCTTTGACGGGTGTGAATTATAAATGAAAATATTAATGAGCAGAAGAAGTATAAAGAAATACTGTATTTTGCGAAGCGTAGGCGTTAGTATGAATTATAATTTATTGGGTATTAAAGCTTATGTAAAATATTTTAATGAACTAACATCTTATAAAGAGATTCCGAGTTGAATAGCAACCGTCATTTCTTACCAAGGTATCGTAAAAGGCGACTAAGGTAAGTTGACCCACCGTGCGGTATCTGGTCGAGTAGAATAGACCACCCTCTTTATGATCCGGCAGGCGGCCGGTCGTAAAATACGTATCAAAATCATGTGACGAAATATTTATAACATGTTGTGCCTACCTCACTTAGAGTGGGATAAGAGCAGGAGGATGATTATGAACTTCTTATATAAAGAGATACATATATGCCGCTGCAATAATGGTACAACTCAAAAATTATGTTTTGACATTGAGAGGATTTAAAGTTTTCATTGCTAAGGTGAATGTATAAAAATCGAACTGCCTAATATAGAATTATAAGTTCTGTCGGTATTTATGCTGAAAAGAAGGTGTGTTTTAATATTTGCACCTACTCTAATTTTTTAAGTTGGGCCACTATTATAGCCCTTGAACGATATATTCGATTCCTGTAATTTTTTCACTATTTCGTTATTATAACTCCAATATTACACATACCTTATATTACCAATGAATTATTTGTAACAAATGATATCAATTGGCTGCTTAGCAATAGAAATAGATTTCTTTTATTAATTATTCTATGATAATAATACATCTTTTTAAGTCAATAAAAATAAAAAGCTTTAATAATGATTATATCATATCGAAAGCTTTCTATGTAAATTTCTATTGAACAAAACCTAATTTAGGAATTTTAAAAACCTTTTTATTTAAATAATATAATTTTCTACGTTCAATATCAATAATATTCAATATCTTTAACAATATTGCTATACCGTTTTTGAATTGGATATTATTTGTAAAATACTTATGGTCCTTTTTATTTTAATATCAACCGTAAGAGACATGGCTCAATCTACCGCGCCCTTAGTCACGTCCGCACAACTTCAACAGCCAATGGGTTGTCCAATATGTCCCCAAAGATTTCAAGGAGTTGTGTACAAACGTCGCATTTTGTTTTCACTCCTAGATCCGTGCCGTGCCGTCTTAATCAAGAGGCGGTCAGGCACGAAGCAATTTGAACGATCGAACCAATAAGGAGGGAGCTATTAAAACAAGTGTAAATAAATGAAATTGAAAATGGCACTTGCAATTATCAAAGGAACTTAAATCAATAGACAATGCTTTTTTTAGTATGCTACGATTTCCGTGTGAGTTTTAGTCGCGAAACAAAGCAGTCTTTTGTGTAATTAAAGAATATTTGTTATGAATAAGAACTTCTTAATGTCTTTAATATTTAAATGACTTAATTTTGGATCCGGTTCAGTAAAATAGACTACCCTTATTTCTTACCGAGGTGTCGTAACAGGCGACTAATGTTAGTTGACTGTAACCAGGACGGTCGTAAAATAATAACCCAAATCATATTTCAACGTGTTTTAAACATGTTACGTCCCCACTTAAAGTGAAATAGGGGAGAATGATGATGATAATGAAAAGAACAAAATCATGTTGTTATAATCAAGGATGAAGAAAATCGATCATGAATGAAGATAAACTGTGTTTTCTTTAATAACCTTCTACTACATTTGGGACTTTCAAAGGGAGACTTCTCGGAAAATACCTATACATTGACCCCATGACGTCATTAGGTTGCTTTGGTTGTAGAAAGCATTAAATAGGTAAGAGTGCATAAGTAGAAGTTGTATGTGGGTAGATGGTAGACGGTTTCTAAAGTTATACCTTTTATTATAAAACACTATTTTTATATCTAAATTTCGTACCCTGTATAAGGTCAAAGGGCGTCCAGGCTAGAAGCAATTTGGTCGGTCGTTCACGCAGTAAGAAGAGAGCTATTAAAACAAGCGCAAATAAAGCAAATTGAAAACGGCACGGGCACTTCGTGAGGGGATGTTTTAAATAGCGTAGACACGGAACTAAGACTCTTTAACGTAAAGTTTATATGGAGTTTCGAAATTAATATTGTTGTTTGTCCATGACATATACATATTTACGAGTATATTATAAATGTCTGTTTGTATTTGGCTAATCCTAATTCAATTAAATAAAATCTTAATTTATTATTTTCCTTCCTCAAGAATTTCACTATCACTTGGTAAAAACCTAGCAAAAATCCGTTAAGTATATTTTGAGAAAATCGATATTATATAGAAAGACATCGCTTGGGTACTTTGTTTTATAAAATGTATTTATTTCTTACCGAGGTGTCGTAAAGGCGACTAAAGTAAGTTGACCCACCATGTGGTATCCGTTTAAGTAGAAGAGACCAACCTCTTTCGTACCAAGGTGTTGTAAAATAAGACTAAGGTAAGTTGACGTCAGGTAGGCACTCGGTCGTAAAATACGAAGCAAAATCATTTGACAACATGTTTATTACATGTTGTGCCCATTAAGAGTGGGATAAGGGCAGGAAAATAATTATCTTAAAATAGAAACACTTTTGTTTATATGGCATGTACCTCGGCCAATGTCTGATACAATAATTTAATCTTTTAAAAATTTGCTGTCCTCAAATAACCTAAGTACCTAAGTTCTTTGTCAATTTAACTTCCGCTATTCCTGTCTTCGTAATAATGCACTCTACTGTGAAGGTATACTTTGCTTCTTTGCGTTCAAGATTAAATTAGCGTAACATAATGGAAACAAGAAAAATATGCAGTATTTATTTTACATGCTAATAACTTGGAAAAATGAGATATAAAAGGATAATACGATTTCTTGTAACGCTTCGGTTTTCGCTTGTTATATAGGAAACACAGTGTACTTTTAATTTAGTGAGATAATATAAACTTATACCTGGTAGTTTTTGTTTCTTTACATATTAGTTTCTAATTTAATCACGTAATGATGCTTGGAATATAAATAGCTTTATCACCCGTTAAGTTACTCAGAGCTTTTTTATGAGGTCCTTGATTTATAGAATGAGGAGTTTAATTGCGGATAACCATAATATAAAAGTAATATTTTGCTATAATCCGTGATAAAGCTAATAGAAAATATATATATAATGGTAAATGTAGTGTGGACTATTTCCTACCTTTTATATCTACCTGATTTCATACCTGATACATGCAGAATTCGTTATACATACACTACAAAGCTTCACCAACGCCAGTGCAATACACAAGCACTACACACATTCACTATCACAAACTAACAATCGTTTCAACTGCAACCGAAGCATCATCAGGAGATAGACTCCACGACAAATAGCAAAGCTTTGCGATTTTCTTGTGATGCTACTTGCTGTTAACACCAATGATTGAATGACACGAAATTAAAAAAAAAATGTTTTGTGTCAAATTGTAATAAAGCCGTACCTACAGAACTCGTGAATTCTAAAGAGATCCATAACTTGGAAGAGCTAGAAAATACTAGTTTTTTAAATAGTTCATAGCGTGACGTCATAGATGACAATGAAATAAGGATTATAATGTTACAATTAATATATTGTACTTCCTCAAGAATTTCACTATCGCTTAGTAAAAATCGTCCAAACTTTGGAAAAAAACTTTGGGAAAATCGATCACATACAGTCAGACAGCGTTTCCGTACTTTGTTTTCTACTATGTACCTATAGATTTTTCAATATATTTGAAAATAGAAACACTTCTAATTAAGTTTATCTGTCATGCACACAAAACATACAACAGACAAATGTTTGATGCAAAAATTTAACCTTTTAAAAAAATGCGCATCTAACTCAATTAAGCCGAATTGTGATTTCAGTCACTTTAATACTAAGCGTGTGGTATATTAATGAAAAGGTATTAGGTATCAAAAGACAGTGAACAAAAAGTATCTCACCAATAGTTCATCCAAATATAGGGTTATCGATTAGCTGACTATAGGGCAGTGCGTGTAGTGAGAGCAATCAAGGCGGGCGTAGACAAACTGTCGGGGCGGAGCTTAATTGGCGGTCGCGAAGATTTATGCGGAGAGCCCGCTCGTCATGCGGTCGCCGAATTTGTACCACACCACCGCACGATGAAATGTTTTACCACTTCTTACTCGTTATAGAACTAGCAATATCCGCAATTTCGTTTGCCCCGACGTTTAATAATCTTGCAAAAAAAATAATGCAAAAAATCTTGTAATAATGAAAAACAATCGAAAGAAAGCGAATATTTACCAAATAGCAATCATTATCTTCATTCATCCCTTATCCCACTCGTAAGTGGCATAGGCAAAACACGTCATAAAACATGTCCTTCATGGAGGATTATGTGACTTAATCCCGGGTATTTTGACTAGTCCACCTTGAGTTATTATAACTTTACAAATGATAACAAAAATAACCTTTCTATTACATTTATATTATAGCAGTTTTTCAATGCCCGAAAGCAGTGATAAAACCTAGCTAGATCGATTTATCGTCCCCGAAATCCCCCTAATATTTAATTTCATGAAAATTTTCGGAGCTATATATAGCCAGTAAAAATGCAGCTTTCCAATGATGAAAGAATTTTTAAAATCGGTCCAGTAGTTTTTGTGTGAAAACAATACAAACATAGGTATAAATTTTTCCTCATCATAATATTAGTATTAATTTCTCCTATAACTTATTTAATACTCGATGTTATACCGAGGCGAGGCTAGAAAACTGACCTCGGCAGCGTGAATAAACCTCCAATAGACGTATTGCGACGGGAGCGAGGCATAAATCAGCCTCCCCTATAACGCCCGCTGGAGCCTTCAATTTGGTACATCCTTAAAATGATACACGAGAACTCGCCTAACGATCGCATCATCTCTCTGCGTCGCTAAATATATCGCTTCAATATTATCGTTATTTTGCGACACGTTTATGTATCGGAAATTTAAAAAAATACTGAAAAATAGCATGGAGAATATAATGGATGCCTTAATACCTGGGTGACTGAGCCTTGTTCGGTAATTTTTTTAAAGATATAAAAAAAGCAATTAAACAAAATAAAGAAAGCGCCAATGACAGGACTCTATCTTGGGTTGTGAATTTTTTGCCCTTTAGCCATGGGACTATCACAGCATTACGTTTGACAGTTAAAACGTCATTTGCATTCAATTCTGCATTTAAGTATTTCGGAGCCTGCAAAATATGGATATATTTTTTTTATAAAAACCTAGTTAAATTGATTCCCCCAATAACATACTGAATTTCATGAAATCGTTGGAGCCGTTTCCGAGATTTAGTAAATATATATACATACAAGATTAATTCATTTTAATATTAAAGATGACAGAAGAAGAAAAAATCAAATTGTATTTTATTCTGGCAATTCGGAAATCCGCAAAGAGGCATACAAAGATAATATAGTGAATAATAATTAAAAATACCACCAGTTAGGAAGTATATCGTCTAATGTCAAGTACTGAAAAGGAAATGCTTGTTTTTTTTGGAAATAGTAATGCAGCTAGATTCCATTAAAGTGAACTACTAATCAATCTTATGTAGGTACTTCCACATATATTTACGAATAGTACGGTCTACATTTAGTACTACATAGATCGTGGATTATAGCAAAATAATATTAACATATTTAAAAAAAAACATTTAAAAAACAGTTTTTTTTATTAATGTTCATCAATGTGTTTTGTGAATGGTGCGATAAATAACCCCCCATATAGGTATAGGGGATGTGAACTGTTTCTGTCACTTATCATTACATAAATTTTCTTAACAAACGCGAATTATAGCAAAATAATTCATAAATTTTGAATTATTAGAAATAAAAAAAAACACATATTGTATTATTAAATGTTACAAGATTTACCTAAAAACCTTAATACATAAATGGTCTAGTTTTTCTATATAAACTTTTCTATGGTTAAAGGTTTTTACGCACATCATTCTTACTTTCATTTAATAGTTACAACAGTTTTATTATCTTCGCACGCACTCGGCTGCAGAACTACTCCAGATGTGTTCCATTTTATTACACTTATTTATACACATACATGTATAAATAACCTGTGATAGCCCAGCTGTGAGACTATGCGCCTCTTTCAAAGGGGTCAGGAGTTCGAACACCGGTCAGGCACTAATGAGTTTTCGGTTAAAATTTATGTGTGTAATTGATATTTAACGCACGGTTTTCGGTGAAGGAATACATCATAGTACGAAGTGACGATTAAATTATTTAAATATAAAATAGTCTTATCATTTCAACTTTCAACTTTTTAAACTTTCATTACATTTAAATTTTAAATACTTAGTATAATACGCTACCTGATGAGTTAATCTTATATATATTTTCTGAACCTTGGGAACGGCTCCAATGATTTTCATGAAATTCAGCATGTAAGGGCTTTTGGGGGAAAAATTGATCTAGCTAGGTTTCATTTAAAAAAATATCGTTTTATCCCTGTCTTTGGGCACTAGAAAATTGCTAACATGTAGAATAGAATGCAAATACCATTTTAGCTATCAATTATAAAGATGTCGTAGCTCAGTGGATATTGGGCGGGCTAACGAAGTAATAATACCCCGGATCGGGACTTACCTGCCCAATTATTTTTTTAATTTTTTTTTCCAAGTTTCATTTTTTTTCTTATCATCCTCCTGCCCTTATCTCACTCTAAGTGGGGTCGGCGCAACGTGTTATAAATATGTTGTAATATGGTTCGCCTGCGTATTTTACGACCGGCCGCCTGCCTGACGTCAACTTACGTTAGTCGTATTTTATGACACCTCGGTAATAAAGAGGATGGTCTATTCTACTAAACCGGATACCACACGATGAGTCAACTTACCTTAGTCGCCTTTTATGACACCTCGGTAAGAAATGAGGTTGGTCTATTCTACACAGCCGGATACCACAAGGCGGGTCGACTTACCTTAATCGCCTTTTACGACACCTCGGTAAGAAATGAGGGTGGTACTATTCTATTCAGCCGGATACCACACGGCATAGAAAAAGACTAGCATGTAGAATAGAATGCAAATACCATTTTAGCTATCAATTATAAAGTTGTCATAGCTCAGTGGATATTGGGCGGGCTAACGAAGTAATAATACCCCGGCTCGATCCTTAACTGCCAAATTATTTTTTTAATTTTTTTTCACGTTTTATCTTTTTTATATTAAAAAAAAATTGCCGAGCAAGTGTTGGTCAGCCAGGTACTTGTATAAAGTGCGAAATCATAAAAATCACCAGTGAATTATTCGATGGTAGTTTGGTAATGGCTGCGGTGGCGGTCAACCGTAATTAACGCTAGCAAGCAGCCGTCATCGCGCATTCTCTCGCCCCAATGAATCTGACACCGCGTATATAAAGCTTATGTAAGATGGTGTATTAGTATGTCGTAGGGGTGTTAAAAACAAACGACTTTTGTAATAATCGATTTTTCTTACATTAAAAATCGATTTTATAAAAATCGATCGAAGAGGGTTGTCTATTCTACTCAGGCGGATACCACGCAGCGGAGAAGCTACATCCATACTAATAATGTGAAAGTTTGTTTTTCTGTTGGTACGTCTGTCTGTTAGACGGCTAATTAGCTAGAGCAACACTGACAAAATTTGCAACTGAAGCTAACCTGACATATATAGGATTAAAAAATCCCGTCTTGACTTATTTATGTATTAATTAAGAACAACCAGTGGCAGTTACATTCAAACATTTAATTAAACTAAGTCATCACAAAACACAAAAGTAATATTAAAATATAAAATATATATAATGCTAAATGTAGAGTAAAAAATACGTTCACTATCACAAACTTAACAATCGTTTCGCCCCGCAACCGAAGCATCATCAGGATATATTCTCCACGGCCAAAATCGTAAAGTTGGCTTTGGTTTTTACGAATCCTGTATGTCTGAAGTATGAAAACGGATTGTCCACTCTACATTTAGCATTACATATATTTTCTATTTTACTTCATCGCGGATTATAGCAAAATAATTTTATTATTACTTTTGTATTATGGATCTCCGCAAAGAAACGCCTAATTCTACAAATTACATCACAAAAGGTATTAAATGCTCTGCCTTTAGGTGCCACAGCATGCACATTATAATACATAAGGACAACAATTAACTAAATTAAACTATTAAATAAACTTAATGTAACACTTAGGCTCCAACGACTAGAGCTTAATAATTTTTTTTAATTTAATATAATTATCGCTAAACACATCACCAGATCTGCAAATTGCATTATATTCTCTTGATAACCTACTTAATTTTGGAGCGCGGCTGGTACAATAAGCTAACAGATTTGTGAGGCAACCTGCTTGGCACACTTATATTCAAGGATTGCATTAAAAGTACAATAAAATACGAAAAAAAACTTCTTTAGTGAAAATTGAGTAATCTAACACGAAAGTCCATGTTAATAAAGTCGCGGGTTCCACTAGTAACATATATGTAAAGATTTGACAAAATATAGTTAGGCACCAAACGAGAAGGGATAAATAAACGTTGTTCGTGTATCATAAATCTAAAGTGAAAGGCCATTAGCCTGGTCCATGAAAATTGCTCATCAGTGAATTCTGCGCCATATTCTAAGTGAGGCCCGTGCATATTAATGGCGAAGTCGACTTGTGTACGAATTAACGACGTGCGCCTGACGTGGCGGGTAATAGTCGCCGATCGCCGCTCTGGCGCCGCGCCAGGCGCCGAGCACCCTCATTTGCATTTGGATGCTACAGCTCAGACGGGCTGGAAATGCTCAACAAGTGTTTGGAACCTTTTGTTGCGTTAAATATATAGAGAAGTAATCGTAACAGCGACTTTGTTTTGCGTCATCAATGTTAAAATACCCTCAGTTAATCTATTTTACCCTCCATCAATCAAATCAAAATTTAATTATGGTGGTTCTGATTTTGTTGTTGTATTTTACAAATCAAATATGTATTTTTTGTGTATATATGTCGATGAGTGATGCCTTAATTATGTAGTAGTTTTATTTTAAAATCTCAATTCGATGCAAGATTTGAAAATAATTAAATCGATCGTTTGCTTGAGTATTTAAAATGTATTATGTATTAATTATATGTGACGATATCTAAATTTGATAAGTAACTAATTTTTCTTTTAATTAAGAAAATCTTTAACATTAAAGATTGCGGCATATAAAAATTAATTTGTTTTTTTTATGGTATTGAGTTACCATTTTATTCAATGAGGTATTAGAAGTAACGGTTTCCCGCAGCTTATCGATGAGCAAGAAAGATAGCACATGCAAAGTAGGATCGTAATTTATTTCATGTAATAAAAAAATACTGTTGGTATTGTTTTATGCTATTTATTTATGTTGTAGTCTATGGCTACGTATTAATTATTATATTATTAATAATATAAATGGCTATCTTTATTTTTTAATAAGTTGTTACATGAGAGGCGATCCCAGAAGAGTGATCTATCAATACATTGGTACCCATCTTCAAAAATAAGGGTGATGTACAAAAATGTAACAACTATCGAGGGATGAAAATCATGTCACCAAACGAGTGTTAAATTTGAATGTGGATAGATATGTGCGTAGAGGGAGGCCTAAAAAGAGAATGTTGGATTGTGTGAAGTATGACATGCATATAAAAGGAGTGCCGTCAGAGTTGACGAATGATAGGAAAGAATGGAAGAGAAAAACATGTTGTGCCGACCTCACTTAGAGTGGCATAAGGGCAGGAGGATATATATATATATATATATATATATATATATATATATATACATACACATAGTATTTAATCATTAACAATCGCGTATAATAAACAATAAACTCTACAAATTAAGTTTATATAACGTAATACCAAATCATTTTAAAATTAATTTGGAAGACCATCTCAAATTTTTATATAACGATAAAAATAGAGCAGTCTATTCAGGCTAAGAGACAGTTTCTTACATAGTAATTAGACATAGATTAGTAGTAGGATGTAGAACACGTATGACAAATTGTTGAACAGAGCAATTACATTAAGTAAAGTAATCGCCGACCGGCCTAATGAAGTTAGCGTATCCGACGGATCACCGCGGATCCGCCCTCAATTAAAATCTCATTATCATGATACACCATAGACTTGATTATGGAGCGACACGACTCTCGGGTTGATTACAAATGTCAGTTTACAGTTTGGGCACTGGTTACATGGTGGAAGTTTAACGAGCCTCTAATATTTTTAATTTAGAGGTCGTATCGTTGAATACAGTGATCGTCGTAGAATCTATTTCACAACGATGCTTCGGTTACGCTACGAAACGATTGTTGCCATTGTGATAGTGAATGTGTTCAGTCCTTGGGTACTTTGTATCATTACTTTTGTATTATAGATCTCCGCAAAGTAGCACCGTATTCTATACATTAAATTCCAAGAATTGGTGAAGTATATATCCTAAGGATGCTTCGGTTAAACCGCGAAACGATTATTGCGATTGTGATAGTGAATGTGTAGTCCCGGCGTAGTGTGTATCATTACTTTTGTATTATGGATCTCCGCACAGTACCGCCTTATACATTAATTACGAAGAATTTAAATAAACAGCGTTATTAGCGTAGTGCTCCAATCCTTCTTCTTCGAATTGACTGTATGCTGTTAGCCCTAACGGCTTTTACAGCGTCACCGGGCGGGTCGGGCGAGAGCAGAAGCATCGTCGAGGTTGCGAAATGCGGAGAGTAGAGCGCAGAAGCTCTGCTCTCGGGGAACGTCGTCCTAAGGGTGCCTCCTGTGAGGCCGTACAATCCTTTAAACTAAACGAGTAGGACTTGGCCAAACTGTGGGATAGATATAATTAAAACCTTGAAAACATTTTTGTTACGGTGATTGCCTAATCAAATTGAAAAATATGTATTGTAATAAAAATAAGTAACAAAAAGTACTTTTTATTTTGGCATTAAAGTCCACGCGAAGTAAGTTGTATGTTCTATGAATTATTTGCTTATAAACATATCGTTAACTTCTTAGCGCTGATACTTTCTTATACTATAAAGTAGTTCAAAAAGAAATGATGAGTTATTACTAGAAATATGGCAGGGGAAACGCCAAGGGTGATCGGTCAAGTGGTTCATGTGTTTGCAGCGGGCGCGCCCGGCACGCCTGTTTGCTACTATCGTTTGACCGCTTTCTTTACGGCGATCGCTCTAACATAAGTTCAATAAAAACCCAATGTATAGAGCGATGTCTTACATAACAATTCATTCACAACACAAACCCTTACCTTATAATAAAGACACCTGGATATGGAAATATGACGTCAAATAAGAATAAGATTAATTTCCTGAACTTTATACTAAAATCGATTATTGAAAGTATTCTATTATTTATACTCCATGAACGCTATATTAAAAAGAACTTTGGCCTTTAATTCCCTTTTGAAATTCCTTACTTATTCTAACCATTCATTCATTCATTTATATATCATTTATATCAACCCATATTCCTAGAATATGCCACTCATCGTAAAAAATAAAACTTGCCAATAATTGTCTTTATAATCCTTCTAATCATTCTAATTCATAACATTTTATAACGAATGACTTATTTTCCTAAAAAATCCCACACACTGCAAATAATAAACCCATTTGTCTAGCAACCGTAGCCCTTGGGTAATTCATTAAGTAATATTTTCGAGAAATTGAAGATCATTTGATAATAGTTGTTACTTTTTTATTGCACTTAAAAAAATAATTAATGAAGCGTATCTGATGAATATGTGTTGATTATTTTTTACTTAAAATATTTTCACTTTAAATTAGCCGGCGTTATAGATATACATATATTTGGGTGAATGTTGAGTTTTGTCTATATTTCGTGGAGTGCTTCATTGCGTGGTGATTGTAAGCCTAGCATTTGGGTAATTATTTAGTTGGGATGTGAATTATATCTAAGTACAAAGTTGGCCTTGCGATGAGATATACCAATTGAGCCGGTTATCAAGTGATTTGCAAACTTTCATTGTTTTTTTTTCATATAGCATACTATATAATAATAGCAATTAGTAAGGCGCTGAATATAAATAAAACATTTAATTAAAATAACTTATAGAATTTGGCGTTACTTTGCGGAGATCCATAATACAAATTTAATAATATAATTATTTAGCTATAATCCGCGGTGAATCATTACGGATTGTAGCAAATACTTTTATTTACTGCTATTATATAACTACTTACTGTTATATCATTTACTTAAGTCATTCACGCTATTATTCGTTTATTTGTTTTAACTTATTTGCATAAAGTAAAGTTAAAGTTTAAGGTTATCACATTCACAGACAAATTTTAGTGTTTTATATTCACGGAAACGTACAGCTCTATTCATAACATTATATTGTATGGATTCTAGTTACGGATTAAAACCGTCAGCCAAAGCAAAGTTTCCTACTTTGATACAATTCATGAAAATTTTATAGTGTTTGTTTTATAGTTTATTTTTATTTAAAATACTCACTGGTATTATAAACACCTGCCCTCTTTTATTTTTGAAAGAAGATTGGTTATGTACTAAATTTATTGTATTGACAGTGTTTCGCTTTCGATTTCTTTTTTAATATTAAAAACTATACATTTTTTTATCACTTACAATCTATCGATATTGCATCTATTTATAAACAAATTTTTAAAAAGCAAATATTAACGGAATCTTAGAAACGGCTCCAACGATTTTCCTGAAATTCAGTATGTAGGGGGTTTTGGGGGAGAAAGATCGATCTAGCTACGTTTTATCTAAAAAAAATTATTTTTATCCCTGTTTTTGGGCATTAAAATATACTAAACTAAAATAAAAATATAGTAATATATTAAAATATACTAAAATTTATATTGAATTGAATTCTTGCCATTAACTGTCAAGTCAGCGTAGCTTATTCGAGGAACGGGTGATCGCGAGAATGAAAATACCTAGGATCGAGCCCCATCTATCCTAATAGTTTTTTTTTTTATTTTGTAAAAAATTACCGAGCAAGGCTCGGTCACCCAGATATTGTCATTTTAAATGTTACTTAAATTTAATTAATTAAAAATATATTTCCAATGTCTCGCATAAAATGAAATGTGCATTTATTTTATAATAAATTGTATTCATCTCGTCCAAAGCGCGAAACATTGATGCTTTCATAGTAGTGGGCTTGAAGTGCAATTTTTCACAGTATTTGCGGGCGAGGCCGAAGCTCCATTCCCTATGATTTCATTATTTGCTTTCAATCAGCATTGTGAGCCGACTCCCAACACCCCCCAACCTCCCGACACTTCGAAATGGAGCGAATCTTGTTTGGTTTCGTTTTCGAATGCTGTTTGTTGTTGAGTCACGCTGATTTTCACCCGAGAGCTTTTTTTTCGTTGGGCAACCTTTGTTTTTGAATTAGTTTTTACGGAACAAAGGCTTCTGAAATATAATGTAATATTTTAAGTTTACGTTCCAGTCATATTGTATGAGAAACTGATAGGTACCGCTTAAGGACTAAAAAGTCTGCCCCGGACAACACAACATTGAGAAACCCTTCGTGTAGTGTCTATAAACTAATGTATGAATATAGCACAGAATCAAACACGCACTTACAAGTAACCACATGTTATTTCACGTCTACTCTCACCAAGGGCTCTCATGGTACTAACGTGGTGCATCCTGAGACCGTGTATGTTTCTTTGTACATTCAGTATAAGAGTGATTTAGTGTGAGTTTTTAGCACAGCACTTAAATGACTGCCAGCGGTCGCAGTGAGCATTTGTATAAAGGTAAGGTGGGCCGAAATCGTGTCGTGGAAATTTCATGAAGGGACATCTTATAAGTTATTATTAAAACAGTTGGCTCTTCTGTAAATCGGACCGTAACAGTGTATTCATAGGACTTATAAATTGTATTTGGGTATTTTATTTGTATCCATTCTAAAATATTATAAATGCAAAAGTCTAGTATCTGTAGTTGTGCTAAATTTTATGAACATTGTTGGACTGACTTAGCCGTTAAATATATATACAGAGAATTTGGTGTTTTATAATTTGGCCTATAAGGTTTTCATGTTATTGTTCTAGTATAATATACATGATGCAGTGAGATATTCGGATATTACATTTGCCATAGACAGCCGAGTGCAGATGCACTCATGCGTCTCATAATAGCGCTGAGAATATTTCATGTTCATTATTTATTACATACGTGATCTGCCCCGATATCTGCCAAGCACGCATCGATAATTCTATATCTGTTAATATGCATGCACGATATTATAAGGTGTCTACGTCTCTCATAAGTGTGCATTCTGCATTATTGCATATCCTCTAATAAAGTTTTAGTTTGGAAGTAGATTTCATATCGGTGGTAGGGTGTCATCGTAAAGAAAATATGGCTAGCTCATCGGACTTAAACGAGGAAGGGTAACTAGTAGGCATATTGAAATATATCTTAATATAGGATATATTTCATATCTCAGGATCAGGATAAGAATATGTATCCTTATATAGGATGTATTTCAATATATTTTGAAACTTTTTGTTTTATTCACAATTAAAATCGTACGTCACAGTCAGATAACCCATTACTTTATAAATTTTTTTAAAGTGATAATGTAAGTATAATAAAATTCATACAGATACACCATGATGGTACCTCATTCATTTTTTTTAATGTGCCGGATTAAATGAACAACTTGCGAAATCTGAGAAAAAGTCCGACAAATCGGTGAATAGAATTATGGATAATAATTTTATATATAATCTTATAAATAATCTTTTATAATAATCTTTATATGGAGGAACGGCCAAATATAAGAACACCAACGCCCAGTTTAATATCTAGGAAATAAAAAGCAGCTTCTAAAATATCAGTCCTCTCATTAATAAATACACACGTACGAAAACTTTGAATCCTACTTCCTACAAATATTATAAATGCGAAAGTTTGTGAGTATGGATATACATATATGTTTGTAACTCTTTCACGGCGAATCTACTTAACTACTATCGATGAAATTTGGCACATTTATTCCTTATACACATTTATTTCTGAAATAGAAATCCTGTTAATTCTACAGGAATACGATGACATTGTAAAACGCTATATATTATCAACCACGCGACAACAGTCCACGCGAACGAAGTTGTGTTTTGTGTTGTAAAAGCTAGTAGTGTTTTATAATCAAAGATTGTTTTAATTGATTTATATTGAGCTTTGATCAACGACTTAGCGACTCGCTATGTTAAAAAGTAGTTTGTCGTCTTACCTATGTTTCTTCATGATTTAACTATTTAGTGCCTAGGTGACCGAGCCTTGATAGTAATTTTTGAAAAGGTATAAATATTTTTTTTGTAATGAATAAAAAAAGAAAGAAGGCGCCGATGATATGTAGGATTCGAACCCGGGGTTTAAACATTTTTAGACCGCCCTTTACACATCGGCTGCAACATTACGTTTGACAGCTAATAAAATCCTTTGCTTTCAATTCTACATTATAATATATTTTTAATGCAAAATCAGGGATAAAACGAATTTTTTATAATAAAACCTAGCTAGATCGATTTTCTCCCCCCTACATGCGGATTTTAGGAAAATCGTTGGAGCCGTTTCCGAGATTCAGTTAATATATTTATATATATACATACAAGATTAACTCATTTAAGTATTAAAGATACTTAGAATCATATCGATCTGTTACTCCGTTCAGGTCCAAAAGAAAGGCAATTCCATTTCTAATATATGTATGATATAATTCGTATCCGTGCATCACTTGAGCGCTAATAAAGAACAATGATAACAATGTGAAACACCGCGAAACTTGTATTTATTCGCTCCGAGATACTTATGCTTGCTTCAATTGGCCCTCCACACAACGAGACTTTCTCGGAAAGTTTTCTGCATAACACCCCGACGATTGATACTTGGTATTTGCGAACTTTGTCGAGAACCCTAGAACATTTTATAATATACTAACGAATTTATGCAACTTCGTGATATTGCGTTCTATTTTGATTTCAAGCTATAATGTTATTTGTTCTGTACATTTTCCGGATTCATTCCATATTTATAACAGATTTTTGACTGTAAATCCGTTCCGCCGTGTCGTATCCGGCTTAGTAGAATAGAACACCCTCATTTCTTACCGAGGTGTCGTGAAAGGCGACTAAGTTAGATTGATCCGCCGTGTTTATCGGACGCCCATCTGAAAATATCGCCAAGACGGTCGACACATCTGGTGCTCCTGATGCATCGTTTAGCATACGGAGGAGCCACTTTTAGAGAGTCCCCGACCCAGAGGTGGCGCACTCTGGAGTTCAGACTTGCTGCTGGCGGGGATGAGGGCAAAAACAAAAAAGTTGACCCACCATGTGGTATCCGGCTTAGTAGAATAGATAATTCTCCTGCACTTACCTTTCTAAATGGGGTTGCCACAACTTGTATTAAACATGTATTTAGTTTATTTGGCTTGCTATTTTATAACCGGCTGCCTGCCTAACTTCAACTTACCTTAGTCGCCTTTTACGACAAATCGATAAAAATTGAGGGTGGTCTATTCTATTCAGCCGGATACCATACGGCGGTGGTATGTTAAGTATGTTATGTGAAATACACATAAAGGTATATGTATATTAACATTTTGAAGTGAAATTGTAAAGCAATCAAGTATGAATACGAAAGTTCGACTTCTAACCGAGTATTGCCGAAGTGGTTACTTGCAGGGTTTCTTTCCAATTGCGTTTTCTTGGGGATTCGTCTTTCACGAATCGAAAGACGTTGTGCTATCGATATTTTGTATTTAGTAATATTTATGTCGATATCGTGAGAAAAATATTTAAAACGGCGTCGAAATCTACCTAAAAGATTCGGCACAATAATGTTATGTAAGTCCGCCCTGTGGTATCCAGCTGAATAGAAAATACCACCCTCAATTCTTACTCTTGTATTTAAGTGTTTGCCCTGAAATTCTTAATTTGTACAATGTAATTTTAATACTATATTTAGGAAAATTAATTTATTTCATAATTAATAAATTTTGATTTATTTACGACGTTTGACTGGCCCTTTGGAGCAGTGAGTAGTGACCCTGCCTTCAGCTCCGCGGGTCGCGGTTTCGATTCCCGCCGAGGGCTAACATTTTCTATAATGAATTTGTTGGTCTTTGAGCCTGGATGTATATTTGTATTTAAAAAATATTTAAGTATATATTCACCAGTTGTCTGTCACCCATAACACAAATATTAAGTTACTTACTTTGAGGACGGACGACCGTGTGTGTAAGTGTCCAATATATTCATCAGTCATGCATTTATTTACAAATTTACATTTTTAAATATTTTCTAAAACATTCAGAAAAAAACTTTTAAAAATATAAAAAAATTGATATCCACGGTGAGCGGAGAAAGTACCCAAGCTCTCGGCGGTTAGGAATACAGAGTGAGGAACCTCGTCACAATGCGTGCCGTCTCAAGCAACACTGCCTTCTGTATCCTGCCCTTGATCCAACAACTAAGCGAGAGCCTCTTGAGATGTTGGTCGAGGCTAGTAGACCGTTATATATTTATTACTAGCGGCCTGCCCCTGCTTCGCACAGTTATAAAATATATATCCCATGTCAGTTAGTGTAAAAAAATGGTTAAAATCGATCGAGTAGTTTTGATTTATTCATTACTGCCCGTGGCCCGCACGCGTTAAATTAGGAGAAAAACAATTTCCTTTCCCTATACCAAGAAGATTTTCTGCTATGTTTGGAATATCTAAATTCATATAGTACATTTTTACTTATTTACTTTTACATTTTCCCTATGTATTTTATTTTTACAATTAATTACAGAATGTCTTTAAACAAACTCTTGAAAGAGGGACATAGCTGCTAATGTCGGAGTGTTATAGGGCGAAGCGCGGCGTCCTCACGGCATTTTAAATCTGTAATATCGCCGAAAATGTTCACTTAAATTACATGCTGTAAACGGCCATATTGATCTATATTAAATCAACTATTTATTTAAGGTACTTAATTGGATTAGGATTTTAAGGCTGTATTGTATAAAAATTTCTTCAAAAATATGGCATTATTTTTTGTAAAAAGTAAATGACAAAAATGCTATAGTGGGTTATCCATAAGAGATAGACATATACCATCGCGGACTTTTCTGTAGACCTTTTTAAGGTGTACAAATACTTAGTACATTATTTTAATAAATCTCGTAGGGTTTAGCCTGCGTTTGCAATGTAAGCGGAAAAAAATGTAATTATTTACAGAAACCTCAAAAATTACAGTATTTCTCTACTCCGTATTGAATGTTATTATACGTACAAACCTTCCTCTGGAATCACTCTATCTATTAAAAAAACCGCATCAAAATCTGTTGCGTAGTTTTAAAGTTTTATGCGTACATAGGGATATAGGGAATTTGTTTTATAATATGTAGTGATAGTGATTATCTCAATATTTCTTTTTCTCTTATTATTATTCGCAGACGCCATTAAGTCGAATCACAAACCGGCACAATTGTTTGGTTCATGGATCTCAAAGGATATCGGTATCGTATAAGAATAATCGTTTAGAGTAATGCTAGGTAACAGGGAAAAGCTTTTCGCGCCGTTGCCCCCCGGCGGGCCACAACATACTGCATTTGTGTGCACCCAGCATTATACACGATAAATATTTCGCCACTCATGCACGCAAGTGCCTGTTACAGTTTACTATAAGTGTGATGTGTATTGCCAGATCCAGTCTGAAAATATTTGGTGGCGTTGAATTTGTTGGAACGTGACGTCACGTTAGCTTTACCGAGTCTTATAATTATATATTGCATTTTTTAATTTTTTTTTAAAATTTACGTTGAATACAATCACAATTTTTCGCTGTCAAACGTAAATTTATGGTGGTTCATTTGGGGAACGGGCGGTCTACAGAGGTGTAAATACTTAGAATCGAGCCCACCTGCCCTATTATTTTTTAAGTTTTCTTATTAATTTTTTTTTTTATTTTTTTTACATCATTTTAAAAATTACCAGCAAGGCTCGGTCACCTAGGTACTAAGTATAAATTGTCTTGAATTTTATCAATATTGGTCCAGCGAATAAGCCTTAAAAGCGTAACAAATAGACAGAAAGACAGACAGAATTTAGCATTCATAATGAATGAATGAATTAAGGCAGTAGACAGGAGTAACTCATTTTCAATGCGATATGTGACATGACCAATTGGCATTTTTTTATTTACGTTTCATCATATTTTCTTATCTTTTAGACTTTGAATTTCTGTTCATCTAAATTGTTTGTAAGGAACCTTTCAAGATATTGTCGGATGTAAGGTTCTCCGAGTACAATAGTAGTTTCGGTGAACAAACAATAACATGCGGCCGCCGCAGGCACTCTGGATGGCGGGTGTTTGTCTTAATCGTTTAGGAGTCCTGCGGTTTCCTTCCTAAACTGTTTCAAACTATAATAGTGGGCTCCGCAGTAAACTCTGGAGAATATTACATTGGATTAGCTAATTATTATTGGCAATAGATATATACTGTTTTAAATTTAAACTATCGTGAGTAGTATTCATAGTTAATGTATAGAAACCGGCTATACTCACGTCTTATTCTATCTTATTCTAGAAACTAGTCGGGCTAACTCGATAGAATAAGACGTGAGTATAGCCGGTTCTTTACATTAACTATACTGTTTTACTTACGTTCTTTCGAACTGGAAATATGTTTTAAACTTGAATTGTTGCGGGGCCATGTAATTTGCAAACAGCTAGACTCTTGGTTAATGTATAGAAACCGGCTATACTCACTTATTCTATCGGGTTAGTCCAACTGGTTTTGAACCCATCCGTGGCACTTATTCATGAGCTCTTTACACGACGTTAGCGCGCGAAACGAATCCCGCTAAGACGATAGAATAAGACGTGAGTATAGCCGGTTTCTGTACATTAACTATGAATACTACTCACGATAGTTTAAATTAAAAAAAGCTGGATTCTTTGCTGATGCTTAGATACTTATCTTTGTATAAGGAAATCTTGCCGATGGCCAAATGCGGAGCATAGATCGCAGTAACTCTACAAGCCTTAGCGAACACCGCCCAAAAGTTAGCTCATGACTTATGGCGGCGGATATATTAAAAAGGACTAAAGAGTCTAGTCATTTGCAACAATAACGGCTTACGAATTTTTATTTTCATTAAAACAAAAATAAAACTTAATCCAGTATATCCGTAGAGCTATATAAAATTGGCTTTTTTATATTCGACAACCCTATGTCACGGAGCTTATTGAAAATACTAAAAGCAGCATTGAAACTAAATTAACGGAACGCATAGAATGCAGACAGCCGGTCTAGCCGGCGACAGGGTTGTCTCTTCACCCGTGGCGTACTCGTCGTGAATGGCTAATTACGAGCTGAGTAAATAACTTTTCTATTTGCCCCGGGTCGCGTTCGGTTGAACATTAATCATGATTGAGCTAAGTGGCTTAATACGGGCGGGGTAATGTCGAGCAATGATCGCAGCGGGGGTCGGCGCCGGGACGTCGCTCGGTTGGACGTCGGTGACGTACCGCCCGGTGATCGTCAACGTGCCACTTCTATTTATTGACAGAATACGACTGCTTGATTAGTCCTTAATACGGTCTATTGATGAAAATGAATAGAATATATAATTTGTTTATTTACAAATTGCGATACACGAGGCATTTATCGATTTGCGTAAACTAGATCACGTTGAAACGTCGCACGATGGAACGTGTGCTCATTATTGCTTCTTTCATTCGGTTTTATGGGACTGCATAAACAAAAAATTTAGCCCATTTTGCTCTTATACAGAAAATTAATAACGATAAGAATATTGTATCGGCTGAGAATATTTACCACGTGACCAATTAATTTGCTAATAAACTAATCATTGTTAATCTTTGATACATGAGCTCGGTTAGATTCGGAAATATTCTTAAAATTAATTTCATTTTGCTTTGAAGCTATATTTTTTTAGAACTTTCTTGCGTCAGTGGTTGGAAGATATAAATAAATACATGCAATAGCTACAATAGTAAATAGCGGTGAAGCTTAGAAGACAGACAGACGGACAGACTCTCGTATTTATTATATTTATTATTTTGACTAGACTAATTAAAAGGGTGATACGAGTCGTGGCAGATAACTCCTCAGCTTTATCATATATTCAGACTTTAAACTTCTAATTACGTACCTGGAATTAAATAAATAAACTGTTCCAGCTTACTTAGCTACGGATCACTAAGTTACCCAAGGGCTGTCAAAATATGTGAAATGCGTATAAAATAAATCTTTATATAAATTTCTTGCTGCGTAATACAAAATTAGATAATTTAGGTATTAGGTATTTAGTGAGGTAGGTAATCATTATGATTTATATCCTATGATTACATATAAATGCTATATTATTATAATCATTAATGTCTCCGTTCTAAAATAACTAAGAAAATATAAAACTCAGCGACTGTCTTGTGTTTGTTTGCAGACGGTTCTGCGATATTTTGGCTACATTGCTCGTAGGATAGACAATTTGGAGCGACTGATGGTCATAGGAAAAGTAGAAGGAATCATGGAATGAGACCCAAAGGTCGGCTACTAGCTAGAGAAACCGGCTAAACTCACGTCTTATTCATCGGCCCGACTAGTTTCAAGTCTATCCGTAACACTTATTTTTGAGCTCTGTATGAAGCGTTATCGCGGCGGAAACATAAAATTAAAGGATGAATAAAAAATGAGGGATAATAGTACATTAACATTTTAGATTTTCTTTATAATATACAACACTTGACCACCAGCTTAATGCTTATCGTCTAAGCAGATTCCATGGTTTATATGAGTAAAAAAAGTTTTTCTTTAATATTAGATTTGTGTAATAGACAGGAGTAGTGGGGTACGGGCAGTACATACCTCCACTTCACTATAGTAAAGTCATACTCGTATGTTCAAAATTATGATAAAAATAAGACTAAGATTAATCCCAACCCTGTATAGAATTGTAGCTACGCCCTTGGACATTATGTTACTTAAAATAAATATTATTCTTAAGTTATTTTTACGTTGTATAAGAAACGTATTAAATTGTTAATCCCTTTAGTCTTTCCGATAATAAAATAGAAAAACATTTTTAATCCGATTTCCATTAATCCTGAAATATAAAATTTCAATTAGCATTATAAATTTTTTCTATGTAAAAATATCTTTAAGACTCTTCTAACGAGCGGGATTAGCCAATAATCAGATATTCATTTTAATTGGCTACAAGCTTTCCTTTCTTTTTTTAGAAATAAAAAACATCCATTAAGATTTCGCAGCAGTCTTTATAAACATTTTTACTAACTGAAAATACATTATCCGAATCAGTGTTTGCGTAACATTTTTATTTTTTTTGTAAGGACGAAAAAAGAGTAAAATAAGGCAATACCATTTTTAAATAAAAATAATTTTAAATAATACATTGCTAAGGTTTCTGGAAGACAAAGTAACTTTTAATTGATGAGGACGCCTATTTTACTATTAATTAATTAAAAAAGAGTATTGTACAGAGATAAATAAAAGATTTATGAAGCTTGATAAAGCCTATGTCAACGCCGTGTGGTACCCGGCTGAATAGATGTACCACCCTCATTTATTACCGAGGTGTGGTAAAAGGCGACTAAGGGAAGTCGACCCGCCGTGTGGTATCCGACTGAGTAGAATTGACCAACCTCATTTCTTACCGAGTTGTCGTAAAAGGCGTCTAAGGTAAGTTGACCCACCGTGTGGTATCCGGTTTAGTAAAACAGACCACCCTCTTTCTTATCGAAGTGTCGTAAAATACGACTAGTGTAATATGACGTCAGGCAGGCGGCCGGTCGTAAAAGCGCAGCCAAATCATGTGACAGCATGCTTATAACATATTGTGCCGAGTGAGTGGGATAAGGGCAGGAGGATGATGATGATAAAGCCTATGTCAAAAGATCACGCTCTTTCATAATACATATAAGTAATATTATTGCCAATTACGAAAGAATACTAAATAAAAATGTATATAAAAAAATTAAAATTGTTCTGAGCAAGAACCGTAATAGCGCGAGACCCGGGTCGAAAAATTGCTCTTCCAATATCAGTTAAGCAAATAACAATAAAAAACGTGGGTGTTTAAATACGTATATCCCTAGAGAATTTCTATGATATGTGTACCTTTCTAACTACATTGGAGGAGCGTATCGAGATGAAGTTCGAATTACGCTTTATAAGAACAGAGGAAGGCCTCCTCTGTTGCCTGGCAGTAGATGCATTGTGTGCAGTAGAGTGGGCGTTTTGCGCGTAAATTTAGATAACCACAGTATTCATTATTTTTTTCCCGAAAACAAAACATTTAGTTACACTAACAAGTACTAGTACGTGACCTGCGCTCTAGTGCCAATCGTCAGAAAATGTACTAGTACGTGTCCCGTTTCGAGTATCAATCGTCAGAAAACGTACTAGTACGTGTCCCGCTTTCGAGTATCAATCGTCAGCAAACTTACTAGTACGTGTCCCGCTTTCGAGTATCAATCGTCGGAAAACTACTACTACGTGTTCCGCAGGCAGTGATACCAAGGTTGCGTAGGCGAAAGTGATATGCAATATGATGTGCAAATAAATGTATATTGAGTGTATTTTAGTGAGAAAATATCTGAACTAGAGTATTTATAATAGTAGAGTGTGTATAGTAGTATTCCACTAGTATTAAGTTGTTTGTTTTTGGCGACGGTATTTATCTTGCGATAGATTACATATAGCTGGAAAACCACTAAAACCACAGTAGCGATAGTCCATTCCAAACTTTGCGACGCGTTCGCGGCTTGCCCGCACGTACCTACTTGTCGACTGAATTCACGTCACGAACACGGCCGTTTTGTTTGCGCTTCCACCCGTTTTAATACGTAATTTGTTGTGAATGCCGCGAAATTGGCACGCTGACAGCCGCCTGCAATTGAAAATGTATCTGAACAGTTGTTATGCTACAGTCCGATATAGGGTTGCCCATGATATCTGCAAAGCGTAGAAATTCTCCAAGATATTGCAAAGGAAATTTATAACAGGACGTAAATAATAGTAAGCCTATACAATGATTTTATGTCAATATACAGTAGTTGTGCGACAAAATTTAAAAATCGATTTACGTCTATAATGTACAATATGTACATATCCATCTTAATTTTAATGCTTATTAACAACCCATTCGACTCGAGTATCACGAGGCGCATCTTGTATGATAAATTTATCGTTTCCTTCAATAGCACTTGTTTACATTTTACTTGAATAAAGAACATTTTGAATTTGAATTTGCAATAAATAGATTTTAGCAATAAATATTATTTTACACTGTTTTCTGTACTAGACATCCCTTATCAGAGATATTATGCAGTTACACTACCTGCATCGGCCCAGCGGGACACTGAGTGTTGATGAGCTTTTAATACAACAATAGTATTGAGCTAATATAATATTAACTTTACTTTATATTTTGAATTTTATTTGATACTTCAAAATAAGACATTGAGATGCTGAGCTAATGCCTCCTGCCTCTTTGGAGTAAAAATTTGTGTGTAATTCCATCATATATCTTTTGTAGATTTGCAATTTACGTCAAAGAAATCATAAAAAAAATAATCAGGTTTCTTCAGAATGTTTTCCCTGCACTAGACAGTGCTGGAAAAAGTGTAAACATGACATTAGCACGTGCTTTTTTATCGTCGCCTGATCTGGATTATAACTAGCAAAGTCTTGCTTTGGAGATTCAATATTAAACCAACTTCAATAGTGTATATTACTATAATTGTTCTGCTCTAATAGCTCTGATTGGGACCGGCACATGTTTTTGTCTTCTATTCTTTCCTATTATTCGTCGACTCTGGCGCTGGTCCTTTTATATGCATGTCGTATTTCACACAATCGATCTATCTCTTTTCGGCATCACTCCAGTCACATTCGTTTGGTGCCATGATTTTCATCCTGCTCATTATATGTCTATACTATCTTAATCTTGCACTTCTCGTCTTTCCTATAACAGGTGAAAATTTCATTCGTATATAACTACTAGCTTTTACCAGCAACTTCGTTCGCGTGGACTGTAGTCTTGGAATAAACCAGTAGCTTCTATCACCCAATCAACCAACCCTGCAAATATAACCTTCTACTTCTTCTTTTGGAGCCTCTCCAACTAGTGGAGGTTGGCAGTTAGCTTTGCATACGCCCGGAAGAGTTCGGGAGCGCTTTTAATTCCCGTCTACTCCTGGATGCTTCGAAACCATGATTTCCTTCTACGACCGGGTCTCCTCTTCTCAGCAGCTATATCGCCATCAGTTGATAATACATGGCGCTTTTCAATCTCATCCTTTTCATGTACAATTAACAGGATTCCTACAGCCTATATGTTATCCTGGTATTTAAGGAATAATTGTGCCAAGAGCAGCAAACATACATTAATACTTACAAACTTTCGCATTTATAATATTAGTAGGATTTATATACGTCCGTCCAACGGGAACAATCCACCGGATAATCTATAGCACGCAATATTGAATTACCTGGTCGGTGCCGCGCCATTGTGCATTGTGTGTGACACTGAGAACTTAATGGACTGCCAGGATCAGTGTCGTCGCCTGTCAACCCTCTCTGATACTGTTACACATTGCCCATAAAATATACTGGCATATTGTTGAATGTTTTAGACAAAAAGGTTATAAGACTTTTATATCTTGCCATTACTGCTTCATGACAACGATGTCTTTGTTGGTCTTTGTTTGTGTCCTCAATAACTGATACACCCATTGTTTGCTAATAATGGCTAATGTGTACGTATCAGGTTACATTAGATACGTTTGAGATATCAATTTATTTCGCATCAAGGATAATCTTCTTAGTATATACTCACAGCAAAATAAAGAAAGATAAAGGTTAGTTTGTGGGACTATAGAGTGAACAGTTTTTGAGATCTTTTATATCAATGTGTTTACGGTCGTAATGTTAGGAGTAATGACATATTTTATAATTATAATTGTAAAATAAGATCACATATAAAATTAAAATTGTAAAATAAGATCGAACAATACGAACTAATGCTTTTGCGTTTATGTAGTAAAAAATTAAGTTTTTTTTTTGGGTGCAAAGTATAAACTAATAGCTAAATAATAAAGCAATAGCAATAGCCTGTTTCTATTCTAACTGCGGCGCATAGGCCTCCTCTTATTTTGAAAAGAAGGGTCGGAGCTTAGCCCAGCAAGCTGCACGAATGCGAATTGAAATCACAACAATCTCTAGCGATATGCAGGTTTCTTCACTATGTTTTTCTGCTTACGATAAATTGCCATTGTCAATAAGACACACGTTTTAACAAATAAACTCATTAGTGCCTGTGCAGGTTTTGAACCCGTGACCCTCTCTAGAGAGTGGTACGGTCTCACAACTGGGCCATCGCAGCATTTTTACCTAACTTAATTGAGTACTCCGTAAAGGTACTCCTATTAATATAAATTATTAGTGCCTTAAGTAATCTTTTTTATTTTTTAGCTGAATAGGGACAACCGGTTTAATATTTATTATTAAATACTAAGCCGAAAACTTGCAAAAATTTTCATATCCGATTATTTCTATAACTTTTATTTAATATCGTAGTACGTAGAATGGACACTGGAATTTGAAACGTTGATCTGGTTAGAACATAGGGTTCCATCAAAGGGTGAGTAAAAGCCATTTATAGGCGCAATAGCTTAACAGTGAGAGCAAGTATTCCTTGCCAAGAGTTCGCGAGTTCACTTTTTTTTTGTAAAAAATAACTTATGCTGTTCATGAAAAAAACCGTCGTGATAATATTTGCCTTATACCTAGATTTTTATAGTAGAATTCTGTCTAATAACGCTTCCTTCTTAGCTGACTTAGTCTATGGTAACATATGTTTGTTACCTTGGACGTAGATACAGCGGAGCAACGAACGACGTATTTGCACGAGCAAATACAGGGGATGAAGGGTGAAGTAAAAAAGCGGAAGAACGCGGCTCGAATAAACATAAGAAAAATAACGACATCAAACAATAATTGAAATCATAGCTTTTGCTGATATGTGTAAAGTCTCACGCCTCATACAGAACTAGAATAGAAAGATTTATTGCGCTATATAATATAAAAAAAATATTTATGAGCCTTATAAGTTAGTCCTTAATCATCATTTTCCTGCCGTTATACCACTCTAAGTGAGCTCATTACAACATGTTTTAAACATGTTTTGACTAGTTATTTTAAGAACGGCCGCCTGTCTCACGTCAACTTACCTTAGCCGCCTTTTACGTCACCTCGGTAACAAAGAGGTTTTTTTATTCTAATCACCCAGATACGGCGGGTCCACTTACCTAAGTCGCCTTTCACGACACCTCGGTAAGAAAGAGGAAGCCTATTCTACACAGCCGTATACCACACGGCGGTTCAACATACCCAAGTCGCCATTTACCACCTCGGTAAGAAGTGAAAGAAATGGTCTATACTCTATTCTACTCGGCCGTATATAACACGGTGGTACAATAACTTAACAATAGCTTCCTTTTTACTGAAATTCCCAGCCAGGCGGCAATACTCATAAAAAAATAACTTATTTCCTGCTTTTCATGGATGCTGAGGTTAATACGGAAAGAAGCCTCATGCGTGCCGTCTGTACCGCCGCAGCCGAGCTCACAAACCCAACTTATATCTCTCCATAAACTTGTCCTTATTTAGGTTTTCCGCTTCTTATATTCCTTTAAGTCTGAAATATAAGTACCATCTCTTTTTTAAAAATAATGCAAGATTTATTAAAACAAAACAGCTCCGCCCGCGTTGAAAGATTAAAACCGTAATATAGTATTTTGATAACCATTAAAATGGTTAAAGTGCGTTAACCTTAAAAGCAGCAACACATATGCTGTTGCGGACTTTTATTTAGAAAATTTAGAGGGCAACAATTTTGTAATACATGATTTTTGAATAACTATTACTGTTTACTCAGCTAAAGCAAGGAAAGCTTTAAATTTTCTCTCCTATTCATCTTAGCGTGATGTTATATAGCCTATAGCCTTCCTCAATAATGGACTATCTTACACTGAAAGATTCTCTCAAGTCGTTCCAATAGTTCCTGAGATTAGCGCGCTCAAACAATCAATCAAACAAACAAACTCTTTAGCTTTACATATTAGTATAGATAAATAACTATATATAGGTATACAGAAGAAATTATGAATATTTTGTAAATTGTAATCGGCTTTGTATATTGCAACTCAAATATACTTGCTACATCAAGAAAAGCAATTTAAGTAGGATTTAGTTTATTACTTATCTACATATACTGTAATAAATAAATATTTGTTTACTTTATTACATAACTTTTTTGACACACAACAAATATGATGTAAATATATGAGTATACCACGAACCTTACATATCACAATAAATGTTTGTCTGTATGTCTTAATAACTCCGAATCGGCTGGACTGATTTTGGTGAAATTTTCGGACAATCTTTAGGATAATTCTGTGAAGTTTTTGGGCTTTTTTACTGTTGAGTTATCTTTTAAGGGTAATTCGAAACCAAACTAAGCCACAGCAGCGCGTGGCCTGGCAGCTAATACTATGTAACTTTTATGGTATTATAATATAATAGTCAGTTACGCGCCTAGCTACAACGATTAACTTATGATCAAAGAAATTGAAAAATAAAATATTTAAAAAAATAAGATTTTCCGCCGAGTTTCTTACTGGTTATTCTCGGTAGAAGCAAGCTTCCAAATCAGTGGTAGTTTTTTAAAATACATTTATCGATTCAACAGTATTAAAAACAGTAAATTCGAATAAAGAATATTTCAAATTTGAATACAAATAAAACAGTTATAATTACAGCAAGGGATTTCGAAATTAGACATTAAAGCAACACAATTGTTTTCGGCTGCAAATACATGTAGCAACTATTGATCTCTGCAAATCGACTAAAAGGCAATAGTGGGCGGGTAGAGAAAATATTTCCTTGATTTCAATAAAGAATATTTTGAATATGAATATAAAACAGGTGTAATTAAAGTGGGGGATTACCAAATTAGACATTAAAGCAAGACAATTGTTTTCTTACACCAAAAACCAATGTCGTTTTCGGCTACAAACACACGTAGCACCTATTAATCTCGGCAAATCGAATAAAAGGCAATAGTGGACGGGTAGAGAAAAGATTGCCTCCGTCCTCAATGAAAAAGTAGGGCCCTCCGCAGACGCGATACTATTATTAGTGAGGTAACTCAATTTGCGGCATATTGTTTGAGAGGAGGGTAATGACAGGCCGAGTATCGTCGTGACTACCCTCGACACACTGCAACCCGGACTCAAATTACTGTCTCGTAATAATCGAGGAACGGAATGAACACATACCTACGTTTTTATCACTACACTAGCTGTGCTTACGGCTTTGCCCGCGTGGTAATTAGTGTGGCACTAAAGACACAAAAGTAGTTATTGTGACACAGAACTTGTAAAAAATACATACAAATTAGCGTTTCCACCTCCTGCCCTTATCCTACTCTTAGTGGGTTTAGCACAACATATTACAAACATGTTTTCACATGATTTGGCTATGTATTTTACGACCGGCCGCCTGCCTGACGTCAACTTACCCTAGTAGTATTTTACGACACCTCGGTTAGAAAGAGGGTGGTCTATTCTACTTAACCGGATACAACACGATGAGTTATCTTACCTTAGTCGCCTTTTACGACACCTCGGCAAGAAATTAGGGTGGTCTATTCTACTCTGCCGGAAACCACACGATTTAGCGTTCTCTATTCCACCAGTGTTTAAAAAAATATTCTTCGGCTAATATTATAATATTTTTGGCAGAAATATAGCTTTCGGCTTAATAACTTAATTTCGTGAGTAATTACAGTGTAAAGTGTACCCGTCTAAGAACAATACCCGTAGTTTGAAACCTTAGAATAATTGGCTTATCGAATAACATAATTACGCGGCAAATTAACACGGATTAAATAAAGATAAACTAGTAAGGAAACGTAGCTGGCGGAGTGTTTTCGCGGCATTGAAACTGATACTTTCTTAGGGTTGAATAAACGTTGCTTGATAATAAATTCCGAAATGAAAATGCAGAATATGCTTTGCAAAGCTTTTCCTACTGAAAACAGCCCTTCAGAAACGTGGCAGTTGCTAGTTAATGTATAAAACCGGCTATACTCACGTCTTATTCTATCGGGTTAGCCCGACTATTTTCGAACCCATCCGGGGCACTTATTCATGAGCTCTTTACACGATGTAATCGCGGCGGGAACTGCGTACAGCAGCTCGCTGACTTGTAGGCCAGTCTAGTAGGCTAGTCGGGCTAACCCTATAGAATAAGACGTGAGTATAGCCGGTTCTATACATTAACTATGAATACTACTCACGATAGTTTAAATTCAAAAATTGTCGGTTGCTCTTTATCATGTAATTACTATCTTGGATATGATGCAAAATAATTTTATTATTACTTTTGTATTATGGATCTCCGCAAAGTAAAGCCTTATTTCTAATTCTATAAATTATAGTGATGGTTATAAATAATATGATCTATAAAGTGCAATATCGGCTCTTCTTTTTCTATAGGTACAGTCATTTCATTTGGATGCATCTACTTTTGTGGATGCATCACAATGGAATGACTTTCGAATATTCTTTTGAATATTCGAAAAAATCTTCATATTTTTTGACTATCCAACGTAGTTGTTAGTTCTTTACGGAATGAATTGCGCGAGAAAAAATTAAAGTTATTGCACTGTAATTTTTTTACAAAGAAAACTTGTACGTAAATGTTGTGTTAAGAGAAAGATACAGTTTTCTACTTTTTTACATGATTTAAAGTTAATAATATACACTACTTTTGTCACCACACAATACCAACAACACATACAACTAGATCTATTCTAGATCTATTACGACCTATTCAACGCATTTCTCGCTCTGCGTCCTTAGAAAATGGATTCTGCGAAAGTAATTCTTAATACATTGCAGTTATATAGATTTCTTTTCTAAAGAGTTATAAATCTATTTTAGGATCAACTTGAAAAGAAAATAAGCAAATTTTATCAATTAATCCTTTCGCTTTAAGCTTTAAGCTTTTCAAAGATAGTACGCCAAGCATATAAGAATACTGAAGAAGAAGAAGAAATTGTCCGTGTCCCATTGCCACTGTCTGTGCTTTATGCGGAATGCCGGCCCCCATAAAGACATCATCAAAAATAGCCAAGATAAAGTCGCTGATATGGTTTTAGCAGCGATGTTTTCTACTTACATTTAATTTCGATCAACCCATGTAAAACATCTACCCTGTTGAACTAAAAGTGTCCTTTATGACCTGACGATTAAATCAAGATCACAAATACAAAATATATAATATACACAACGTTTTTGTAAAGATGAGGTCTCAGTTTTCTGAACATCGTTGTTTTAGGCACATTTCCAAAAAGTGATGACGTCACATATCACCTGACCTCCGCTAAGTTTCTTAAGGCGTAATTTGGTCTCATTGGGTGCACCTAAAGACCTTAGGACCATATTGCATCCTTAGGACAATTTTCTGTCACTTGTAGAGCTGCGTTATATTTTTCGCATTTCGCACCCTGTGCGAAGATTTTGTGTTGCTTACCTCTCGGTGAAGCTGTAAAAGATAGTAAATTTTCAACGATTTCATTTTATTATTATCGTACGATTACCCCTTAGTACGATGACAGTTGATAGGGAGTATACGTTAGGTCACTCCGTAATATTGTCCTTTTCCTTTGTCCTTCCAAATAGCTATTTCCGCCATACTGTGTCCCGCTGTGATGTCCCGACCAGTCGCTTCAGCACTGTATAAAATCCTGGAACCATTGTATATTTAATACATCTCTAACAGATATTTACATTATTATGAGTTCCACTCAACGCAAAGTTTACTTTCTACCCGTGACACATGTATTAGTTAAGACGTAATAGTTTTTCAAATTAAACCGCTGTAACCGAACTGTGTGAACATGTACAACTTATTTATACATTTATGGGTCCAATTCGGGGAAACATTCTTTTTAAACTTTTTTAATTTACAAGTAACTTTGTTTTAGGTCCATACTGTTCGTGGTTGACCACCACGTTTGTTATTAAAGGGTAGTTGATAATTTTTTATTCTTGTCTACACAATAAGCAATTATATACTTACCTTCATAACACATTTGATGTCATCGGAAGAGACTAGCGTTCAAGATACAGGCTAGGCCTAGTTTGAGCGCTAGGGATAATCCTAACGTAACTTAGTGTTAAGCAGGTCTTAGAATAAGAGGATATGTATTGATTTACCTTTGTGTGTTCAATAAAAATTATTATTATTATTATTATTATTATATGTATAGAATAGAATAGAATAGAAGAACTATCTGCATGTCTGTTTATTGCGCTTTTACATATAATTACACGTAACAAAAACTTTATGGCTAATTGATATTTACAATTTATAATTTGCTTTTTTTTAAAAAGTAATAGGTTGTGGGGAAACATGCATAACTCTGGAGACTGCCTGGTATATGTATAACTTGTCCATTCTTCCTTAGCAGCGTGGTATGTGAGCTTCAACTCTTCTTTCCACAAAGAGAGAATGAGAAAGAAGTAGAGTAGAAAGAAAGGGAGAGTCTTTGCCCAACAGTGGGATAGCTATAATAGCAAAAGGAACCTTGTGAAAGCGATTGTATATTCCATTTGTCAAGTAAGTCAATCAAAAGATGACCAATGTTAAAGTTATACCTATCAAAACATTATTATTCATACATATTGTTACAACATGTTTTTAATACAACCTCCTTTATAGAGTTGGTGATTAATATGAAAAAGCATTGTGGCTGTCATATTTTTATATTACATTCATTGAGTTGTAGCGAAAAGAGTAAATGGGTTGACTCTGGGAAAACTGTTTTTTATTTATTGAATAAGTATAAAGGAGAAATATCGTCTTTTATTATAATATACTAGCGGCCTGCCCCTGCTTCGCACGGGTATAAAAAAAATATCCCATGTCAGTCAGTGTAAAAAAAATGATTAAAATTGATCCAGTTTTTTTGATTTATTCATTACTGCCCGTGGCCGTAGCGTTAAATTTGGAGAAAAACAATTTCCTTTCCCTATACCAAGAAGATTTCCTGCTATCTTTGGAATATCTAAATTCATATAGTACATTATTACTTATTTACTTTTATATTTTCCCTATGTATTTTATTTTTACAATTAATTACAGAATGTCTTTAAACAAACTCTTGAAAGAGCGACATCGCTGCTAAAGTCGAAGTGTTATAAGGCGAAGCGCGGCGTCCTCACGGCATTTTAAATCTGTAATATCTCCGAAAATGTTCTCTTAAATTACATGCTGTAAACGCTGTTAATGCTGTATTGTATGAATATTGCTTCAAAAATAAGGCATTATTTTTCGTAAAAAGTAAACGACAAAAAATTCTTTAGTGGGTTATCCATAAGCGATAGACATATACCATCGCGGACTTTTCTGTAGACCTTTTCAATGTGTACAAATACTTAGTACATTATTTTGATAAATCTCGTAGGGTTTAGCCTGCGTTTGCAATGTAAGCGGAAAAAAATGTAATTATTTACAGAAACCTCATCAACCTCAAAAAAATACATAGGTATATACGGACATAGGGACAGACAGAGAATGCGACTTTGTTTTATACTATGTAGTGATATTATTTATTTTTACAATTGATTACACAATGTCTTTACATACAACATTCATAGCTTTCTTATCATTAGACAATATAAACTTGAAAGAAGGACATTTAGTTGCGCCTCCGGTCGCTGCTAAATTCGAAGTGCTTATAGGTCTAAGCGCGACCTCCTCGCGGGATTTTAAATCTGTAATATCTCCGAAAATGTTCACTTAAATTACATGCAGTAAACGGCAATATTGATCTATATTATATCAACAATTTATTTAAGGTACTCAATTGGATAAGGATTAATGCTGTATTGTATAAAAATTGCTTTGAACATAAGGCATCATTTTTTGTAAAAAGTAAATGAAAAAAACTGCTATTGTGGGTTATCCATAAGAGATAGATATATACCATCGCGGACTTTTCTGTAGACCTTTTTAAGGTGTACAAATACTTAGTACATCATTTTGATAAATCTCGTAGGGTTTAGCCTGCGTTTGCAATGTAAGCGGAAAAAAATGTAATTATTTACACAAACCTCAAAAATTACATTATTTCTCTACTTCGTATTGAATGTTATTATACGTACAAACCTTCCTCTGGAATCACTCTATCTATTAAAAAAAACCGCATCAAAATCGGTTGCTTAGTTTTAAAGTTTTATGCGTACATACGGAAATATGGACTTTATTTTATAATATGTAGTGATAAATCAAAATTTTGTTTCAACAACGAAACAATTAGCTTTTGTTAACACGGTCACACGAATTTATCAATAAAATTAATTTAATTTTCATTTGCACCTTCGCAACGACACACGTTGCCTTTCATGTATTATTAAAATATAAAATTTTCATTTACATTAGAAAAAAAACTTCATCTTTACAACACAAATAAATAAATAAACATCACATATTCGATCTACTAATTTTTATTAGAACCCTTTGGTAAGCCAGAGCTCTATTTCTTCTCTCTAAAACAGAATGGTAACCTTTGCCCAATTACCGATAGTAGCAAGTACTTTACTATATTAAACTCAAATTTCTTAGTGGCTCTAATACGGAAGTTTAGTAAATAATCTTTTAAAATCTCATTAGTCAAGCAGGTGATCTAAGCTTGTAGCGTTAAACGTAATCTAGTACAGAATACATCAAATTACGCTAAGATGCAAGCGAGGCGCATGATGAGCTCGCTGTAGCAAAGGAGCAACAAGGCGTGACACGTCGAGCACTCCCAAGATGTATATCGCAACAGGCGTGATTCACCACAGCACCTGCGACTAGCTCCAGACACGCCATAACAACGTCTGTGTCTTATTCCATAAGCTTCAATTTCCTCTAAATGCTGCTCCGGGCAGCTTTCTTAAAATGCTCTCGCCCGGTAAAGATCACTTTCGTGCACTAGACTTCCTTTCAAAACGAGACACCACAATATTTCAGCACTTTCGAGAAATAACAATGCTTGAGAGAACGCTGCGGCACGGCGTGGGGGTAAACTTGAACAAAGGGGGTAATTGCTCTTCATCATATTTGCACCTAAACTATATTTTTTAAATGTCTAGTGTAAGTTTACTGCGATTTCTTTATATCTGATATGTGAATTTCTGATTATCCTGCCGTGTGGTATCTTGTGTGGTGCTTAGTAGAATAGAATATACCACCCTCATTGCTTACTAAGGAGTTGTAAAAGGCGACTAAGGTGAGATGATATCAGGCAGATGGCCGGTCGTTCAATAACTAGCAACTACAAAGGTGCTTGTTAAAGCTAATTTGATAGTAGAATTATTTGAATTTAGCTAAATCATGTAACAGCATGTTTAAAACATGTGGTGCCGATCCCACTTATAGTGGGATAAGGCCAGGAGAATGTTGATGATAACGTGAATTTTAAGGTTTCGCTAGAACTTGCTCTTTTTAATTCTAGCTTTCCTCGACTTCATTTGCGTGGACTGTCTTTATCACGTATCTAATAGGAAAAGTCTTTCTGGAAGTAAACTTAAACAGACAAATAAAGTTTTGGATTAATAATATTAAATCAATTTTAATTGAATCTTTTATTGGCTGCCCCGTTTTACGAGGTATTTATGTTCGTCATTTGCGTTTGTATAATATATATACTTAAGTTATAAAAATGTTACATAACACAATTCGTCTTATATAATATTTTTGTGATTTTCTATGATTCTGTAGACGTATATTTTAATTCACCATTTTCAATAATAATCTTCCTTTACGAGCTGCTAACAAACCTAAAAAGTACCAACACAATAGACGAGGGAAAAGTTGTAGGATGGTTGGTATAATGGCGCAAAGAAATCATAAGCTTGCGTAGCCGATAGGACTGGGGTTTTCACTGAGCGGGTATATTTTGTTATATTTAATTATTATTATTTTATTTCTAAAACTATATTGACTTTACTGTTATAATTAATGATATTTTTGTATAGTAAACATTTTTATGCAATAATATCAGATTATAATTATAAATATATGCGTAGTTTTCTACGATAAAAATTTCCGTTTACGTAAACAGTTAATTTTATTGTTAATTAATTAATTAAATTATTATTGATGGGCGATAAATATTTCAGAATCTCTACACATTATGATTATAATTATATGGCTAATCTATCTACAATTTATTGTTATGAATATATTAGAAATTATAGTTTTTTTCCACTAGCCAAGAGCTTTCAATGCTTTTGATGATTGTTTAATGACTTTCAGCAAGTTCCTTGGCTTGAGATCATCCTAGATAAAAAGTTGATAAGTCCTAAAATTTAAAAAAAAATCGATTTAATTAATTTTTTGCGCTTTGTTCGTTTTTCGGAATGCTTTACTTAACGATTACGGGTTTTTTAAATGTATATTTTAAATATTTTCACTTGTAAAGTATCATTCTCAGCTTTTGAATCACTGTTTTCTCAAATACCGTTCTGAAAATTGTCATGGTTCCCACTTCAATTTCGTATTATCAGATTATTATATTTTATGTATCTCTGTGAATAGACAGCCCTAAGCAAGTGGGGATTTGAAATACTGTGCAACTCGTGGGAGACTCACGTGTATCAAATTCTTTGAAAGGCTTTGTTGTATTTTTATGTTTTTAAGAATTTTACCTGCTCCGTACGTACGTATAACATTTCTATGGTTTTATTGTTTGTATAAGCCGCTTGATGTGCAATATGTTCATAACATCTTATTGATCTTAGTATAAAAATTATCGGTCGGGTAAAATCAAATTATAAAATCATCATCATCCTTCTGCCCTTATCTAGGTGGGGTCGGCACAACATGTTATAAACTTGCTGTCACATGATTTGGTTGCGTTTTTACGACCGGCCGCATGCCTCACGTCAACTTACCTTAGTCGTATTGTACGACACCTCGGTAAGAAAGAGGGTGGTCTATTTTACTAAATACCAAATATATAGATACCACACGGTGGGTCAACTTACCTTAGTCGCCTTTTACGACACCTCGGTAAGAAATGAGGTTGGTCAATTCTACTCAGCCGGATACCACACGGCGGGTCGACTTACCTTAGTCGCCTTTTACGACACCTCAGTAAGAATTGAGGGTGGTACTATTCAATTCAGCGGGATACCACACGGCGTAAAATCAAATCATAAAATATAAAAGTCTAATTTTGCGACACGTGATACAACGAATATAAACTGGACTAATGCGAAAACCATCGGCAAATCAGATATTAAACAGTTTGCAGCTAAAATCATTCCAGTGTTTTAATTAAATAAATTGCGTGCTCGAATCTATTTCTAGTTTGCGAATCCGAATCATTTGTGCAGTCCAGTCACTTATTATCATTGCACGCCATTCCATTTAGTATATTAGATTGATTATTTTATCTCTGGGAGCATCCATGCCGATATTTTACTCGCAAATGCGAAAGTGAATATCTTAGTCCTTTCGCAATTTCAAAAGGAGCAATGAATAGATAGAGATGGAATGCATTGGATACTTTTAATTTCGGTAGTCTGAAGACCACGTAAATAAACAAGGTGGAAGCAAGTAAGCATATAGTAAAATAAAAATACGTATAGAGTATGTTTATCTTATGACGTCACTGATAAAATCTAAAATACCTTTATAGTATGTATGAATTTCTTACGTCATTTCTAAAATCTATTCATTACTTATTAACGACTTGTAAGAAGGAAAGAGAATCATGGAAAAATTTGCGATACAAAGATTATTATTGAATTCTATTTTGTAACTAACGATATTTCTCTTTTATAATTAAGTAATAATAAAAATAATTTTCCCAAAGTCAACCCATTTACTGTCTTTCAACAACTCAATGACATACAATGATGGCCACAATGTGTTTCATATTAATAACTAACACTATGAAGGAGGCTGTTTAAGAAACATGTAACAATTCAATCTTTGTGGAAGTTAATTATAAAATTTTTATATCGTAAACAAGAAAACAAAGATACTTTTTACGGAAAGAGTTAAAAACTTATTATATAAATGTTTCAACAAATCGAATGGCTGTAATGCAAAATTTCACGAGATTTTATGTCATTTCAACGTCACCGCGATTGTTTCATTTCCTGTTTTGCTTGACCCGTAATGTTTCCGTATAAATAAAGCAGCTATAAGTGAAATGAATGGAATTGAATATGTCTGTTTATACAATAACTTGAATGTTATTTACATATTGTAATTATTGTCCATATATTGTATGGTCATCATCCTCGTGCCCTTTATCCCATCATCATACGATTTTCAGTGAAGGAAATTACCCAATAAAAACCTGAACATCTCTATTGAATTTTTGAAATATGTTTGTCATAATATTATATCAATCTGCGTTGAAAATGCATAATGGTTTTATGGATTAGATACCTCCATATAAATTTAATTTAATTTCTAATGTAAAAGGTTAATTGAGACATAATCAATATGTCCATATAAGCTGTGATATATAAGCTATATAAGCTGTGATGGCCTAGCGGTGCGACCGTGTGAATCTCTAGAGACGATCATGGGTTCAAACCCGGGCAGACACCAATGAGTTTTTCTATTAAAACTTATATGTCTAATTGATAATTGCAATTTATCACACGCTTTTCGGTGAAGGAAAACATCGTGAGGAAACCTGCATATCTCTAGAGAATCCTAGGGATATGTGTAACCTACCAACCCGCATTGGAGCAGCGTGGTAGGTCTTAGCTCCAATCCTTCTCTCCAAAAATGGAGAGTGGAGGCCTATGCCCAGCAGTGGGATAGTAACAGGCTGTTACTTACTACTTACTTACAATATGTCCATATCGAGCTGTTGTTTTTATTACAACTTTTGTTTACTACATATTTTTTATACAAATTTTTAATACTACTTCCTTTAGAAATCTTACAAGATTTAGAAATGTAAGCGGATGCCGTTGAAATAGCTGGAATATCTCAGACAAGAGTTTTCGGCGGGTGAAATAGGGAGTATCCGATGTCCGCTCGGGGCCCGAAATAATGCCATTTCCGATGGGGCCCGGCGGGCATGTCGACAACGAGATTAGGGAAAAAAGACGGGAATTTAATAACACTACCGACACAAGGCTTGTGACAAATAAACTGACGAGATACACTGCGTTAAGGGTCACGTGAGCAATTTATTGTTCCGATGCCAATGTTAAAGCTTGTGTAGTTATCATGAAAGCTCAAATGATGTGTCGACTATTAATAGAACGTAATTATAATATTCCTTATACCGTCGTAGCTTACTTAGCTATACTAATATATAAAGCTGAAGAGTTTGTTTGTTTGATTGTTCGAACGCTCTTATTTCTTTGAGTGTTAGATAGTCCATTTATCGACGATGGCTGTTGACTATATAACACCACGTTAAGATGTATAGGAGAGGAGCAGCATAAAGTATATTGCGAAAACGCTAAAATTTACTTTTGTGTTCAAAATTTCAATTCGGGAAAAACTCATGGCACACTTATTTTTTATGCGGGCAAAGCTGTGGGCACAGCTAGTGTTATATATTATAAATGCGGAAGTCTGTCTTTTACGGTCTCGATTAATATCGATGAAATTTGTTACTATAATATATAGTATACAACATTCTACTTTTCCTTTTGAGAATATCGGAATATACAGCAAATAATTTAGAATATCTTAACACTTAATTAAACACGAAGTCGCAGGTAAAAATAGAAAAAGTATTAATAAATAATAATTAAATACGTACTTAAATACAAATATACACCTAGACTCGAAGACCAACAAATTCATAGAAAATGTGGGTCCTCGGCGGGGATCGAACCCGCAACCCGCGGAGTTGAAGGCAGGGACACTACCCACTGTGCCAACAGGCCAGTCATTGAGAACATAAAAAAAGAAGTTTTTGTAAAACTCATTGGTGTCTGCCAGGGCTTTGAACCTGTCACCTTCTGTTAAAAGTCACACGGGCAAACCGGTCCGCATGTTACAAGTATTATGTATTAGAGTATTATATATATTGTTATGATATTCTTTTTAGTTCAGTATTTTATATATACTGTGATTTTCGTATGGCAAATCAGCATTCTATCTGTTCACTTTAAGTGCACTTATATAAAAAAACGTTTATTGTAAAATTTACCCGCTTCCCTGCGGTGTCGGCGGTATCGACGTGGGTTCAAAAAGCGGAAATTCTCTAAAAACGTTTTGTGATAAACGGGCACGTGACCGGGACCGCGAGTCGTTACCACAGTATAATCAATGCAGTACAACTCAACTTAGCATAGTCGCCTTTTACGACACCTCTGTAAGAAATGAGGGTGGCTTATTTTACCTAGCCGGATACCACACGGCGGGTCGACTTACCTTAGTCGCCTTTTACGACACCTCGGTGAGACATGAGGGCTCACGTCACTACTTATTATATTTTTAATCAAAAATGCTGTTAGCTTTAGTAGGTTTTATGATGTCTCTGGGTGGGACAGGCGAGCATAGAAACATCGTCGAGCTTGTGAAATGCGTAGAGTAGAACGCAGAAATTGATTGCGCTTAATAACTTGATTAGTACACCACGTGGAATTCGGCTGAATAGAATTATCCCACTCTAAGTGGGGTCGGCACAACATGTTATAAACATTCTGTCACATGATTTGGCTACGTATTATACGATCGGCCGCCTGCCTGACATCAACTTACCTTAGTCGTATTTTACGACACCTCGGTAAGAAATGAGGTATATCCTGTTTAGCCGGATTCCACACGGCGTTTTCATTAGTTTATAAAAAAAATTATTACCATTAAATTATTACCATCTAGTGGATATTCAAGACTTGACCTGCTGAAATATTCACAACTCTACACTAGTATAAAGTGCTACGAAAAGAAATGAGGGTGTTTATTCTACTCTGCCGGATACCACACGGCGGGTCGACTTACCTAAGTCGACTTTTACGACACCTCGGTAAGAAATGAGGTCTATTCTGTTTAACCGAATACCAGACGGCGTTTTCATTAGTTTATATAAAAAATGATTTCCATGATCTAGTGGATATTCAAGACTGTTGACCTGCTGAAATATTCACTCTACGCTCGTATAAAGTGCTACGAAAAGTTAATTTAATACGCGCGATGCGGACAGCGACAAATCGCTGCCACTTCGCACCTACTTTGCATTAATATCCGTACTTTTATATCATTTAGCCGTTTTTATAGACAATAGAATTGCGTGCCAGAAACTAATTTATATAGTAACTTCATAAAAAAACCTTTTTTACTATTTTTTATTGCTTTTACTTACTATTAGTTAATAAAGTATTTATTTCATTAACTATTGTTAAAGAAGGTCCAGAAGTGAGTATTAATTAAACCCTAAAGTATAATTCAACTTGTATTACCACACTCGTAATTAATATATCCATATCCCAACGCAAACGTCACATCACACAAGATGGCTTGTTATTCCGTTGCCATCGAAACATCTGTTATTGCGCATTACGCCGAGCACGTCATCGGCTGTGTTCGTAGCACGCTCGATGACAGTGAGCCGCGGTGGGTTCGTTATCCATCAGCTACACTGGTAATATGCACGATAGCAGCAACCGCTTGTAATATCCGTTTACTCTAGCTATACATAGTACATAGTAAAAAATTATAGCGTTTTGGCTTTAAGCTTATTTTGCTCTCGTGCAAGATGGTGTATTTTTCTCTTATGCACATTATTCTTACTAATTATACTACTATTATTATTAAATTAATGCCTTTGGAAATTTTAATTGGCCGAGTGTTGAAATAGTGTCATAACTATTTGATTTAAAAACAATATTTTATCGTTGACTCCAATACATCACAAAGGAATTATTAACGCGGAAAATTGCACAGCATTGCATAAAACCCGCCCATTTATTGACCCAATGAAGTGGAGTAGTTCATCAATTAACGTAATTGAGTTTATGTTTCAATAAACTGTCACCGTATCGATTCCTCATCGCTGGCCGGTGATATTGTGATAACCGCTTTAGTCGGGTCACGTTCGACAATGTTTTATTAATTATTATTAACAAGTAATGAATTTGTTGAATTATACTAGAAGTGTCTAGAACTGATGCCGTGTGGAATCCGGTTGAGTAGAATAGACCACCCTCATTTCTGACCAAGGTGTCGTAAAAGACTTTGACTGGCCCGTTTGCGCAGCAGTGGGTAGTGACCCTGCCACCGATTCCCGCCGAGGGCGAACATTTTCTATAAATGAATTTGTTGGTTTTCGAGTCTGGGTGTATATTTGTATTTAAGTATCTATTTAAAAAATATGTAAGTATATATTCACCAGTTGTCTGTCTACCATGACACAAGTATTAAGTTACTTTGGGGACGGATGACCGTGTGTGTAAGTGTCTCATATATTTATTTTATTTATTTAAAGGCGACTAAGGTGATGTCAGGCAGGCGGCCGGTCGTACTTGACAATCTAAATTTAATTTTGGTTATTATTTTTTTCATTCCTAAATATTTACTTACATACCTACTTAGATTATAATAATAACCCTATGGATTTAAATAATAATATAGCTATCATTTTGCCACTATTACAAAAGAATGTATGTCAATATCTGTAATACATAACAAAATGTACGGTGTGCAGAACAATAAGTTCTATATTTATGCAAGTGTTCGAAACTGTTCAAGCTGTCGAATTAAGTCCACTATAGTAAACAATACAGTATCGGTAGGCAATCCGTCTGCGGCGCGAACTTAGCCGTCCCGTAACTTAGCCGTAGAACGGGTTCCGGAATGAAACTTGCGGAAATCTTTGCACTTCGGCTAGACGCAGGCTTCCTTTTGACAAACCGAGCGGTAGGTTACGGTTTTCACGCTCGTTCGATTCGCTGTTTCGAATGCTAAAACGTTTATCAGTGCTTTTAGATGTTAATTTTTAAAGTTTATTTTATTATAAATCTTATATGAATTTATTTGATTCCCTTTCAACTAAATTTGGAATTATGGAATTGTCGTAATAAATTTTTGTTCAATCAAATTCAAAATGTTCTTTATTCAAATAAACTTGTAAACAAGTGCTTTTGAATCGTCAACTCTACTGCTGGTTCGGAAAGCTGTTCCTACCGAGAAGAGCCAGCAAGAAACTCGGCGGTTGCTCTTTTAAAAATATAATTCTTAATACTATTTACATTAAGTCGTTATTGTCTTGTACAGGTTCAAAGAGAGCTACATCTACACATTCTTATCTTTTAAATAATCTTCAAGAGTATAGTAGGCTTTCTGTATCAGCCTCTTTTTAACAGTGTAAATAATATAGTTAGAAGTAAATGTTTGCAGTGATCTAGTAACGGAAATTCAAATGTGCAAGTGTCCTTTATGACTAGCTCCTACTCCTTTACGTAAAAGAAGAACGAACAAACTGCTATACTATTTAGACTTATATTATACTACTATAGATAAACTCAAAAAAGGATTTAAAAATGAAACATTGTTAATAGTACAGTAACTGAAGAATCATTCCGTACCAGGCGTGAATAACTTAACGTGTCCAAAACTCACATTTTTCAGGGCAATAAATAGATTTACGTTTAGTATATGTTTAAAAGAGTTATTTAAATATTCTCAAGTACAAGACTTCAGTGTAATATTAGGAAGGGAAAATTTAGGGATAAGTTCACCTTTATACGTGTGCTTTTTTACTTTATCTTTCTCTTTTCTAATTATGTGTATAAAAGTAAAAAAAGTAAGTAACGGCCTGTTAATATCCCACTGCTGGGCATAGGCCTCTTATCTCTGATTTTTTTTTGGAGAGAAGGATTGGAGCTAAGACCTACTACGCTGCTCCAATGCGAATTGGTAGGTTACACATATCCCTAGAATTCTCTAGAGATATGCAGGTTTTCTCACGATGTTTTCCTTCACCGAAAAGCGTGTGATAAATTGCATTTATCAATTAGACACATAAGTTTTACTAGAAAACTCATTGGGCCTGCCCGGGGTTTGAACCCTAGACCTCCTCGAAAGAGGCGCACGGTGTTACCTCTGGGCTACCACAGCTTAATTATTTATATAATTATGTGTATAAATAGAAATAAATAAATATTTACCATAAAAATTAGGCGATCCTAATGCTTATACTGATTAAACATATAAAAAGGATGTTAGTCGACTTATCAATATCATCATCTTCCTGCCCTTATCCCGTATCCTTATATTTTACGATCGGCCGCCTACCTGACATCAACTTACCTTAGCCGTATTTTACGACGCCTCGGTAAGAAAGAGGGTGGTCTATTCTACTCAGCCGGATACCACACGGCGGGTCGACTTACCTTAGTCGCCTTTTGCGACACCTCGGTAAGAAATGAGGGTGGTACTATTCTGTTCAGCCGGATACCACACGGCGTAGTCGACTTATCAATATATTCACTCGTAATACGGAATTCTAATTAAATATTTAGGTGCTTCTCTATCAATTTGAAATGTGTATCGATAGTTCATATCCACTTGATTAGTGTTGTATTAAACTCAAGATGTAAAGTCAAGTTTAGATATAACAAATATTATTGCTTGCACGTATATCGGTGCAACTTAACGTCGTCGCTAATAGAGGCACGAACTTGGCATCGCCCTGACAAATGCGGTTCGAGACAAACTTGATCCGACTAAGTTCAGAGCAACCGAACTCTATATAGTTCGGTTTTGATCAGTTAAGTTTTATTATTGCCTTTGGATCTCTATTGACTGTGAGATATATAATTATCCATACTAATAATATAAGTGCTATAGTCTACCTTTCGCAATCTACAATCTACAGCTAGACCGCTGGAGTAATATTGATGAAATTTTGTATAATTGAAGCTCATATACCAGCCGAACATCTATACCAAACCGATTTTGATGGGACCTTTACTGGAAGACGGAAACGATTGTGGAGCATCATATAGGCTTCTTTTCTCCCTAGATTCCCGTAACGTCATTCATCATTTGCGCGGCAAAATTTTATGACTCACTAAATTCCACGCTGGCAAAGCTAGTATATTATAAAAAAATCCGGGTATTCCCTCGGTAATAGGAAAAATATAAAAAAGCACACTCATTTACTAACAACACTCAAGTTAACGTAAGCTGTAATGGCCCAGCGGTGCGACCGTGTGAATCTCTAGAGACGATAACGGGTTCGAACCCGGGCAGACACCAATGAGTTTTTCTCTTAAAACTTAGGTGTCTAATTGATAATTGCAATTAATCACACGCTTTTCGGTGAAGGAAAACATCGTGAGGAAACCTGCATATCTCTAGAGAATTCTGGAGGTATGTGTAACCTGCCAATCCGCATTGGAGCAGCGTTGTAGGTCTTAGCTCCAATCCTTCTCTCCCAAAAACGGAGAGAAGAGGCCTATTCTCAGCAGTGGGATAGTAACAGGCCGTTACTTACTCAAGTTAACGCGAACACGTCGCGGATATCTAGTAATATTATAATGTCAGTTTTGAAGTAAATTTGTGACCACGTCGAACCTTATACTCGTTGGTATAATAAGAAGTATGAATCGTGAAAGTTTAAAATTTATCAATTTTTCTCTGTCTTTATATGATACTAGCTGTCCGGCCACGCTGTGGCTCAGTCTGGTTTGGGATTCCTCTCGAAACAGAATTTAATAGTTTAAAAAAATGCGCCGATTGCCACCAAACGTTACAGGATCATTTTAAAAATTGTCTGATAATTTCATTATATGTCTATAAATGGCATACAGACAAACATTTGTTTTTATATATATAACATTACTACACTAGTATATATAACTACTATAAAAAAATATCGCTTTCACCGATAATTATGGATAATAAAAACAAATGGACACAAATTGCGTCGGGTCCAAAACATGGCCGATAATTTCCCCGCGGTACCACTGTCTCATAAGATTATGAGGAAAAATAACCACTCACTGTAGTTTAAACAAATAATATGTTTTAAATTTGTGAAGAGATACTGTTTTAAAATGGTATACTTAGTTGTATGTCATTATTTAATAACAACTTACATTCAATTATCTATAGAAGTAGGCGTTATTTTGCGGAATTAGTACAGAAGTTATGATAAAATTATTTTGCAATGATCCGCGTTTGCTAAGAAGATTTATTTCAGTGTATTTTTTGGTTTACGTGGCGCACGCGACTAAATCTCCCAGCAGGCGAGATTTTTTACAGCCACGCAATCTCTTGAACACAATTTACGTTAATTCGTAATGTAATATTAACCTAAACCTTAAGGAAGAATTTTACTAACTTTAAGTGAAAATCCGTTTAGTAGATTTTGAGAAAATCAATCACATACTTACAGATTTTAGGGACTTCTCTTTTATATAGATTCCTATGCACATCGTGAAGCTAGAAATAAGTAGGTGGCAAATATGTGGTAGGAACAAGCAAATATGTGGTGCTGTGGACTAGAAGTTAAGGAAATAGTGAACGATTTTTATAGAAGAGACATCTTAGATCCAGTTATGTTGCACAGGAGGCTGCAGAGTATTTGCAAACAAAGGATTTTATACGTGTCCCACGTGACTTTTCGGGCTTCCTTTAGATTAAAGGTACACTGAAGACACCGATACTGCTCACTTGTGTACAAATCCACAGAGAGTGTAAAAAAGTATTCGAAAGAATACACTTTTACACTTGTACGTGTGTGTGCGTGTTGTGTACACAAGCACACACACGCAAATTGTTAGTAGTTATTAAAAGAAGATTATCAAGTAAAGTGCAAGTACATGATTTAAGCTGTGATAGCCCAGCGGTGTGACCGTGCGATTCTTTCACGAGCCACGAGTTCAAACCCGGACAGGCACTAATGAGTTTTTCTATTAAAACTTATGTGTCTAATTGATAATTGCAATTTATCTTATACTTTTCGGTGAAGGAAAACATCGTGAGGAAATCTCTAGAGAAATCTGGGGATATGTGTAATCTGCCAATTCGCATTGGAGCCGCGTGGTAGGTCTTAGCTCCAATCCTTCTCTCTAGGAACGGAGAAAGGAGGCCTATGCCCAGCATTGGGGTTGTAACAGGCCGTTACTTTTCACGATTTAAGTGTGTGCGTTAATTTTATTTTTTATATAATTTATATACTTTGACGGAAAATCGAATTGGTACAGAACAATTCAACATGGTTTATTTTAAAAACGTGATTTGAAGATGCAAGCTTTTAAGGCATGATGTAGTCATAGCATTGAGGTTTCAATCCGGAGAAATTCCACATAATAGAGACGCGACTCACGGATCTGAAGGCAGGGTCACTACCGATTTCGCCAATGGCTTAGTCATAGCTTGTAATAGTGACATGACTTTTGATAAGCATTGTCTTATACTGTTATGAGCATGGCTTGCATAGTTTAATCAAAGTACCTAGGTGACCGAGCGTTGCTCGGTAATTTTTAAAGTGATCTAAAAAAAATTAAATTAAACAAAAATTGAAAAGAAAAAAGAGCAGGGCAGGTGGGGCTCGATTCTAGGTATTTTCACCTCTCTAGACCGCCCATTCCCCGAATGAACTACCACGACTTTACATTTGACAGCAAACAATTGTGACTGTATTCAACGTAAATTTCAAAAAAATTTTAGAGCCCGAAAACAGTGATAAAACGACATTTTTTAAAATGAAACTTATCTAGATCGACTTTTCTCTCCCCCAAAACCCCCTATTTATGAATTTCAGTAAAACCGTTGGAGCCGTTTTCGAGATTCCGAAAATATATATATACATACAAGATTAACTCATTTCAATATTAAAGATATAGTCACAAAAAGGTGGCACGCCATCTCATGTAATGAATGGTTCATTCGAGCAATAGAGTTTTGTGAAACAATTGAATGGCTGGAATATAAGTGGGAAGTCGCGGCCGACCGCAAGAATCCGCAACCCCGGGCGCCACTAACGAAATGAAATTCCGCGCACATTCCGCTCACCAGGGACTATTTTGCGAATATGGACTAAACTATTTTTATTTTCAATTGTTGGTACACATGACTTCGTCCGCGCCAACTTAAATGTTAAAGTACCTTTAATAATGCTATATATGTTTCTCAGTTTTTCCAATCCAGTTTTTCTTACGGGTACAGGGAAAGCTGAAAACCAGTAAAACGGGATTTGTATCCTATACTATCCATAGACAGCTCAGATTGAAATTAGTGTATGTCAAAAAGTTTAGATCCATCCTGCGTAGATCTAGACCTTGCGGAAATTCTACGATAAAAAGCTCTAAAGTCTCCTCTAGCTTCCAGTGAAAATGTCATCAAAATCGGTTCAGCTGTTCCGGAGAATGCATTACTAACCTAAATCTTTCTCAAGAATTGAGCTAACTTTTATTAGAAACGGCACAAAAATGTTCTCAGCCGATTTTGAGAAAATCGAACACATACATAAAGAAAGCTTTTTGGGGTTTTGTTTTATTATAAGAATAAATGTTATCCCGGTATGTAAGCTATAAATATTCCAAATTTAACCAATATCGATTTTTTTTTGGATGGATGATATTTGTATGGATTTTTTAACAAGAATATAAATATTCTGTAAAATATCACCGTAAAATATGATGTATAATGAATGGTTCAAAAACTCGATTTAGGTTAAGAGGCTCAATGTAACGTAATTTACGAGAGAATCCAATTTTTAGCGATCCATTACAAGTAGAGATGAATGCCATGAAATATTCACGAAAGTGAAAACATTTACGTCAAAAGCTAAGCATACCCTGTCACCTGCTTTTATCTTTAAGCACGTATAATAATGAACATAAAGGTACTGAAACGCTATCAAAGAAAATAAAATTGAGTTTAATTTTTTCCTATAAACCTCTCCTTAGTAGTTGCCTTCTTAGAGTGAATATAAAAAAATTACCGAAGCTGGGTTATAAAACGTTAAATTTATGTACGCCACGGTGGGTTAACTCACCTAAGTCGCCTCTTACGACACCTCGGTAAAAAATGAAGGTGGTCTATTATTATCCTACTCAGCCGGATACCACACGGCTACTATACCTTATGTTTTCCGCACTTAGTCGCTTTGTGGCGATCATTGTGCGTGAGGGTGAAAGGGGCTGGTTTCTCCAACCAGCCAAGCTCCTTCCAGAAGCCGAGTATACTATTCGGGACCCTCAAGGCTTCTTGCAACGTCCTCGGAGAGTCGAGGATGTTCGCCCGATGTTCTACCACCTCCTTGCAATGTAGCTAGACCGCGTGTTATCTTGCGAGATAAGTTTAAGAATAAAGGTGTTCTTACATAGGCTTCATAGTATATTTTCGGCCATATACTCTAAGCTTATAAAAACGCCGTGTGGTATCCGGCTGAATAGAATAGTACCACCCTCATTTCTTACCGAGGTGTCGTAAAAGGCGACTAAGGTAAGTCGACCCGCCGTGTGGTATCCGGCTGAGTAGAATAGACCAACCTCATTTCTTACCGAGGTGTCGTAAAAGGCGACTAAGGTAAGTCGACCCGCCGTGTGGTATCCGGCTGAGTAGAATAGACCAACCTCATTTCTTACCGAGGTGTCGTAAAAGGCGACTAAGGTAAGTTGACCCACCGAGTGGTATCCGGTTTAGTAGAATAGACCACCCTCTTTCTTACCGAGGCGTCGTAAAATACGACTGAGGTAAGTTGATGTCAGGCAGGCGGCCGGTCGTAAAAACGCAGCCAAATCATATGACAGCATGTTTATAACATGTTGTGCCGACCCCTCGTAGAGTGGGATAAGGGCAGGAAGATGATGATGATGACTTTAAGCTTATAAAAATAAAGAGCATAGATATCAGCTCGGTTGCTTATTTATAACATGTTTTGACATGATTTGGCTGTGTATTAGGAATAACCTGACGTCACCTTGCCTTAGTCGCCTTTTGCGATGCCTCGGTAAAAAATGAGGGTGGTCTATTCTACTCAGCCGGATACCACTCGGCACTATTAAAATAATTCAAATATTAAATATATTTGAAGCAGAAAGTATTCCCTCGAAAAGCCTTAGCGCTGCTTTTATTGAATGTTTCTAGTACAGATGTTCCGATACGGGCGCCGGACAAATATTCAAAGCGTCCTCCTATCTTCGCAATGCGTCGCGACGCCTTGCCGTCGTCAGCTGAGCCCTAATATTGTGTTATGCTTTATCGAATTTGCATGTTTTTACTGAATAACATTCCTTTGGCGCACGAGATCAAAGGCCGAGGCGAAAGTGATTTCGCACTGAGTTAGTTCAACAAGATTCAGCTTCGCCCCTCCATGGCCGCCTCTGAATAATTTTGATGTAATAAGGGAAATTGTAAATGGGCATTCGACTTTTGATATTTTGTACAGAGTAACGGAGTCAATTCCCTTTTGCCTTTTACAAGCTGCTTCCTCATTTTGCCGGAGGAAAAATTAAAAATTCATATTTAAGTTAATATCGAACAGTCTCTCGTTATTATGATCATTTAATTATCTAATGAATATTTTATAATTGACTTACAACAATAATTACTTGCAAAAAATGTTAAATCAGTGTTCTGCGTCTAATACTCGTACTTTTCTTGGAACTTGTGTTTTCCGTTATAATTAATTAATTAGACATTTATATCACCCTAAGTTTAAAAAGATTTATATTTATGTCCATAGCACTAACACGATCATTTCTACAGGTAATATTCTCTCTTTTTCTCGTCTATATTTTTATGTCAATGATTGATTATTCATTCGCGATATCAGCAACTTTATAATAAACTAGTGGCCCGCTCCGGCGGGCCGGAGCCGGTTCCGGCTCGCACGGGTATAAAATATATAGCCTATGTCACTCAGTGGAAAAGAAGATTAAAATCTATCCAGTAGTTTTGTTTTATTCATTACTGTCCGTGGCCCACACGCGTTAAATTTGGAGTAAGTGAAAAATTGCCTTTCCCTCTACCATGATTCCCTGCTATCTTTGGAATATCTAAATCCATATACTACATTTTTACTTATTTACTTTTACATTTTCCCTAAGTATTTTATTTTTACAAATTATCAACATAATTGTCAAATTTTTCACCATACTTCACCAAAGACAAAATGAAGTTTAGCTGTCATCTATGTTTTGTATTCCACTGACATTTGCTTTTTATTATTTAATGTCATTGTAGTTTTTGTTATACCACGTTTTATAGTGACTTGTCGGGATAAAATAAATGCGGTCGAACGGGATAAAAAGCATCCTATGTCCGTCTCCTGGTTCTTAACAACGTCTCCACCAATTTTCAGCCGAATTGGTTCATCCGTTCTTGAGTTATAAATAGTGTAACTTAGACCAACTTTCTTTTATATATATAAGATAAATTAGACTTAACATAGATTGAAAGATTCAATTCTAAATATAAATATATAAAATAGACCTTACTATTTCTTACTTAAATATTTTTTATTCATCGAATGTTAATGGTAAGCTACCAGTGGTAGTTAACATTGATTCGGAGGGTTACTCCTTTTAATAAGAACCAGTAAGAAACTCACACGTATAAAATCAATTTGTCGTTTATAATAGTTAACACGTCGCTCACATCGATTTGGCTCATACTTTATTCAATACAGTTCAAAGTAAAGATAAATAGACTCCTCACCTCAAACACCTCCCCGGACGGACGGCCACGTGACATAATTTACATTTCTATTAAAAGGCTCCATAAAATATTTATGTACGAAATAAAGTTAAGAAAACTCGAGTCCCATGTATGTTTAATGTGTAGTCACTAGGACTCGTTTGATCTCGCTTAAAGGCTCAACGCCTCGCAAAGCAGCTTAGCATTGGACGAAAGATCACCTTTAACGTGTTTGCCCCTCCTTCAAAGTGTTTCCGAAACGATCTGTCCGTGAAATTGTTGCTTAAGAACTATCTTATGCAGTGGTCTTTTTCATCTTTGTTGAGAACGCTTTACAAATAGCCCCCTTGGAATATATTAGCACCTCGTTTCATGTTTTTTTATATCCATTTCTTTTAGAGCGATTAAGACAAACAGTTTAATTCTCTCTTTGACAGTTTAGTTTGTAAATTAGTACTGAAATATAAAACAGTTCTGCTTATTCATATATATATACTAATATTATAAATTTGCATATTTGTCTGTCTGTTTTTTACTTTTTGGTTAAGGAAAATATCATATATCCGGCGAATTTCCGAAATATGTGTACCCTGTCAATTAATATTAAAGCCCCTATATTGAGGAGTGGGTGGTCTTTGTCCAGCCATGGAATAGACCCGGGTAAGTAAGTAACGGCCTGTTACTATCCCACTGCTGGGCATAGGCCTCCTCTCTCCATTTTTGGAGAGAAGGGTTGGAGCTAAGACCTACCACTCTGCTCCAATGCGGATTGGTAGGTTACACATATCCCTAGGATTCTCTAGAGATATGCAGGTTTCCTCACGATGTTTTCCTTCACCGAAAAGCGTGTGATAAATTGCAATTATCAATTAGACACATAAGTTTTAAGAGAAAAACTCATTGGTGTCTGCCCGGGTTCGAACCCGTGATCGTCTCTAGAGATTCACACGGTCGCACCGCTGGGCCATCACAGCATCAGACCCGGGTACCGCTATTTTATTTTTATGACAGGTTTTGAGAAAACAGCAGCATAAGTTGAGAATAAAGTTATGATAATAATCGTTGACACCAATTAACACAGAAGAGAAATTTAAATTGAAAGAAAATAGTCCGTAGTAAATGGTATAAAGTGTACTTTTGCTGTCCTCAGAATTAATTAAGTTTGAATTGAATACATTTTCACAATTATATACGTAGGATTTTTTTAATTTCATGTTTCTAACACACAGGCTTAGAAATAAATAAAATCTGAAAAAATTCTTAATTTAGGATGATATACAATTTTTAAATATTTCTTAATGAAATCTTTATTTGAATCTGTTTTACATATGTACATTATTTATTGAAAGTATTATTTAAATTTTATAAACGATTTGTCGCAGCTTGAAAACCTCTGTGGGTAATATTTCTCTTTAGCCCATTCTATTAGCCGCATAGATTATCCGTATGCTTTTACACTTATTGATTCAAAGCCGGATAACATCCGCTCGCGGCAACATTATTAAGGATTGCCACATGCGAAAAAACTTTACTTAACTTCACATTATAAATTAAATTTTTATGACAAGCATTATAATTATATAATTGATTTTAAATATGTTTTAAATGTACTAGATATTTGATGTAATATAAATAGTGTAGGGCTAAAATAAATTTTTTGCATAAGTTATAGATATTTGCTAGTTAATAATCAATAATAATAATACCTTTAATGAAAAGTGATTATATACTATTTATATATTTGATAATGACCTACTAATTCTGGCATATATTAAAAAATTGTCTTTAGATTTATATCTTCCCTAATTATTACTAGTGATACTCGCAATTTTATTTGCGCCGGCTTTAGCGTTTAGATATCTTTAATAATGTAATATATGTTTCTTTATCCGTTTCCAAATAAAACGGGAATATTTTATTCTATATTTTAACTCGGTTTTTTTTTTTTTTTTTTTTTTTTTTTATACAGGAAAAAACCCCTTATGGGTACCGCCGCCCGACGGGGACAGGCGACGGTTATGTCGGACTCGCACCGACTAAAATAACCTGTGTGCTCCACTACGCTGCTGGTGGCGGGGATAGGGTACCCATGAAGACATTGCCCCCCATCCCCGCCAGCAGCAACTCTGTAGCCCAGAGTGCGCCACCTCTGGGTCGGGGCCTCTCTGAAAGTGGCCCCTCCCTCCGCTGGTCGATGCATCGGGAGCACCAGATGCATCGAACGCCTCGGGGACCTAACTCCAGCGAGCGTCCGATAAACCCCGTTCGGATCGCTCGGAGGTCCCCGTTAGGGCGGCATGCGACGGACTTCGGCGAGTCGCCTGCGCCCCGCTCGCCTGCGGCGGATTGGATCCAAGGACTCGACTTCCCGGATCCGCCCCGCCGCCTCCTTCCGCGAGATAACTTCCTCGCAGAAGGAGGCCATCGCTGCCCACGATCGCTCCCTGTCCACCATGGCGCGAACCACAGTGGGCAGGGAGAGATCGTGCCCCACCTGTGCCACGAGTTCCGCCCGCTGAACCGCCCAAGCTGGACAGTCTGCGAGCGTGTGCAGCGCCGTGTCAAAATCGGCGCCGCACTCGTGGCACTCACCAGTCGCTTCGCGCTGGGCCACCCTCCACAGATACCATCCGAAACAACCATGTCCGGAAAGCACCTGTGTCAGGCGGAAGGTGAGGACCCCATGCCTCCTGGCGACCCAGCCCTGGAGAATGGGCTGGATGGCTGAAATCGTCCAGGCTCCTGCACTGGGCGATTCAAGCCGCCGCCTCCATTGGCGGAGGAGCTCTTCCTGAGCTGCCCTCCGCCAATCCACCTCTACCGCCGCTGAGTCTCCCCCTGGTGAACGGGTTTCGACTCTACGGCGGTAGGCCTGAGCTAGCACCTCAGCCTCTAGGTCCCATGGTGGGGACCCGGCCAAGGCGCAGGCCGCCTCGCCGGAGATGGTCCGGTAGCCCCGCACAAGTCTGACCGCCATGATCCTCTGCGCCCTGCGCAGCAGGGGCAAGGATCTCGCGGTCAGCCGCCCCGCCCATACGGGAGCGCCGTACAGGGCCATCGACCGAACCACCCCAGCGTATAGGCGCCGGCAGCCTGCATTAGGCCCTCCCAAATTCGGGAGGAGCCTGCTCAGGGCTCCGGCGGTCGCCGTTAACTTAGGGGCGAGCCGCCGGAAGTGGGCCTCGAACGTCCATCGGCTGTCGAGGAGCAATCCCAGGTACTGTAATGTACCCGAGATTTCGATGGACGTCCCGCCCATCACCAACCGGGAGCCCACTGGGGGTGCCATCCGAGGCCTGTGGAAACAAATGGCCTCGGATTTCTCCAAGGCTACCTCCAGTCCCAGCCGGCGAATCCGGGCCACAACGTGAGCCGTGGCCGCGGTCGCCAGCACTCGGGCTTCCCGGTGGGTGCTCGCGCGAGCAGTCACGAGGGTGTCGTCTGCATAGCAGAACAGTCGCACCCCCGGAAGCATTTGCCCGCGCAGCACCCAGTCGTAGCCGATGTTCCACAGGAGGGGGCCAAGAACCGACCCCTGTGGAACACCGCACGACATCCTCCGCTCCTTCCATCCACCCCCAGCCGTCGGGTACCTAACAGCGCGGTCAGCCAGGTAGTTACTGACCACACGCTGCAGGTACATGGGAATGCGATGGAAGCGTAAGGCCTCCTTAATTACTCCCCAGGGCAAGGTGTTGAATGCATTAGCGATGTCCAACGACACCGCCAACACCACCTCGCGCTGGGATGTTGCCTCCTCCGCCAGAAGTCTCACACCCTCGATACAGTCGAGGGTGGACTTGCCCTGGCGGAATCCGCACTGGAGGCAACTGAGGTCAGGCCCTACTTCCCGGAGGTGCTGGACTATGCGGGAAGCTATTATGCGTTCGAGCAGCTTCCCCGCTTCGTCCAGCAAGACAATGGGCCGATACGCAGAGGGTGTATCGGCCGGTCTTCCCTCCTTCCTGAGCAGGACTAGTCTCCCCGTTTTCCACCTACGGGGAAAAAGGCCCTGCTCGAGGCAGGCACTGAACGTCGCCCTGAGTCCAGACTCCAACGGACCCAGGGCAAGAGACCAGGCGCGCCCAGGGATACCATCGGGGCCGGGGGCAGTGTTTTTCGCCTTCATGCGACTCACTGCCCCGGCTAACTCCCACTCTGACACCCCCGGCGCACCCAACCCAGTGCCTTCCTCCTCCTCGAGAGGCGCCATTCGAGGCGGTTCCAACTCGGCCCCCTGCGGGAACAGGGCTGCCACAACGGATTCAAGGAAATCCGGCCGAAGGCTCTCGGTGAGGGGGGGAGCGCGGGCACGAAGTTTCTTCCGTGCCGCTATGTACGGCCTCCCCCACGGGTTCCGACTGAGCTCTGCGGCCATCTCCTTGTGGGCCCTGTCCTTGGCATCGGCGATCGCCATCCGCAACGAGGTGCGGACAGCCCGATAAGCCTCGTAACGGCGCCTCTCCTCCTCGACGTCGCGTCGTCTACGACGCCTGTAATGAGTGTACTGGCGGCGCACGGAAATACACTGCTCGCGTAGCCGCGCCAGCTCCTCCGACCACCAGTACACCCCGCGTGCCGGCCCTGTGCCACGCACCCTCGGCATGCTGGCGTCGCAGACGAGCGACATCCGCCGCTGGAGGTCCTCGACCTCCGCGGCAACCTCCCCACTCGTGGGCCCAGCGGCCCACGCCTGGACGATTGCGGCCTCGACGAGAAACTCGGGATCCATTTTCTTGACGGACCACCGAGGGCCATCATCTCTTCTTGACCTGGGGGAAGTGGGAGTATGGTGTGCGGACACCTCGAACCAAATATATCGATGGTCCGAGAGTGACTCCGTATCCACCATTACCTCCCAATTCCTGACACATGGTGACATGGCGGCGTCGACAAAGGTAACGTCAACTTTGGAGCCGCCATTCCAACGCACGCATGTGTCAGCCGTCCCCCGGTTCATGACGACCATCCCAGCCGAGGCCAACCAACCCTCCAAGAATCTCCCTCTGACGTTCGTGACCGAAGACCTCCACGCGGCGGATTTGGCGTTAAGATCTCCGGCCAGGACCACCTTGCCGGGGCGTAGCCTATTCACCAAGTCTCCGACTTCAGCCATGAATAGCTCGAAGTCAGAGAACGGTCTGTTAGGTGAAAAGTACGCCCCAATAACGGATACGTCTCCAATCTTGGCGGAGACGTACCCGCGCCCTCTCACCACGCGTTCCAGAGCTGGGGAACCAACTGCAGCCCTGGACGCGATGGCCACATCCCCGTTACGGTCTCCGACCCAATCCTCACCCGACGGAATGAAGAGGGGTTCGGAGACCACAGCCACGTGCACCATGCGCTCCGCCAAAGTCTGGAATATAAGATCCTGGGCTCTGCCGGAGCGCATGATATTCGCTTGAAGGAATCTCATTGTGGCCATTAACTGATGACCTCCATAGATTCCTCCCTAACGCGGCTCGTCATAGCCTGAGCCGGGTTGGTGGGAGGTGGCGAGGGGACCCTCAGGCCATCGCTCCTCCTTCCCCTCCTCCTAGGAGTAGACGGTGCCTTGCACTGCCCACTCCCCACCCTGTGGTCAGCCTTCAATCCTGCCCGTTCGCAGCTTCCGCAGTGTGGAGCTGCCGAGCAGGATTGAGCCTTGTGCCCGTTTTGACCGCAGCGATAACATTCCTCGCTGCGGTCAATGGCCGATGTGCATTCCACTCTCAAGTGCCCCTTTTCCAGGCACCTGTAACAACGCTGTGGGCGAGCCTCAAGTAGTTGAACCCTAGCCGACACCCAGCCTACGAGCACTTTGCCCGCCGCCGCCACCTTCTTAGCCGCCGCCACAGGAATCTTGAGCCAGATGGAGCCCAGTCCCCCTTTGATCCTGCGGATCGCCCCGGTTTGAACGTCCTGTACAGAACATTCGCCGACGCGGGCGATCACGACGGCCACATCCTCTTCTGTGGTAGTGTCATCCAGACCCACTATGCGCATCTCCGCACATTTTGTGGGCGTGGTAACACGCACCGCCGGCTCATTAGCGAAGAATTCCCGGAGCCGACTGGCAAAGGTACTCGCTTTTTCCATTTTTGTGGGCCCGGATATTTCAAAAAGCCGAGCCCCCGTGGCAGCCATTTTGAGGCGCATGTTATTGCCCAGACCCAGGTCATCAATTTTGAGGCACCTCCGAGCCCGGGTTAGAATCTCCGTATATGTGAGGCCCTTGTCAGTGTCCTCTACGTCAAGGGTCACCACCACTGCAGCCGATCGAGGAGCCCGGAGTTTCCTCTCCACCCATTTCGGCTGCGTTTTGGTAATGCTAACCACAGGCCGGTCCTTCGCAGGTGACGCAGACTTCTTAGTGCCTCTCTTTGCTACCACATTCCAACCCTCACTCATAGTAGCGGAGGCTGGTGGTAGGGGTCGGGGCTCCTTTACAGCAACATTTGCCTTCTTCTTTCCCTTCTTCTTATTCGGTTGCCTGCGACCCTCGTTGGTGACAGAGGCTGGGTCTACCACCCGAATTACAGGTTTCTTTGGCCCAGAAGGGCCTTGCGGTTGTTCTGAGGCAGCCGCAGAACTCTTCTTAGCCTTGTCTAATGCCGCCTTACCCTTATCCTTAGACTTATCTGAGGCCAGTGGTGGTCTCATCCTTGGTTCAGGGGGAAGACGACTTTCCATGGCCTCCAACCTGGCTGTAAACATATTGCGGAGTCTGGCCACCTCCTCTTCCATGGTCAGACTTCCCGCAGCCTGTCTTTCTGGAGCCATTACCCCCGTAGTTTCCATAGGGACTTCTCCCTGCATCAACCTTTGGGAGGAGGAGATCTGCGGAATCATTTCTTTTAAGGTGGCGACTTCTCTAGAGAGATTATTCACCACCTGTGCCAGCCGAGCATTCTCTGCTTTGAGGATTTTAACCTCGTCTGCCTCTTTTCGCCCTGCTAGCGTCCTCGCAATCTCCTCCATGTTCTTGGCGACCTGGTTGAGCGTACCTCGGCATCTGCCATTTAAATTTTTTGACTTGCCAACCGTCACCTTCATCATCTCCAAGTTCTTGAGCAGCTCATCACAAGCCTGTGATGAGCTTGTCGTCTCCATGTTAATATTGTCTCCAGATCTTAAAACTAGAGCTGTCTTGCCCAGTGTTGCAGTTGCTCGCTTGGAACTGCCACAAGGCGAGATGTCTTCGTCATCATCAGTGTCCGCGACAAGTGCGGCACGCCCTAAAGCATTTCGCGCTTCCCGAAGCCCATACTGAGATCCTCGTAAATACGTTTTCTTCCGGGTTTCAGTATTGGCCTTCTTAGATTCTACCTCCTCATCAGAATCCACAGGGTTCTTGCTCCAAAACCGTTTTTTGGACTTACTGCCCGATCCAATGTGCGTAAGGTCTTCCATACTGACACATGAACTATTCGGAGCAGAAGTCCTACTCCTGTCTGAACTCGGTGTATCAGCTTTATTTGTGCTTAACTTCAACATTATTAGTCGAACGTGTAATTACACGTGAAAGCGTAACAGACAGACAGATGTTCGAATTTATATAGGTATATTTCGGGATCTCGGAAACGGCTCGAACGATGTCCCTGAAATTCAGCATGTAGGTGGTTTTGGGGGAGAAAAAATTGATTTTTTTAAAATAAAGCCCAGCTAGATGGGCTTTATTAAAAAAAAAGTGTTTTATCTGTGTTTTTGGGCATTAAAAAAATGTACATTGCAAATAAAACAATATTTTTGCCGTAAATTGTCAAATACAGCTTAATACAACGTAGCTTATTCAGGGAAAGGGCGGTCTAGAGAAATGAAAATACCTAGGATCGAGGCTTACCTAGGTACCGAATTATTATTGACTGGCCCGTTGGAGCAGTGGGTAGTCCTTGCCTTCAGCTCGGCGGGTCGCGGGTTCGATTCCCGCCGAGGGCCAACATTTTCTATAAATGAATTTGTTGGTCTTTGAGCCTGGGTGTATATTTGTATTTAAGTATGTATTTAAAAATATGTAAGTATATATTCGCCAGTTGTCTGTCATGCATAAAACAAATATTAAGTCACTTACTTTGGGGACGGACGACCGTGTGTGTAAGTGTCCCATATATTTATTTATATTTATTATTTATTATTTTCTGTTTTTTTAAAAGTTACTAATATTAGTATGTATAATAGGATAGGATCGACTTTACTCCAGAGGGTCTGAAAGTTTTATTTTAATCAGGTGTGACACCCCTACTGTTTGTACGGTATTAAACCTCGCACAGGGGATAGGATGGAATTAATCTGGAACTAATTAGCGACTGTTGTGCTCGTGTTAACATTCAAATACGTACGTTTATTCGGCATTCGGTGCGCGCGGGTTCATTATTATACGCTCACCTAGTTTATGGTTCATTAAAAATTTTTGTTAATATTTTTTTGGTTTTACATATTATTGTGCAAAATTTATCAGAAATAAAGCGCACATATACAATGTGTGTAAATGTAAAGAAATTGGTAACGAATATCATGATTTTGTATCAACGCCGTGTGCTATCCGGCTGAATAGAATAGTACCACCCTCTTTTCTTACCGAGGTGTCGTAAAAGGCGACTAAAGTAAGTCGACCCGCCGTGTGGAATCCGGCTGAGTAGAATTGACCAACCTCATTTCTTACCGAGGTGTCGTAAAAGGCGACTAAGGTAAGTTGACACACCGTGTGGCATCCGGTTTTGTAAAATAGACCACCCTCTCTCTTACTGAGGTGTCGTAAAATACGGCTTAGGTAAGTTGACGTCAGGCAGGCGGCCGGTCGTAAAAACGCAGCCAAATCATGTTACAGCATGTTTATAAAATGTTGTGCCGACCCCACTTAGGGTGGGATAAGGGCAGGAGGATCATGATTTTGTATCAATTTTGTGAAATCCCAACAATTCCTCGCTCTCAACATTAAGTTGAAAGATCTGGAGATGATTTGGCGATGAAAGGAGCATAATATTTGGAGACAGATGGAGGAGAACTGGATAAAAAAAGAGAAATTCTTTATTGTATAACCATTTAAATGATACACTTCAATGTATCCAATAACCATGGCTTCTGAAATAGCGCTAGCATCAGAATTTCTTCCCCTACTTAAAGAATTAACAATTATAAATTGTTATAAGAAGTTTTTTAAAGAATCTCCATCATTCAAAACTTAAAAGTATGTGTGTGAAGTTAGTATAGATCGGAAAATACGTTTGTGTGAGTGTATGCAAAGTCATCTAGCTCTCTGTTTATATAATATATTACCGTCACCAATTATTCCACATCATTCTAATTAATAATGGTAGGAAAGGAGAGCCGCTCCATTCATGTAACGTAAGACTGCATTGTGCAGAGACCAAGATTTGAGTTATTAAAAGATGCACACTGCTGTGTATGTGTATATATTTAATAAATAAGTAAATAAATATATGGGAAACTTACACACACGGTCGTCCGTCCCCAAAGTAAGTAACTTAATAATTGTATTATGGTAGACAGACAACTGGTGAATATATACTTAATACACCCAGACTCGATGACAAACAAATTCATCTATAGAAAATGCCTTTCTATAAATGAATTTTCCCTCGATGATTCCCTCGGCGGGAATCGAACCCGTGACCCGCGGAGCTGAAGGGATCACTACCCACTTCGCTAACGGGCCAGGGGCATATATTGTGAATGTAGTCATATTTACATTCACAATCTAGTGTTTTCTTTCTGTATTTGTTAAGCAATACCTCTATCTTCTTCTGTAGAATTACATAGGCAAGTGTGAATGCAAAATCCTAATTGCGTGATACCTATTTAATAGAATATTTAGCAGACATTACATAATTTACGCGAATGTGTTAGGTCGACGAGAGAGTATAAGTCAAGTATCATTTCTCCAGTTAAAAATGTTTAATAAGCTACAATACATTTTCTCACAATAAAGTATCGCTACTAATTGGCAGCTTATTCATAATGCGAATGGTAAAAACTCATGTGAGCTTTTCTACCTATAAAGAGCATCGCACAAAGGAGCGTCTTCTTACTTTGGCAGCCGGAGAAAAATATGTATCTCAGTGAATATCGATTTCAAATAACATTGCAACCTTTTCAGATAACGAGGTGACATTTCCCCTTTTCTCGGGTTCACTGCTTGTTCCGTACAGTGGGAATTTATCCGAAATAAGGAGATAACAAACCTAATGGCTGAAATATACGAGCTTCGATTGGCCTCGCGAGGTGATTGTTGGGCTGCGAAGTGTCTTTGAAGAGTCTTATTTTTATTTTTTAAATTCCGGATATAATGTATTTTTGCGTGTTTTATGAGATGTTTAGATTGTAAGGTAAAGCGTTTGTGACTTGATGCAGTCACTAAATATTTTTACTAAGTGATCAAATTTTAAATGAATTAATCTTGTATGTATATATATTTTCGGAATCTCGGGAACGGCTCTAACGATTTTCCTGAAATTCAGTATGTAGGTGGTTTTGGAGGAGAAAAATCGATATAGCTAGATTTTATGTATAAAAAAATGTTTTTGGGCATTAAAAATACTAAAACTTATATTTTTTAATTTATAAAATTTATATTTGAATTTTTGCTATAAACTGTAAAGTCAGCGTAGCTTATTCGGGAAACGGGCATTCGAGAAATGTAAATACCTATTGATGATTTAGTTGAGGATTGATCCTCAACTAAATAATTTTCTTTTTATTTTAAGTTTTTTTTTTTCTAAAAATTACCACAAAGATCGGTCACTCAGATAATATTTACTAAGTGATTAAAATATAAATATTTGTTCAAAAAACAATTATTTATTCGTTTATACATAAATAGTTGGTCCAGCTGCTTTGCCCGCGTGGTTATCAGTGTGGCATAAACTTTTTTTCTATTTCAATTTACATAAAACCGTATTGCAATATTAACCTTACTTTCCTCAAATATCTTTTAGTAAAAACCATACAAAACTTCATTTAGTAGATTTTGAGAAAATCGATCATGCAGACAGACATCTTTTAGGGACTTTGTTTTATAATATGTATAGATAAAGGACTAAACAAAACGTCACCAAAAACTTCAATGATTCATGATGCTATTAAACCATCTATTGTTTTTATTTTATTTTACGTGCTGTATTAATACAATATTTTATGCTATTTCTTCGTGATTATACAAAAGAACATGGATTTTGTTATGAGTGTTTCCGTGTATAAAGCTAAAGCATCTACTTCAAACTAATTTTTTGTAATATAATTATAATAATTTAGGATGATGCTTTTGTCAATAATATTTGAAATTATCGAATTACAGGTACGAAAACGGATTGTCCACTCTACTTTTAGCATTATATATTTTCTATTTACTTCATCGCGGATTATAACTAAATAATTTTATTATTCCTATTGTATTATGGATTTCCGCAAAGTAACGCCTAAATCTATATATTCATTGCATTTATTAAAAAGTAGCGGCCTGTTACTATTACCCCACTGCTGAGAATAGGCCTCTTCTCTCCGTTTTTGGAGAGAAGGTTTGGAGCTATCCTGCTCCAGTGCGGAATGGCAGGTTACACATATTTCCTGAATTCTCTAGAGATATGCAGGTTTCCTCACGATGTTTTTCATCATTGAAAAGCGTGTGATAAATTGCAATTATCAATTAGACACATAAGTTTTAATAGAAAAACTCATTGGTGTCTACCCGGGTTTGAACGCGGGATCTCCTCGAAAGGGCCGCACGGTGTTACCGCTGGGCTACCACAGCTTTTTGCATTTATTATTTTATATTAAACTACTCTGTAGATAGAGAATCTAACGTTATCCTCGACTTGAGGTCAGGGGGGAGGGCATTCGATATCCTCTCATGTCCCCCTTGGCCGGAACGATACTTGTTGCTACCAGTAACGAGATCCGGCCGCTTTGTGTTATATCCTCGCCTTTTCCTTGTAATATATCCTTATGTAAATAGTATTGATATTGTAAAAATATTAAGACGGTTTGTAACCGTGTGGCATCCGGCTAAATATAATAGACCACCCTTATTGCTTACCGAGGTGTCGTAAAAGGCGACTAAGGTAAGTCGACCCGCCGTGTGGTATCCGGTTGAGTAGAATAGATTACCCTCATTTCGTACCGAGGTGTCGTAAAAGGCGACTGTGGTAACTTGACCCACTGTGTGATATCCGGTTGAGTAGAATAGACCACCCTCTTTCTTACCGATGTATCGTCAAATACGACTAAGATAAGTTGACGTCAGGCAAATCAAATGACAACACGCTTACAACATGTTGTGCCGACCCCACTTAGAGTAACAAACAAACTATTCAGCTTTATATATTAGTATAGATTAATTGATGCGCGTTAATCACGTGTGCTTCAGAATTTTAGACAAAATGTTGTATATCTAAGTTTCTATCACCTCTATTTGATTATAAGCAGGTCCTAATTTAGCACTTATGTTGTAATAGTTTTTTGTTTTGTCAACAGATTCTTCTACCTCTACCACTTTACGTTTTATGCCTACCACTATCGCTTCAACGGACAGTACAGCAGTCTCGCGCTGGTCACCTCATGGCTTTTCATACAGGTCAGTGTCATAGTTTATTTAACATCTTTATGAGATTAAGTTGGTAGGAACATATAGGTAAAGGTATAGAATAGGTAAAGAAGCAGAATGTTATGATGGATATATATTTTTAGCAATGTAATTTTTGTCCTTAAGATTTTACAGTCATAAAAAAATTGGCGATGTATATAAAATACGAAGTAGGAACCGATATAAGCTTGCGGCTCCTGTTTTGCGCCTTGTAAAAGTACATATGTCGTTTGTGGATTTGGGTATAAGATTCAATAATAAAATTCTTTTTATTATAGAATTTAAAGTTTTAGCTTTGCCGTTACAGCAGTTATAAAAATTCTTTTATAAAAGGCTTATACAGTTGTTCTATACTGTTGAGGATTACTTACATGATAAGAGTTCATGGACATAGCTACTCTTCAACCCTGTATAAGACAATAATTAAATCCAAACTAGTTCTAAGATTTTTTTTGTAAAGAGCAACCACCGTTCTTGCTGGCTTTTCACGGTAGTAACATCTTTCCGAACCAGCAGTAGAGTTGATTCAAAAGCACTTGTTTACAAGTTTACTCGAATGAAGAATAATTTGTATTGGATGAAAATCACGTAAAAGAGTTTTAAATAAGAATGTGAATGAAACATATACCCAAAGTATATAAGTCGAAAGAGGCCGATTAAAAGATAGATGGATTGTGTGAAGTATGATATATAATGGAAGAAGCATCGGAGTTGACGTATTATGAAAGAGAATGGAAAATTTAAACATATTGGCTACCCAATTAGGGTGGGATAAGGGTAAATGGTAAATAATGAATATTGTATAATTTTTGTAAGGAAAAATCTTACGTCATTAGACGTCAGTCAACGTCACCTTTCAAGTATAATAATTTTGAAATTAAAGCTGGAATTATTTTACCATTAGTATGACTCTATATGGTACCTCGAGGTACATACAATGTACATTTACATATAGTTAAATTGATATTATACTAGTATCTCATCCTGCTGCCCTTATCCCACTCTAGGTGGGGTCGCCACAACATGTTATAAACAATTTGTGACATGATTCAGCTAGGTATTTTACGACGTGCCGCCTGCCTGATGTTAACTTATCTTAGTCGCCTTTTACGACATCTCAGTAAGAAATAGGATGGTCTATTCTACACGGCCGGGTACGTTCTGATTTTGACATTTGATTTGACAACACCTTCTAGTATAGACTTCTATGAAACTATTTAATTACTTGCAAGTATTAAAATTGCACGTTGCCATTTTTTAACTAGTTTTATTTTCTGTTTATTTTATCCTGTTTAAAAGGTATTTTTATATTATTTTATTTTAAAATCCTAACATTATATGTAGCGATAATCAGAAATTGTACCGTACTTTTTGTGATACATTTTGCTTTATACATAACCAGGTCACATATGAGACTAATTTCACTACATTTCGAAGTTTCATATTTATTCAGACTTTGATGTCAGTCGCACTGCGAGACGTGTCCAGTTGGTCAAACTGTTTATACAACCAGATATTAGCTTCCACTGCAGTGAACTGTTTATTAATAACTATGCCGCTTTAAACATAACGAAGTCCGCTTTTCATGAAGGAACTTTTTAATTATCTTCATTCACGCAAAGATTTATTTGAATTTAGTCGTAAAGTTATTTAGTATTTTATAGCCAGGTATAATATAATATAGTATAATATAATATAATAGGTATAGTATAGTATAATATAATATAATACACCGCCGTGTGCTATGAGTAGAATAGATCACCCTCATTTCTTGCCGAGTTGTCGTAACACGTTACTAAAGTAACTTAAGAAGGTGGCCGGTCAGGAAGGCGGCGGCGGCGGCGGTAAAATAAGTAGCCGCAACATGTAACAACATGTAACAACATGTTTAAAACATGTTATGCTGACCCCACTTAGAGTACGATAAGGTCAAAAGAATGATGAGGCAGGTATATTATAAATTTTTTATAGTACACTAATTTCTGGCCCTGACTTTATCTACGCGGACTTCAGATCTGTGATATAAAGCAGCCTAATGCATTTCCAGTTCTTAAATTATTTGCATACCAAAAATCTTGTGGATTAGTTATACCGTTTGGTCATAAATAGCCATCGTGTCACAGTGGTGCGATCTCATTACTGAAAGTCCCAGATTCGTACATAAAATTAATATTTCACTAATTTCCGTTAGAATTGTAATTCTGAGCTAAACCACTGAACCACCTCCGTAAAAGCTTAGTGTCTTAAAATTTATTATAGCGTATGAAAATAAAGAGAAAATGTCAGTTTTCTGATCCAAATATTAATAGAATAGTGCCGACAGAGCAGCAAAAGACAGGTCATTGGTTCGAGGCGGCCATGAATGACTATGCGCACACAAGCACAAAATATTTTGAAGCAGTCGACGAGAAAACTGTTGCCTTTTGTAAAATTTTTGATTTTTTCACTTAGCCAGCATTGACGCTTTATAATTCTTCTTGTATAGAAAACATATGCACACCAGTATTACACTCTCATCATCGTCCTGCGCTTATCCCACTCTAAGTGGGGTCGGCACAACATGATATAAACATGTTGTCATATGATTTGGCTACGTATTTACGACCGGCCGCCACCCTGACGTCAACTTATCTTAGTCGTATATTTTCGTCGTCTATTATACTTAACCGGATACCACACGGTGAGTCAACTTACCTTAGTCGCCTTTTACGACACCGCGGTAAAAAAATGGGGTTGGTCTATTCTACTCAGCCAGATACCACACGGCGGGTCGACTTACCTTAGTCGCCTCACGACACCTCGGTGAGAAAAGAGGGTAGTACCCTGATACCATACGGCGTACTAGTATTACACTCTCATAATTGTGTTTTATTATTTTGTGTCGTCCGAATAGATATTAGTAGATAGAAACGCTGTATAGTACTTTTAATCAGTACAGTGAAGTCCACTAAGGCGAAGTGGTATTGCAGTTTATATGTCTATTTAAAAATATTTAAAGTAAGTAGGTGTTAAGGTTTCTAAAATCGCAAAGATAACTCCTATGAGCTCCCAAGCTGGTGAGATTACGTAGACACCGTTAGACAACGTAGGCCAAAGGCCGTAAGGTTTTGTCTTGAATTTCTTCGTGCGAGACATACAACTATATTCTGCACTTTGTCTTTTATTTTTTGTTTTTGCATGTTTCATTAGCAGGTGTCTAAAATTTACGTAATTTTTTCTTCTTAATAGCGTCTTTAATATATTATTTTGGTACTTTATCTTCCTGCCTTTATCCCACTCTAAATGAGGTCGGCATAACATGTTGTTACATGATTAAGCTACGTATTTTACAACCGGCTGCCTGCCTGACGTCAACTTACCTAAGTCGTATTTTACCACACCTCAGTAAGAAAGTGGGTATTCTACTAGAAGTGGGTAGACGTATAGAATTATTATCATATCTTATTTCTTACCGAGGTGTCGTAAAAGGCAACTAAGTTGACGTCAGGCAGGCGGCTGGTCGTATTACCTAGCCAAAATCATGTGACAACTATGTTTATAACCATGTTGTGCCAATTTTACTTACAGAACAGAAGATAAGGACAAGAGAATGACTGATAATTTTTTGTCTGAAAGTTTAGTTAGACTGCAACATTTTCACTTGAAGCTTCTGGTTATTATTTTTAAACTAAAGCAGAAAGCCTCTTATCCGGAGAGGCGCGGGCCTCGAGCATTTGTCAACAAATCACGTCCCCATACGTTATTATGACTTGCCACTCTTCACGCGCGTCACCTTACGAAATTCAACGTGATTTAAGATTAGGGGCGATATTCATCGTATAAATTATTTATTGGCTAAAAATATTTATAATGTTACACGCATCTTCGTTTACTTGTAATTTGATTATTACACTCTCTGTGACAGTCATTAATCTTTATAAAAGTTATATCGCTTTTTTGTACGAATAAAAAAATATAAATAATAATAGGAGACAATTACACACACGGCCATCCGTCTTCAAAGTGTGTAGTTTTATACTAGTGATATTGGTGACAGGCAACTGGTAAATATATATTTATAATATTTTAAATTACATATATACATAATTTTAATAGTTTTTGATATTTGCGTAACCAAATTTACTTTACTGTAAATTGTCTCACTTCGTAGGTTAGCTAGCAGAGAACTCTGTCCTAGGGATAAGATGACCTTTGTACACTTTTATTTATTTATAATATTTTTCCAACATTTTTTGAAACATGACTAAACTTGGAGAATAACAAATTGATTTGAAGAAAATTTTGGCCCTAGGTGGGAATTGAACCTACGATCCGTCGAGCTGCGCCAACATTCTAGTTAAATATGTGTTTACGCGATATTCGCTTAAAAGATAATTAAACGACCACGCGAACTACTCGACCATTAAATCGGCGTCGTTACAGACAGGAAACAATCGAATATAACAATACAAATATCAAAACGTTCAAGTGTATAGAATTTGTCGTGGAAGTAGTCGGGGGTCGATTTCCGGTGTGCGGAAGCTAACAACACGCCTCGGTATTCGGTTGTTTCAAATATAGAGTTTACTCTAGCGTACTATAAATAAGCTCCTTAATTAAAAATTTGTTGTTATTAATTGTCTATAGTGGTAGAGCCATTCATAACTCAAATAGGTTGCAAAGATCCGCTTTAATCAAACATATCGCTCAAGAGCAGCAATAGTGGCACAACTCAAAAAATCATGTTTTACGAAGAATGGGCTTAAAATATTCACTGAATAATAACACATGAAAATTCTATGGTTTTCTTAAACGAACGGCGTAATATTGAAGTATAAGTTCCGCCTGTATTGGTGTTGAAAAGAATGTGTATTTTAACATTTACAACTACTCTTTTAACACGTGTTTTTTGAGTTGTGCCGCTATTGCAGCCCATGGCGGATATGTTGGAAAATTCATAAAACAGGCCTATTATTTATACTGATAGAAATTACGCAATATATACAGAAATAATGGTAAAGAGCCACTTGACTCAAACAGCTTGAGAATGTACGTTTTAGGTAAATCGAGTTAGACAGAAAGAGACTTTAATGACTTAAATGCAATAATTACATCCATTTAGGATATACAGATTCCCAAGAACTGGTATTAGCATTTTCGTATATTATTCGTATATATTTTGTTATACTATTTTCGACTCCAAATGGTTCGCACAGAGCAGCTTGAATCAAGTGAAAGTTTTGATAATCCTTACAGATGTATTTGTAATAAATAAGACAAGAAGTAAATATACGTATTGATAATATATAAGTATTGATTTTGGGACTATTTCATTACTAAGAAACATATGCTACTTCAACTAAATAAAAGAAGAATGTGATTGATTTATAATGATCACATTTTCTGCTGAAGTTTCTGTCAATAAAATATTTAAATGTAAAAAAAAGGCAGCGGCCTGTTACCATTTTAGTGCAAGATAAAGAAAGAAACGTTATTTCTTGAAGGAAAGGATAAGGCTTAGACACACCACGCTGCCTCAATGCAAATTTACAGTTTATATATGTCCCAAGAGTTCTTTAAAGATTCCACACGAAATAGTCTTTCACCAAAAAACGTGAGATACGTTGGCCATATTATAATAGAAATGTCAAAATATATAATTCTAATGTTTTTCGAGATTATTTAAAAGGATGTTATTCAACACCAGGCAGTCCGACTCGATGAGTCGTGTAGCATCATTCTGAGTAGGTGACAAATGCAGGATATTGTCAGAAACAGGATGTAAGTATATTAATATAATTGGAAACAAATAATTGGAAACAAATAAATGGAACTTGCGAAACCGTGGGTATGTCAGGGGTTGGAGTGGTCCAAGTGCGAAGGCGAATATAGTGTGTGTGCATTGTTGTGACTTAAGTCAGTTTTGGATGGATGAAAGATTTTTATCAGTAAAATTTACACCCAGGCACGGGCTCGTTTGCCTACACAATACATCATACTGTTCACTGTAATTATACATATTGCCATTTCTATTATTCTCTTTCTTTCTCTCTGCAACCAATAGCCTACTGTGAATAGAATAGTGTTCTGTAGGACATACTGCTCTTATTGGTTTCTTGAAAGGATTTTTGCGCTATTCTTGGGTCGCCTAAATTCAGCAGCTTCCCGCGTCCATTTTGAAGCCCTTTGTCCACATATTAGAGGGTTTTCTTGCACTGAATTTTCCGATGTAGGGTCTTCACTTGTTCTACTTAAGATCCAAACATTCATCAGTTCTTCGAACAATGTGCCGCCTACATTGCCATTTCAACGTCGCCACCCTTTTAGCCGTGCCAGTTGCTTTGGTACTTCTATGGATCTCAATATTTCAACGTAAATATACTTCGAGCTTAGACCTTTCCATAGCACGCGACTATGAGGTTTCTTATGATGCCCATATAAGCATTATTAGTAAAATACAATATTAATATAAAACTTGATCTGCAAACTGAATCTGCATTGAATCATCGTTTTGTTTTGGTCTAAAATCTAACTCTTCTATCCAAGGAAATGAAAATGAAAGACCATTAATCTACAATGCTTACAGGCTACTGCTACTTTAGTACTGTCTTATTAAAAAATAAATAAATTTCACTTAAGATACGTAAATATAGCGTAATAACGAAAAATAATTCGATACACATTCGGAAGGGAAGAGGCGCTCTCTGTCAGATTACGCCGAGGGGAGACGTCGAAACACAAGAAGGCTCTACTGAATGCAAAGTGGGGCTTATCGTATAATCATCGAGCGTGACGCCTTATTAATAAAAATCATATTTCATGGGCTCGCCCGTCGCAAACTACGCGCCGTGAATACTATCTAGATTTAGCTGTTCTTATTTAAAATAACTAACCTACTTATAATTGAAATAGTTTATTGTCTTTATCCGACTTTCTATAACACATTACTAAAGATTTTGTTTTTCATTCCTGTTATCAGATGAGATTTATGTTATAACTTGTTTGGACTAGTGGAACCCGTTGATAGTTGCTTCCCTATCGGCAAACCTTATCATCTAACGATTTAGTACTGTACCCAGATATAAAGAAACAAGGAAATGACCTCATGTCATAGATGAGGGTGGAATAAATTATGATCGACAAACGTCTGAAAACTTAAACTTATATTGAAATAGTACAAAATCTTCAAGATAGATCTTAAAGAATCTGTACGTCCAAAAAGTAGCAACCTTTTTAATATAATGATATACATATATTATAGTATGAAACAGCATCGCGAAGCTAGATACCCTGAAATATTGGATTAAATAACTTTACTTTAATTAAAAAGATTCATCTGCTGAATTAAATAAGCCCTGTCTGTTTCTTTTGTATTTGTTATAAATACATTTTTTTTAATGGGATCTAGAACTATATTCGAATTATGTATTAATTCATTAATTGTGACTTAGTTAAATATTGAAACAGTTTAAACTATCGTAGATTGTTAATTATTAATGCCTTCTCTGTTCTAATATTTTACTGAATCATTTATTCAGCTAACATCAGGAAAGTGTTATAATTACAAGGCCATAATGGATGGATAGGCGCTCTCCAAGAAAGTCCTAAGTAAACAAGGATCAACAGCGATGGAGGCCTAGTAAAGTAGAGTAATCTTGCAGATCTCTTGCTAATCATAGTTTACACTTAGTTACACAAACTGCGGCTCGCCCTTTACTCTAACATTTGATCTACTTACGCAGAGTTTGGCAATCAATTTGTAACAAAATGAGTTTGTAGAGTGCAAATATAGTTCAGCTCAGAGTCACGCCGCGGGCAATGGTGTGAGATACTCCAAGCATTGAAGGATCTGTACAAGTTTAAATCATAAATGAGGAGATCCGTAGAAGTGCCAAAGTCTCCGACATTGCTCAGCGTGTAGCGAAACTGAAGTAGCGATGGGTGGGGCACATAGTGCGGAAAACTGATGGGCGTTAGGGTTAATACCCCTTAGGTCGTCTAAGAGGTAAAAGGTTTTAGAATGGCGACCCCGCACCAGAAAAACTTCACTTTGGACCGACTTCAAAAAGATCGTGGGGAGTCTCTAGATGCAAGCAACACTGTACCTAGCAGTGGACGTCCATCGGTTGAAGATAATGATGAAATATAGTTCTCCAAAATATATTACTCTCGATGTTCTTTACGAGATCTTTTATCACTATCATCGTCTACAGTTGAAACAAAACAAGAATATAATTTCCGCCGATATATATGTGAGTTTATAAGAGAGCATCTATAAAATAATCCAAAAAAGAATCATAAAACTGATTCCTTAATTGTAAACAATAAATAAATCAATGTAACAAAAATATAATAAATTTATTTATTGAAATATCCATTTGTAACCTCGGTATTACAACTGCCATCAGTCGACATAATCTGTTACAAATGATCCAAAAATTGATAAAGAGAGCTCGGTTTTTATTCGCGTACCTTTTGAACAGGGTTGAGGTAAATCTCAAAACGGTTTTAATGGACATATAAAAGGGCACCAGCTCTCTCCATTAAATACCGTACAAACGTTTGATCCCTTTTTATATTTACCATTGCGATAATCATTGAGCAGATTTGGAATGTTGTATTAATTAAGGCCGTGCATCATCCCAATTTCAACTCTCGTTCGATCTGTTCGTTTAATATTATCGACAATTTAATGTCTAAGTATAGATAAAATTCAATGGAACAAAAAAGATTTCATAATAACAAAAATATTTAACTCATGCCTATTAAGAAACAGATCTCCTGCCATTATCCCACTCTAAGTGTGGTCGGCGCAACATGTTATAAACATGATGTCACGTGATTAGACTTCGTATTATACGACTGGCTGCCTGCCTGACGTCAATTTACCTAAGTTCTATTTAACGACACCTCGGTAAGAAATGACGGTGGTCTATTCTACTTAGCCGAATACCTCACGACTGGTCAACTTATCTTAGTTGCCCTTTATGACAGCTTGGTATGAAATGAGATGGTCTATTCTACTCAGCCGGATACCACACGGCTTAATATGAAATAGATCTGTAAATGAATAATTATAAAATGTTAAAAAATATATCCGTTTTGATAGTCACAGTGGAGCTATTAAACCTACGTCTAAACCTGACTTGGTTATAAATCAGCCATGAAGGTGTCTCACCCCGTCTTGCACTTGGGACTTGGAAATTATAACTAGATATCGAGAAAATACAGTATCAAATTAAAGTAGAATCGGAGCGGTTACAAGTTTCTTAATTAAAACTTATGTTAGGTGTCGCGAGACGGAGATTAGTCTGTTCTATAAATAAAATGACATTGCTGAGACCAATAAATACAGTCTGTTTACTTGTTTAAAAGAGGTAGGGGTTAGCATTTTAGAAACGTATTAAATTTATGTACGAGTGTATGTATGAAGAATAATACTGGTTTTAGATTTAACAGTATCAATTATTTATAATGTATATATAATTGATATTTATGATTCACATAGATCTTGATCACCTTTATATTGTAACATCTATTCTCTATATGATATTTAAATTTGAATAATTCCATAGATGTTATCCATCGATGCGTTTGCTGGGTTTTGATCTCCGATTGTACTTTTTTATATGTTTGGAAGGTTTTGCGCGGCAAAATTTACTCCTTATTAGTATTATACAAAAGTTTCCACCTGCATTTTTACCGGCTTAACCTCTATGTGTTTCTATACGCTACCTATTTAGGGTGTATATAGATTTTTAAACCTATCTATCATCATAAAAGATAATCATAGAATATCATTGAAGTTTTCAAATTAAGGTATCATTATTGCCAAATTATCAAAATTAATTCATTTTCCTTTTCCTTTGTTGCAGCATTCTATGCTATATTTCTTCCATCACTACGAATTGCCGGTAATACTACAGCAGGCGCAACTGCAACAACTACTTTTACGAACTCACCACAGTATGGGTGGTATGATGGGTCTAGCAGGTATAGCAGCTTTAGCCAGTGGTACAGCTTACCATGATGTTCCGGGTACAGGTACGCAAGCCACACCCCCTACTACTCAGTCTACAACGCAAACCGTTCAGAATACGGTACAGTCTACAACCCAAACATCACCATCTGTCTCTACCGCTCAAACTAACACCACCCATACTGGAGACGTTGCTTCTCGAGTGACAACGCCACAAACAACTGCCACAGGTACGAATACTGCTACAATCACTGAAATTCAAGAGAGGACTGTTACGTCTCCCATAAACGATGCAACGGAAAATAAAACTAACTCGGAAACACCATCAGACGAAAAGGCTATTGAAATAGAAGAAATAAAAAGAAAGAATTCTAAGGAGGATGTTAAAACTATTCGGAGTAATTCATCTGCGATAAATCTTGATAATGAAGAAAATGATTTACCAAGTGGAGCAAAAGACTATTTAGCAAACTCAAGCAATAATAAAGTTGATAGTTTAAGTTTGGACCGTCGACGAGTGCAAAATATTGAGGACAGAGATGATCCCCCGACTAATGCAAATACAGCAACATCTACCGTAAAGCGAGCACCTATAGCAACTCTCGAGGTTGATGATTTAGACTAGATTCGTATTAATTATCTCTATGCTTTCTATATAACTTGCAGTTTTTATTTTTTAATAAGTTCAAACGATCTAATGTCAAGGCCGTAAAGTTTATAGGTAATATTATATGAACTACTATATGTAGATGGTACTTATTTGAAATGACTTTCTAAGTTAGGCTTGGTTTAGATTTTAGTCATGATGAAAGGTGAACAATATTTTTTATATAATTAATTAAACGGTTTAGATTCATGAAATTCTGTGTGGGGCTAGTCTCGGTTTCGTGTTTTGGCATTGAAAAGAAAACTTTTGATGGGGGCTAATTTGGGTGCAAATTAATGGAATAATTATCAATATATAAAATACTATAAGGCTAAATGTTATTGTATCATTCATAGGTTAGTGCGATCTAGTTAGTGTAGCTGCGTGTCTGGTAGTCCTAGAAGCGTTGGTTCTATTTAATATTTATAGAAATATTGTCTTTCAAATTAAATGTTTATCCATATATTGTGTAAGAAGACTAACTACTTTAAATACTTTAAGTAAAATGCCGTAGCTCGTTCTAAAATCTTAAATTTTAGTTATTTATATGCGTTTACATTATGTTACTGTTGTTAAAATCTGTGTTTCAGTTCGGTATTCTTACTATCACGACTTGATTTCTTTCCAATAACCTCTTGTTCATTTCCATATAACGATCGCGATTTTCTGAGGCTACATAAAAGGTAATACATCACACAAAACTAAAGCTATCTATCAACAAAAATTTGTTACCATATGAGCATTAAACTTTTATGAATTGGCAAATTAGCTCTCAACGTTAATTCTCATTTTCTGTCGGTATTGAAGCTTCTCATATGAAAGGGTGACTGTTAGTTTTAGTTACGGCTGCCATTACAGCAAGTGTAAATAGATGTCGATATTTATTAGGATTTTATTGTGTTTTATCAAGTTTTTTTTTTAATTTGTTACTCCGAATATGCTTTTTGACAGCTGTGGTGCTTGCTGGAGTCCGCGTATTCATGTAATTCAGTGATTTGCAATAAATATAATTGTTCAATATCGAGTGTTATTTTATTAATTAAATTCCTATGCAATTTCCTTTATGTTCTCAAGACTGTTTTGGCCAACTCAATTTTTTCTCTTTACTTCTTGTGATACCGAACAGTTTGTCTGATCTTTAGATCCCTTGCAAAACACCCTCGATATGGAATTTTCAGTTAATCTCAAGGTAAATAAATGACTGTTATCGAAGTTACAATAATTAGGAATATATACGATAATATGGTAATTTAAGAATAAAAAGTAACTGAGCTATAAAACTAGAGCTATCGCTTTATATCAGTAAAATCTTACAATAAGGCATTGTTTTAAAATAACTTGAACAAAAATATGATTTCAAGAAAGGTGGAAAGTATCTACGTAAGAAACCTGCCGTTAGGTCGAACCTGACCAATCATATACTTGTAAACAAATATAAAAAATATTTACTTTAACAATGTATACATTTTATTATAACCTGAGACTTAAGAAGTAAGGTAAAGTAAGATGGGCACAGGAGGTTAAGCCTCGACGTTAACAATTATAAACAGTCTGCAATGCTCGCGAAAGGCGCCAGCGAGCTTTGTAAGATCACAGAGAGGGAGGTACCGAAATATATGAAAGCTGTATTGAATGCAAAGTGGGGACGTTGTAGTCTTCAAACGTATCGCTTTATTAATAAAAATATAATAAACAACGATATTTCATCCTTTATACTTATTCAATTAATAAAAAGCAATTTTCCCAAAGTCAACTCATTTACTATTTCGCAACAACTCAGTGAATGACACATAAAAATATGACAGCCACAATGCTTTTTCATATTAATGGTCACCTCTATGAAGGAGGTTGTATTAAAAACATGTTGTAACAATATATTCATATTTCATGAATTTTCCCGTCGCGAATCAAGCGATAGGTATATCGACGCTAATTGTGTAAGATATTTGTAATAAAACAAGTCAAGTTAAAAAAGCTTTTTTAATAAAATTTCATCTCAATACTGTTAACCGCTTAGGAGTTAATCCTAGCAGCAGCATCAGGTGATGGTAATTATAAAAATGCATTGTCATCGGGACTGTGCCAGTAGATATGTAAAATTTCAGCTTAATCGGACACCCAGAAGTGCAATTGCGGTAGAAATACATATTGTTAATTAGTATTTAGATTAAACAAATACTTGAAGTTCTTTATGCGCTTTATTATGCGCATTTTCCTATACTATTGTATAGGATAGCGATATTTTACTATACTATTGTATAGGAAAATATCGTAAGGAAATCTGTATTTGGCTATGGATTTTAATTGATTGATTTAGTGTGATAAGTAAACCAATTAGAATAGGTTTTAGTGTGGGAAGCTAGTAGTAAAATTTTGTTAAAAGCTTTTTCAATAATTATTTAACATTTTTTTTATTATAGAGCTACACACAGTAACGCCTAATTCTATAAATTGTTTTAAATTCTATCATTGACGAAATTTTATTAACTGGTCTTATTTAGAATTGTAGTAGACCGTTACTGAATATTTATTTTGCAATAATTTATTCCGTTCGAAAACGAATTTAAATATCGTATTTTATAAAGTACACAACGAATCCTAAAATTTAATGTTTGCCTATAAAATTTGCAAACAGTCTCTGTCTACGTCAGGATTAGTTAAATAGAGAGGAATTTTTTTCGTTGAAATGTCTCGTCTGTTGAATGCTCCGCGAGTTTGCTGTCAGCAGCTATTTTTTCTTTGCATTTTAAATCAAAATAACTTTATTTTCGTCAGAATTTTCTACCGTCTTGGCATAATCAACGCGCCACTCTTAAAGAGTTTAAGACGATGTTGCGGCGAAAAATTTTATGATCACAAAGAAGTCTTGCTCTCTGTTGTAAAGTTAAGTCGCCTTTTGAGATGTCTGTAAACTTGTTTCTATTTTGCTTTGGATTACATGAAACGATTATGTACACGCAATTTTAGGGAACAATATTTTCTTAAAACTGCGTGTGCCTTTATTACAGTTTTAAAAGAAGGGTTAAAAAAGAATGCATATTATCCTTAGTTAGTTTTTTTTTAAGAATGTTCAAACTAATACACACAGTAAATTCAGATGATTCGTTAGAAAATTATAGGATTTGTATAACTACAAAGTATGTTGTTGTTATTAGTTTTATTATAACTAGCAATAACTAAAATACTGTTATAATATACTAGCTGTGCCAGCAGCTTCGCCCGTATGGAATTCAGTGTCACAATTTTTTTCCCGAATTGAAATTTTGAACATAACAGTAGTTAACGTATGTTAATTATAGGAGATTTTTGAATAACTTTCACTGTTTACTTACACTGTTGTTGTTTATGTCCATAGCCTTCCTCGAAAATGGACTATGTCACACTCAAAGAATTTCAAATCTGTTTAGTAGTTTAGCGCCTTCAAACAATCAAACAAACAAACTCTTCACCTTTATTTATATTAGTATAGATACGAATGTTTACATCGAGACACCTCTAATGTTTCTAGCAATAGTAGATTTTGCAAGAGTATTTGCATCTTATGTGAATTGTGCGGTTCAAGTGGGGGTAGATAAATAAAATGATGACTGTAGTACTCGGGGACGAAGACGCCGCGGCGCTCCAGTCAGTTCGTGACCACGGTATATGCCACTCTGCTGAAACGTCGAACCTTATACAAAGGTAACTCGAGGTTATCGCGATGTGACCCGGTTGTTTATATTTTAATTTCTAGCAATAATAATATCAACACATTACATGGTTTATACGGTTCTTTAATATAAAATATCTGGTTGACCGAGCTCAGGTCGGTATTTTTTAAAAGATATAAAAAGACAATATGAAAAAAAAGAAATTAAAAGGGCTGGGGCTGTATCTGTCAGTTGATCCGGAGTATTTTGACTTCTTTAAAGTATCCGTTACAAATTGAAATATTATAACTTTGCAAGTGACAGCGTAATTGACCTTTGTTTTCCAAAAATATTGTAGCAGTTTCTCAATGTCTGAAAACAGGGATAAAGTGACTTTTTTTTAATGAAACCTAGTTAGATCTATAGAACGCTCAGATATGGAAATTATTGAAGCTCTTTATAATGTATGAAAATTTATTTCTATTTCATAAGATTTCGAAGTACGATACAGAGAAAAACTTATATTTTTTTTTCACCTTTCAAACAGGGTAAATGTGAAAATCTGTTTGATAGACTTAAAAGGACATAACTCTATTCAAACGTTTCATGTTTATTATGTTGGCTAGTGATGGTTATCGCAATTTCGGGAGTTCGTGGTAATTGATGCTGTGAAAATCTCGAACCGTCTTTTGATTTAAGTTCTAATTTAGGTCCATATTGTTATGTAAGTATATTAGTTAGTATATTAAGTATATAAAAATATTAAAGTAAAAAATTAATATATTAGCATCAGCTCGCGACTTTGTTTCTAAGCTCTTCTATCCGGATTTGGTGTATAAGATACGACACGTTTCAAATAGCGATAAGAATGAGTGGATATTGCTAGCTATTCTTCGATCCGTACAAGGTTGTAATGACTAAATTTAATTAGCTATAACAATTATTTAGAAAATTGCAACCGCCGAGTTTCTATCTCGGTAGGAATAGCTTTCCGACCAGCAGTAGAGTTCACGATTTACAAGCACTTATTTACAAGTTTACTTAAATAAAGAATATTCTGAATTTGAACTTGATCTCAGATTGTACATATTTTTAAATATTTTTTTTTGTTTTAAACACTGATAAAACCAATCTATACTAATTTATAATAATGAAAATCCGAATATCTGTCTGGCTGTTACCTTTTCACAGTTACACGCTTGACCAATATTGATTAAATTTGGCAAAGCTTAAATATATTACACATTCATTCACGGGCTATTCTACACATATTATAACAAAGTCCCCCATACTGTCTGTCCATATGTGATAGATTTTCTCTAAAACCTCGAACGGATTTGTACGATTTTACTATAAGTAGTGTAATTTTTCAGAAAGTTTTAGGTTAATACTATATTACGATTTTATAAAAAATGTGATGTATCCCTCAATAAATACTTTTATATTTAAAATTTTTATTAAATACACTGATTACTACGTGGGCAAGGCCATAAGCAGAGCTAGTACAGAATACTCCCATCTCCTTCGGGAACAGGAAAAAAAAGCATAATTGAGGGTAATTTAACATTTATTTCAAGAGTAAACCTCATTTTTAATATGAGCATAGTATTTTTTTTAATAATATTAAGTTCTCGCCGTCAACACGCCGTGTGGTATCCGACTGAATAGAATAATACCACCCTCTTTTCTTACCGAGGAGTCGTAAAAGGCGACTAAGGTAAGTTGACTCACCGTGTGGTCTCCGGTTAAGTAGAATAGACCACCCTCTTTCTTATCGAGGTGGCATCAAAAACGACTAAGATAAGTTGACTTCAGGCAGGCGGCCGGTCGTAAAATACGTAGCCAAATCATGTGACAGCATGTTTATAACGTGAACTAATGCAATTTGGTTCTTTTAGAACCAAACTGCATATTTAGTTCGAATTTTAATTTTTAGATACTTAGTGCCTTATTTACTTCAAGTGTTCACATGTTGTGCCGACCCCACTTAGAATGGGATATGGGCAGGAGGATGATGACTATTTATTTCTCGCCGTCAACCCGTTACGCGTCCGACTGTAATTCCAAAAAAAATCAAATACGAGGGGTTGAGAAAATATAATTTCAAATAAAAGTTAAGTCAACGCGGTCACAAGTTTCTTAATTAAAACTTATGGCGGGTGTCACGAGGGGAGCCAGTCGCCAGCTCTGACCCACAAATAAATAAATAACCCCGCGACCATCCACGGCGTGTCACGAGTCACTCATTTATTTGTCTAACGGAGTTTACTTCGACGGACGTGTTCTATATCATACTACATTAATTTATAGAATTAGGCGTTACTTCGCGGAGGTCCATAATACAAAAGTAATGAGAATATTATTTTGCTATAATTCGAATTGATGACACGACAAAATCGCAAAGCAGCTTGCGATTTTGTCGTGGAGTCTATCTCTTGACGATGCTTCGGTTACGTGGCGAAACAATTGTTGAGATTGTGGTGGTGAATGTGTGCAGTGCTTGTGTATTGTTGTGTCATCGGTGTCGGGTAGTGCATGAGTTCTTACAAATTCTGCAAGTATCAGGTATGAAAACGAATAGTACACTCTACATTTAGCATTACATATATTCTCTTTTATAGCAGATTATAGCAAAATAATATTCTCATTACTTTTGCATACGACATTTTTGTGTCTATAACATGGGTGGCCACGCTCCTTGATAGCCATTTTTCAAATAAAAATACGTATCCAAACGGTATAAACATTATTGCACACATTGTATTTAATTTAAATATAATTACATATATTTATTATATATATACATGTGTTTAATTATATCTTTAATATTTAAATGAGAAAATCTTGCATATATATACATATATGCACTATAGAACATAATTAATATCAATATAATAAGGTAAAAGAATATCTGCTAACTTTATAACTTAACTGTAACTTTATTCAAAACAAAAGTTGTTAGTAAAATACAATAAGCGCAAAGTTTCTTAGTCGCTTGTAGCAATTTTCTTAATTATAATCTTTATCTGTAATATTGAAACTAGCTTTTAAAATAGTATGAATAATTTTAATATTATCTTTACCTAATATTTAAATGAGTTATTCTTGTATATGCATATATACAAGAATAAGCTGTGATGGCCTAGCGGTGCGACCGTGTGAATCTCTAGAGACGATCATAGGTTCAAACCCGGGCAGACACCAATGAGTTTTTCTATTAAAACTTATGTGTCTAATTGATAATTGCAATTTACCACACGCTTTTCGGTGACGGAAAACATCGTGAGGAAACCTGCATATCTCTAGAAAATTCTAGGGATATGTGTAACCTACCAATCCGCATTGGAGCAGCGTGGTAGGTCTTAGGTCCAACCCTTCTCTCCAAAAATGGAGAGAGGAGGCCTATGCCCAGCAGTGGGATAGTAACAGGCCGTTAAAAAAAAAATACATATATTCGAAATCCCGGAAACGGCTCCAACGATTTTCCTGAAATTCAGCAGGAGGTTATGAGGGAGAAAAATCGGTCTAGATAGGTTTTATTTGACAAAAATCATTAAATCACTGTTTTTGGGCATTAAAAAAATACTTACATTCAAATTTAATTTAAAAAGCTATTTTCAATATATCAATAGTTGTCAAGTAATCGTGGCTTATTCAGGGAAAGGGCGGTTTCGAGAAATGAACCTACGATCGAGCCTACCCATTAATTTTATACTTTTTTTATGTTTCTTTTTTTATTTTGTAATAAATTACCGAGCTCATTCACCCAGTTACTTATATTTAGATTATAAATTATAATAAATAAATTATAAATATATGGGACACTTACACACACGGTCGTCCGTCCCCAAAGTAAGTAACTTAATACTTGTGTTATGGTAGACAGACAACTGGTGAATATATACTTATATATTTTTTAAATACATACTTAAATACAAATATACACCCAGGCTCAAAGACCAACAAATTCATTTATAGAAAATGTTGGCCCTCGGCGGGAATTGAACCCGCGACCCGCGGAGCTGAAGGTAGGGTCACTACCCACTGCTCCAACGGGCCAGTCAGATTCTATACATTTTGTGTAATAATATTAATACCTTATTTGATACGTATTTAATTTGACAAATGGCTTATTCATTTTACATCTACCGCCGTGTGATCCGGCTGAGGAGAATAGACCACACTCATTTCTTTCCGATGTGTCGTAAATGGCGACTAAGGAAAGTTGACCCGCCCTGTGGTATCCGGCTGAGTAGACTAAACACTATTTTGCCTCGTATAGACTACCCTCGTATTTTACGATACCTCGGTAAGAAAGAGGGTGGTCTTTTCTAGTCAGCCGGATACCACAATATAGACACCTTTTAGAGTCGTAAAATATCTAGCCAAATCATGTGATACCATGTTACAAAAGTAATAATAAAATTATTTTGCTATAATCCGCGAAGAAGTAAAGATATTAATTATTTCATAGCGGATTATAGCAAAATAATTTTATTATTACTTTTGTATTATGGATCTCCTCAAAGTAACGCCTAATTCTATAAATGATACCATGTTTATAACATGTTGTGTCGAGCCACTTAGGATAAGATAAAGGCAGGAGAATGATGATTTATTTTACATCTCTTGATATTTCCTTGGGATGAGCATAGGCCTCTTCTTACCGTTTTTAAATTAATAAGGTTACACATATCTCAACAATTTTCCAGAGGAGTGCTAGATATCTTTTTCCTTCGATTTTGTACGATTATTATGTGTTTTATAACTAAGTAAAGTAACAGTCTGTTACTATCCCACTGCTGGGCATAGACCTCCTCTCTCCGTTCTTGGAGAAAGGGTTTGGAGCTAAGACCTACTACGCTATTGCTAGAATTCTCTAGTATCCAGTTTTCCTCACTATGTTTGCCGTCCTCAAATAGCGTCTGATAAACTGTATTTATCAATTAGATACAGAAAAACTCATTGCCTGACCGGGATTTGAACCCGTGTCCCCTCGAAAGAGACGCACGGTCTCCCCGTTGGGCTATCACAGTTGTGTGCTTTATAGTAAAGAAAAATACTTACGAACCCTGTAAATCGGACAGCACGGCGATTTTGCACTTAGTATAGGAAAATAAAACAACACTATTATAATTACAATTTTTTTTATTTTAACAATAAATAACAAAAATATTTTAAGTCTAAAGACATCCTAAAATGTTAAATAAATAAGTAAAATAAAATAAATATTCATTCTAAATACAACAATTATCACATGAATATTAATCTGTCTTATTAGACAAACTTATTAGTGACGATAAACTTAAAGCTTACATCATCTTATTTCTAATCTATTAGTTCATCTTATATTAGGATTGTAAGCTTAAATCGACTGATAGATTTAAAAAAAAAACAGCTTTTCTATATCCATTAAATTAAGAAAAACACCAGTGACGCTATCTATATGAACAACAATACACTCTTAAACTATTATGAAATTCGGTTCAAATAACTAGAAGAGTCTAATTAAATAACAATTAATCAAAGACCAATCAAAACAAAAGGAAAATAATTGATCTAGATTTCGATCTCTAAGACAATATTTTGAAATGCATTACACCACCGCTTTAATTTTACTTTATATTTATTGATCATTAGTCATTTGCACTCTTATTCGTATTTCACATTCGTACTCGTATTTCACATATGCTTTTGCATAATGGATCTCCGCAAAGTAACGCCTAATTCTATAAATTATTAAAAACTATTTTATTATATCAATATAATAAGAAAAAAGAACATCTGCTTATTTTACTACTTAACTGTAACTTTATTCAAAACAAAACTTGTTGGTAAAATACAATAAGCGCAAAGTTTCCTCGCTTGTAGCAATTTTCTTAATTAGGTATCATCTTTATCTGTAATATTGAAACTAGATTTTAAAATAGTAAGAATAATTTCAATATTATATTAATTTACATATGAATATGACAATAACAATCGCTAACTTTGCTTTTAGTTTTTTTTTATTATTTTTTTTTCGTATCAGCATTATAATATATTGTAAAATCCAAAAAATATTTTCTATAGTCTGAAATTAATTAAGTACCAATTACAGTAGATCACATCGTTCTTATTTACAATGTTACAAAAGTAATAATAAAAATATTTTGCTACAATCCGTGATAAATTTTATAACGGGCAATAGCGAAATAATAATTACTTTTGGATTATGAATCACTGCAAAGTAACGTCTAATTCTATTAATTACAATGTTACAATTACAAACAAAAATAAACATTTATTGTACTATAGAGCTCTTTAGAACGAGCGGACTGCATTTTATGTTATTGTTATTTTGCTGTTAACTCCCATGGGACGGACGAACGTAGAAACATCGTCGAGGCCAAGTCGCCGCTCCTCTACAAGTGTTTGGGATGGTCGTACTTAGGATGAGCTTGTAATACATTACGTATGTATCACCATATCACATATGTATAGCTGTAAATATAAACAAAACGAATTCATTTATATAGATGTACATTTCGCGTACCTTAAACCTTACGGATTAAGTGTGCAAAGCCCTTAATCAATACGACGAGATCTTGTATGACCACGAGTAAATAACAGTAAAAATGACATTTTTCTTAATACATATTAATAAATTCTTGATAATTTTTCTTGACAATAATAATAAGTGTCCTATATAGTTATTAATTATTTACATCCTATGGTTTAAAGCCTGCTTCGTTCACAAGGTTTTAACATAGAAATATAGCCTCAGATTTAAATAACGTATTTTTCAGAATATAAGAGTACAAAGCCATAGCTCAATGAGATTTATAATAGATTTTTTTTTGTATCTTTACTAATATTAGAAATGTAAGTCTGTCTTGGACCATTATTGGCACAAGTAAGCTAAAAATGTATCGGGGATAAGAATATTCCCGTTTTGTTTTTGGTAATCTTTATTGGGGGTACCTAAACGCTAAAGTTAGAACCAACGAAGTCACAGTTACCACTATTAGTAAATAAATGTAAACATATATCGCACGATTAGTATCAAAGTGACCTCGTGAGGGTGAAAGAGATCCATGACTTGTAATAAAACACAATTTTATATCATAGTTGTTGCGATGTCTTGAATGATGGCATTGAAATAAGGATAACAACGTATCTAACAACGTATAAAACCTAATTTTGAATAAGGTCTTTCTAATACTAAGCATGCAATATATTTATAGATCATCCTTCCGTTCGGATCTCTGTGGAGTACAGACGTGTGTCGCTTAAATTTATATTTTTAAAATTACTTCTAAATTCAAAATTTAATTTTCTAACTTCTTTTAAATTTAATAGTTATTAGTGCATAAGACGCGAATGATTTTTTGTTGAAGTAACAAAATATTTATTTTATTTTTCTTATTCGCTAAGTTACTTTGATAACAAAGTACTAGGAGTGCATAATCGAAGCGGCGGTTGTAATACGTTGCTATTAATCGAGTTATATAAAGTGACAGAGAAAGAAGTATGCTTCATTCATCAGCGGCATCCTCTCACTCTAAAGAGCACTACGCATCTGATTCGGACCTCTCTCAGCAAAGTAAGAATAATGAAGGAGTCCGCGATAGCATTACGAAGCGTTTTAAACGACGACACGAGGATGAATGGTCTGGCGAACTAAGTAAGTTTAAAACAGAAATCACTAATCTATTGACCGACATGATAAATAAACAAAGCGCGAAATTTGAAAAATTGTACTCTGATATAAAATCAGAATTTACAGACCTGCGAAAATCCATTGAATTTGTTTCATCGAAGTATGACGAAATTGATAAAAAAGTTTCGAAAATGGAGAATGAAAAACACGAAACTGACAAAAAAATTATTCGTTTAGAGGAAAGAATTGATGTGCTAGAACGAGTCAACCTAAGTACGAGCTTCGAAATAAAAAGTATACCTAAACAACTAAATGAGACTAAATCGGACTTAACTAAATTTGTTTCAAATATAGGAAAGGCTATAAAATTTGATATACAACCTCAAGAAATACAGGATATTTACAGGATTAATACAAAATCAGATAATAAACCTATTATTGTACGACTATCAACATCTATTCGGAAGGATGAGTTCATTTCTGCCGCCAGAAAATATAATAAGAATAATCCTGGACGTAAATTGAACACTACCCATGTTGGACTTGGTATTCCTTCAGTGCCCGTATATATCTCAGATCACCTGACTCCAAAGAGCAGCAGATTGTTTTTTCTGGCCCGTGATTTTGCTAAATCTTATAAGTATAGTTTTTGTTGGTGCACTCGGGGCAACGTATACTTACGTGAGAAAGAAGGTACGAAAGGAATTCTGGTTAAAAGTGAGGACATGCTTAAAGAACTTAGAATTAATTTACTTTAAGTATAGTAAGTTATCATTTTACAATCGCAAGTATGATCATTTTTTTCAACATAAAATTTTATATATCTGTTCGTTTTACTTAGCATCTTTGATGGTCAACTTGTGTTATGTAAGGTATAACTGTATACATGGATTAATATGTATTATTACAATATCGCAATTAGTCATACCAATTAAAGATTATATTTATTTAAGATTATATAGATACAAATTAAAAGTCAGAATGTTAGTTAGATCACTATTTTTGTCTTGCGTAAAAAAGTATTTTTACCCTCTAGTTTATTATATTTTTGTTAACTATTTAAAACAAACATGTTTCACTTACTCATTATTTTTCCACATAAAATACACATCATACTCGACGTATTTTCGGCGTTTATATACAATGCAATTAATATTTACTACAAAAACACCTACTAATGTTAACTTTTGGATACTTATAGTCTTCAAATGTCTAATATTAAACAGAGTTTATAGCTATTCTTTGCGTAATAAGGTCTTTTTGAATTATTTGCGTATAATCAAGCGAGCGTATTCGTTCAAAACCTACAGTACATTGTCTTGTGTTAATGCGTTTTGTTCCAGCTATTAATGGGAAGTATAAATGATTATGTTAATGATTTGGAAAATTATAACACTCACAAATCTTTTGCCGTAGATGTGAAAAGCTGCAATAATTATTTTAAAAGAAATAATAATATATCACAACATTTATCGTTAATATGTCAAAATATTAGAAGCATTGACCACAATATGTCAGAGATGGATATGCTCTTGGGCAGACTAAACTGTGAAATTGACATACTTATACTAACGGAGTGCTGGCTAAAAAAACAATTTTCGGCACCAAAATTACCAGGCTATATGTCCTACTATACCAAAAATTGCCATAGTCAAAATGAGGGAGTTGTTGCTTACATAAAAAACTCATTGAATGTTGACATATATGAACCACCTTTTTTTGATTCAAACTGTCTTATTATTAAATTAAAATCACACACAGCTATAATTGCCATATATCGTCCTCCCTCTTACCACTGTATTGATAACTTTATAAAGGGCCTTGATGAGGTTCTGACCTCCATTAGATCTTTTCAAAATATTATCTTGGTTGGTGATATAAATATTAACATTATTGGCGAAGACCAATCTTTCTCTGAAGCTAATTATTTAAATATTTTAGCATTACATGGTCTTTTACCGGGTCACAAACTTCCTACTCGAGCGAAAAATTGTTTGGATCATGTGATGTTGAAAACATTCCACTCAGCTACTACTTTTATTATTAACACGACTATGACTGATCATTTTACTGTTCTACTTACACTTAACGGCACAAAAATTAATAAGGATAAAATTAAGACTAAAAAGGTAATAAATTATGACAAAATAAAATTAGACTTAGAACTTGTGGATTTCTCACCGGTTTTAAATACAACAGATGTTAATAAAGCTACTAAGATTTGAATAGATGGACTAAAAAATGTGATAAATAAAAACTGCACTTTACATAAAGTTTCTAATCGTAAGCAAATAATCAAGCCATGGATAACTCCTGGGTTGTTGAGATGTATAAAGAATCGAGACAAACTACACTATAAGGCAAAAAAGTCACCTACAGATATTGTACTCTCAACAACTTACAGGAGATATAGGAACTTTTGTAACGGTTTACTTAAAAAGGTCAAAGCCGCGTATGATAACTCAGAACTACATAAAGCTAAAGGAGATATTAAAAAAAGCTGGAAAATTCTTAAAAATATCACTGATCTTAATGGGGGTCGGACTAATGATACAGATACTAATTTAAGTAAAATGAAAAAAGGCACAATGGAATCTGTGAATTATATTAATAAATATTTCTCAAGTATAGGTGAATCTTTAGCAAATAAAAAAACGTCGCAAAATAATATGAGCTCGCGGCAGCTTGGTCACAGTACTTCAAGTCGTTTTCTAAATTCTATGGCATTATTAGATACTGATTGTAAAGAAATAGAATCAATAATTATGAATCTTAAAACTAATTGTGCAACTGGTATAGATGGTATTCCTTCGAAAATACTTAAAACAAACGCGAAATTATTAGCACCTATTATATCACACATATGTAATATTAGTTTTCAAAATGGAATTTTCCCGGAATTATTTAAAAAGGCGCTTATTAAGCCTATACATAAGGGTGGAGACAAAGACAATATTACGAACTATCGGCCTATTTCTATTTTACCTGCTCTTTCAAAAGTTTTGGAAAAATTATTAAACAGTAGATTAAATTCATTTCTTGACAAAATTAACTTCTTTTCTGATAATCAATTCGGATTTTTAGCCGGTAAATCAACAGAATCCGCAGTACATAAACTTACCGATTTTATCGTTCGCAAATTAGACCGTAAACAAAAGTGTATAGGGATTTTTTTAGATTTAACAAAAGCTTTCGATACTGTCTCTGTCACCACCCTTACACACAAACTGGAGAATATAGGAGTTAGAGGTGTTCCACTAAATATTTTTGTAGACTATTTAACTAATAGGACCCAACAAGTTAAAGTAGGTGAAGTAATAAGCAGTCCTGTTACCTTAACTTGCGGAATCCCGCAAGGCAGCATACTTGGTCCTACCCTATTTTTAATTTACGTGAATGACTTATGTAATCTGAATATCGCTAATGGTAAATTAGTGGCTTACGCAGATGATATTGCTTTATTGTTTTACGGGAATAACTGGACAGAAGTACTAAACCACGCTGAAATCGGTATAAATAAAATAATGGAATTTTTAAAAGAGAATCAGTTGACATTAAATCTAAAAAAAACAAAATACATTTCATTTTCTAAACTTAAAAATGATCAACCATCAGGAGTTGTGAAGATAAAAGTACTTGATAATGACATAAGAGAATCTATAGCACAAAAAACTTTATACACAGAAATAGAAAGAGTGTCAGTTGTTAAATATCTTGGCATATTGATTGATTCTCAATTGAGCTGGAAATCACACATAACTTCATTGGCGTCTAAGGTTAGGAGCCTAACAGTTATATTCAAAAAAATAAGACATCTAACTGATAAAAAACTACTTAAGACGGTATATTTTGCTCTATGTGAGTCATTAATAGGTTATTGCATAATTGCCTGGGGGGGAACATTTAAGACTCATATGTTACAGGTAGAAAGGTCGCAAAGAATTTTATTAAAAGTTATGTTGAGAAAACCCTATACATTTGGAACGGATAACCTTTATTCTGAGTTTGAGGTACTATCTGTGAGAAGGCTTTTTATATTTAAAGCTATCCTTTATATGCATTCCAATAATATTAATTTTAATGAAAGCATAGTTAGAAATAAAAGAATAGTACGACCTATATCAGTGGGAAAATTTAATACAGCTTTTGCCCAAAGATTTTTATGTTTTTTAGGACCTATACTTTATAATAAAATAAACAAGATACTAAACATCTACAGTCAGACTCGGGAACAGTCAAAAAAGTCACTTAGGAAATACTTGCTAACGCTTGGCTATACTGCTAGTGAAGACCTATTAATAATAAAAAAGTAAATAATAACACACACACACACTCACACATACACACACACACACACACACACACACACACACACACACACACACACACACACACACACACACACACACACACACACACACACACACACACACACAAAACACACCCAAACACACACTTCACACTCTCACACTTACTAACATACTATCGTACAGACACATATACTTGCATGGAATTGCGATAAATTTTTGTCTGCTTGTTTTTGTTTTTGTATTTTTTATTTTTTGCTTAACTTTTTACTCTTAACTTTAATTATTACTTTTAAATAACTCCTTATCAGACTCTAACTTGTGATGATTGGGAAGGTGTCAGCACTTGTAACACAGGTATTCCCTAGCACGAGTGTTGACAAACCCTTTTCCGAATTACTCTGTGATAAATAATTATATTATTAGCATAAGGAAATTGTATCTATATCTTACATATTTTGTTAACAAATAAATAAATAAATAAATACCTGTAAAATGGTGAGGGCTGGTCCTGTAGTGATATAACTCTCGGTTGGTGCACAAGGTCGAGTTGCGCGGGTCGCGTTCGATAAAAGTGCGTGGTCGCATAGCCGCGGCGATTCTTCCCGACAAAAAGCACCCAGGAGAGACTTTTTGTCGCTCATCTCCAACTATTAGAATAAAAGGGTTGTTTATAGATGTAACTTGCAATCACAACGTGTTTCTCTGAATGCTATCGCAACATTACTGAACATGGTGTAGCATAGCAAAGGAGAGGCAGTTCGAATAACCGATTAAGTTCCAAGATGCTGAAATAGGTACCTTACACCTGCAGTGTTGATAAACCCTTACTGGGTAAGAGATGTCCTCAAATCGCACTGAGCTGGTAATCCAAGCGGCAAAGGAAGGTGTTTGCCAAATCACTTGATCTTCTTTGCACCAGCAGTCGACGTCCATTAAATAAAAAGGAGATAATGATTAAATTGAAAAAAATCTATAAAATCACAACACCAATTAAAAATTATTGAAAATAAATTGCTTTTTCTTCGAGGTATTAGTTCTTTTCTCTATGTTCTTCATTTTTCTCTATCTTCTCTTCACTGATGACTTTCTCCATGTCAGCTACGTGTATTCTCAAGCAATAACATCTCACAATGTGTGTTAATTCCCCAAGAATACGCGTGACCTTCAAGGATATTTCTTCGTCGATCTTCCGGCTTGAATTGTCCTTTTGGTATTGCATCTAAATTTTAATAAAAGTATCTTTAAATGGCCAATATTTACACAACAAATGCTATTTAGACATATAACACTTAAGAATACTTTTATTAAAATCCAGGTGCAATACCGAAACAACAAAACAATATTCGACTGTTATATGTTTAATTAACATTTATCGGCTTACATTCTGTCAAGCTGTGATAGCCCAGCTGTGAGACGATGCGACGCTTCCGAGGGCTTCACGGGTTTTCACCAATGAGTTTTTCTGTTAAAACTTAAGTGTGTAATTGATAATTGCAATTTGTCACTCGCTTTTTGATGAAGGAAACAATCGTGCGGAAACCTTTATATGTCTAGAGAATTCTAGGGATATGTTTACACATATGTTTACCATAGAATTCTCTAGGTTACCCTAGGTTACCCTACTGATCTGCATTGGAGCGGCGTGAAAGGTCTTGGCTCCAATCCTTCTCCAAGAAAACGGAGAGACGTCTAGGCTCAGCATTGTGAAAGTAACAGGATGTTATTTTTTGCTTTTTTTGTGTCTAAAGTGCTAATGCACTGAGTCCGGCTCGAAGGACCAAAATGTTAAGAGAAGAAGTATTGCTTATTTAATGTGCGAGCATACTGGTATATAGTAACAGATCGTTACTATACTCTGTTAGGACCTACCGGTACCTAGGTACACCATAAGACGGTGACAAAGATCGAGATGTGAGTAATAAAAAAGATGGATGAAGTGGCATCATGTCACAGAACAATGTGACCGAAGTAATTTTAAAGTTAGGGGAAACATTTATAAAATGGTTATAAGACCTGTCGTATTGTACGGGTTAGAATGTTGGGCAACGAAAAAGACGGAAAGAATAATAATGAAAACGAGATGAGAATTTTAACGTTCGGCCGTGTATTATCCGGCTGAGTAGAATATAGACCACCCTCATTTCTTATCGAAGTGTTGTAAAGCGCGACTAAGGAAAGTTGACCCACCATGTGATATCCGGTTGAGTAAAATAGACCACACTCTTTATCGTATCGTAAAATACGACAGAGTAAGTTTACGTCAGACAGGCGGTCGCTCGTGAAATACGTAGCCAAATCATGTGACATGTTTACAACATGTTGTGCCGACCGCACTTAGAGTTGGATAAGGGCAGGACGAAAGAGAAAAAAGTTTAAGTGGATAATATGAAAAGTTTGGATAAAAATATGAAATGAATATATAACGGGATGTCTAAAAGTATCGCCCATTACAGAGAAGGCGAGAAGTTTAAGATGGTACTGACCTATATCGAGATGAAATCATGTGTTAAACGAATGTTAAATATGAATTTGTGACTAGAGGTAAATCTAGGAAGAAATGCTTGGATTGTGTGTAACATGCATATAAAAGGAGTAGTGCTATGCTTGATGAATGATAGAAAATAATGGAAGAGATAAATATGTTGTGCTGATCCCAGTTAGATAGATATAGGGACAGGAAAATGACAGATAAGGAGATGATACTCTGTGTCAGGAAATCTATAACGAACTGACACAGAGTATCATCTCCCAATCGATAATCCATTCTTGTTTACAAGCTTCTGTATCTGTGAACCCATATGAAAGTTACATAAGCATTATCTTAGCATCGTTGTATTAATTTATTCCATCTGCCATCTAATTATATTTCTAACTTTTTATAATAATAACAAAAAAGGAAAAAAATCGTGAAAATGAAAATTCGAGACGTGAAATGGTGAAATGGTGGGTTTAGGGAGTTTCGGGTTTAAATCTCGACTATCATAACTTTAATATTTAAATGAGTTAATCTTGTATATGTATATAAATATAAATATATTTTCGGAATCTTGGAAACGCCACCAACGATTTTCCTGAAATTCAGTATGTAGGGGTTTTCAGGAGAAAAAACGATTTAGCTAGGTTTTATTTAAAAAAGAAACCGTTATATCCCTATTTTGGGCATTAAAAATTTTTAAAATGTAGAATTGAAAGCAAAGTATTTTTTTAGCCGTCAAACGTAATGTTGCTATAGCCGATGGGACGCGGACCAAAAGATAGAACCCGAGTCCGTCCCATTTCGTTCCCATTTATCGTTTATTTTCTTTAAATTAAGTTAATTAAGTTAAGTTTAATTTTTTAAATATTTTTTTATATCTTTTAATAACTAACGAGCAAAGCTCGATCACGCAGATACTTAACATTTAATCAACGTGAAGCTTCGTATAGGATATCGTGAGGAAAACTGCTTATACCAAACAAGTATTTTGCTTTAACAAATTGTATGCTTATATAACGTCGGTGTCACACTTAATTGTTTAAATTTATAAATTTTAGTATTATATAATGTAGCATGTTTTAACGCACACTTTTACGACTAATTTGATCCTATAATTTGTTTCCATTGTGTTGCATTATGAGTACATATTAGTTATAATGCTAGCTTTATTTCTCTCTCTTGGTTATAAATTCTTTCGTATAAGAATATTCCCATGCATACAATGAAGTAATTTTACTTCATTGTATGCATGGGAATATTCTTTTCCTCTCGCTTATTTTATAATGCATAATATTTTATACAGACTTATAATAGAAAGTATATTTAATTTTCTAACAGATTATCTATGCTATATAAAGCTTAAGAGTTTGTTTGTTTAATTCTTTGAATGCGCTCAGGAACTGCTGGACGGATTTGAAAAATTCTATGAGTGTAAGATTGTCCATTTATCAAAGAAGGCTATATATAGGTTATATAGCATCACGCTTAGACGAATGGGAGAGAAGCAGGAATAAAAAATATTACGTAAACGGCAAAATTTTAAAATTGCATGCGCTAAGTAAACGTTGAAAGTTATTAAAAAGACATGTATTACAAAATTGTTCCCCTCTAAAAGTTCTAAGGACTGCTGAACGCACAAATGCATTGAACTATTCTTTCACAGCTCAAAATAAAGACGCGCCTCTCCTCCATATGCTGTAAACGCATACTGGAATACTTCAGACACATCGTGCGTCGTGGAGACGATGCCTTCGAAAGACTTATAGTTACCGGCAACACCGAAGGCAAAAGATCAAGAGGCCGCTCACCAACTAGGTGGTCTGACCAATTGCGCCAGGCCGGCACGTTGAAACACTTTTATGAGGTAGCAATGGTGGCCACTAATAGAAGCCGGTGGAGAGATTCACACGAGAATAGATTCTAGCCAGGACCACGATCTTCAGTCATGAAAAAACGACCGGAGAGAGAGAAAGAAAGGTTCTAAATAAAAGTCCGCGACAGCATATGTCTAGCGTTTAAGGTCAACCCACTTTAATCATTTTTAATGGTTAACAAAATAGGTACCATATTACGGTTTTAATCTTTCCACGTAGGCGGAGCCACTGGCAACCTATGATCGTAAATCTAAAAATAAAACAGAAATTTCCTATATTAAACAGAAATCAATAAACAAAAATTTGAACATTGTTTCTACTTATCCATTTCCATTTATCCGGGTCATGCCCGTCCGGAATTCAAGAAGGGCAGAACTAATCGCCGGGCTGTTTGCTGCGGCACGCACCATCGGCACATCCGAATAGGCCCGTAATCCGGTCGTCCGGACGTCCGGGCGAGCCGTGCGCTGCATCGGATTTAGCTGCGAACGAAACAGACACACGGTTGATTGTCGAGATTAACCGTAAGGCTCCGTTTTAGTGGGCTTTGCTACGTTTGCACGTTTCGTTTATCCGGGTTTACTGGGAATCTACTGCTGGATTGTGTGTTACTTTCCATTAACGGAATGTTCGGACTGTGATAATTTGTTCTCTATTACGGTTAAATCATCATCTTCCTGCCCTTATCCCACTCTAAGTAGGGTCGGCACAACATGTTATATACATGCTATCACATGATTTGGCTGCGTTTTTACGACCGGCCGCCTGCCTGTCTTCAACTTACCTATGTCGTATTTTACGACAATTCGGTAAGAAAGAGGGTGGTCTATTCTACTAAACCGGATGCCACACGGCGGGTCTACTTAGCTTAGTCGCCTTTAACGACACCTCGGTAAGAAATGAGGTTGGTCTATTCTACTCAGCCGGATACCACACGGCGGGTCGACTTACCTTAGTCGCCTTTTACGACACCTCGGTAAGAAATGAGGGTGGTACTATTCTATTCAGCCGGATACCACACGGCGTAAGCGTACGGCGTAGCGTACGGCGTTCTCTATTACGGTTAAATAAAATCACAAATTGCTCAATATCTTTAGAGATCCATACCAATATAATCAATGCTAATATAAAAACTATCCATCGACATCGATGTGACTTTTGATTAAATAATTAATTACCTGGTAATTTTTAACCAAAATAAAAAAAGAAACTTCAAAAAAAAAGATACATATAATTGGGTAGGTGGGGTTCGATCCTAGGTATTTTTATTTCTAGAGACCATCCGTTCCCCAACTAATCTACGCTGACTTGGCAGTTTTCGGCAATAATAGTGTTTTATTTATTCAATGTAAATTTTTGTATTTTTTTTAATGCACAAAAACAGGAGGGAGAATTTTTTTTTAAATAAAACCTAGTTAGATCGATTTTTCTCCTCCAAAACTTCCTGCGTGTTGAATTTCAGGAAAATCGTTGGAGCCGTTTCCTTTATTTATAAAGATCCGTAAAATAACGGAATCTAACTTGTGTTAAAACGCGAGTTAGATTAATAAATTGTAATGTTGTAAACACCATTAAAGACAATTATTTTACGGATTTTTATATAACGTAAGTTAGATTAATAAATTGTAATATTTTAAACACAATTAAGGACAAATTATTTTGCTGATCTTTATTTAACTCAAATTAGATTAATAAATTATAATATTTTAAACACAATTAAGGTCACTTATTTTGCTGATCTTTATATAACGCAAGTTAGATTAATAAATTGTAATATTTTAAACACAATTAAGGACAATTATTTTACGGATCTTTGTTTGACTCAAATTAGATTAATAAATTATAATATTTTAAACACAATTAAGGTCACTTATTTTGCTGATCTTTATTTAACGCAAGTTAGATTAATAAATTGTAATATTTTAAACACAATTAAGGTCACTTATTTTGCTGATCTTTATTTAACGCAAGTTAGATTAATAAATTATAATATTTTAAACACAATTAAGGTCACTTATTTTGCTGATCTTTATTTAACGCAAGTTAGATTAATAAATTGTAATATTTTAAACACAATTAAGGACAATTATTTTACGGATCTAGTTATTATTGTTATCCTAACATACACCTTATGCTAAACGATAATACAGCTTGGATTAGCGACAAAAGACACGTTTCGTTTCTGGGTCTATCCGCTACATCGCCGTTGGAGGGTTCCGCCAACAATCGGATATCAAACGGCGGATGATGCTTTATCCGCCCTCCGCCATCTCGCCTTTGATCCGTCGCCGCTTTGAAGTGCCGCCTTTGTGAAACCTGCACAGATTAAGTTACTGTTATAATACTATTTTTCTATGATATTTAAAAATTATTTTATATAAATTATTCAATTTTATATTTTCTTTTTGATTAAGATTATATCATTTACGATTTCGACTATATAAATTTTACACTTTGTAATATTGAAGTGTGAATTTTGTCGTTTCGTAAGCTGTCATAGCCCTGGTGAAACCGTGCGATTTTCAAGAGTTCACGGGTACAAAAAACGGACATTTTTTACGATTTTTTTTATGACGAATTACGTTTTACGAATATATGCAATGTAAAGACGAATAGTAAGTATACTTTCCTTTTAGCATTACATACGAGATAGTATAATCGCAGATTTTAGAAAATAATTTAATATTTTTGTATTATGGAACTCAGCAAAGTAACACCTAATTCTATAAAAATCTCGTTTTTTTATTCATTTGAACTCATTTTACGTTTGAATGGAGCAACAGATCCTTATGATTTAAATAGGTCGCATGCTTAGTATTAAAGTGACCCAATTTAAAATTAAGAACTATTAAAAAAAACTAGTGTTTTCTTGCACTTTCAATTTATGGACCTATTTAACTCTCAAGAATATAGAAGCCGCTACGATACGCTTTGAAATTATTGAAATTATCCACAAAATCAATTTTTTTAATTAGGTCATGTTAATACTAAGTGTGAAATGTATATAATTGGGGGACTAGAATGAAATATCTTTTCATCTCAGAACCGATTTGTATACCAACGAAGTGGCGATCAGAAACTATTGTTTACTTTTATTATTACGTATGTAAATGTCCAAATAACTAAAACTTAACTTATATAAATTATCTCTAGAGAAATTTGAACGCTGAAAACCAGCGATACAATAAATTGAAACAAAAATTAAACCTAAAATATTTGAAATGAACGCTCCGTGAAATTGTAAGAAAAGAACGGTACAGAGTAAAAATATTTAATGTCGGTCGCAGAGCAGACAGTCGCAAACAAAAGCTCCCATAAATATGAAGTACAATTAGACAGCAAACAGTCTGGCGGTAAGCGGCCACCTGTTGAAGAACTACGAACTATGTTTGCCCGCACTTTTTGCTGAGATTTCTTTTATTTTATTTTCAGCGCTCTTTTGGTAACAATTGCTTTTAAGTAAAAACTTTAGAATAGAATAGAATAGAATGCTCTTGTATACCACAGAATTTACAATAGTACTAACACAAAAATCACAATGTAAACCGCCTGCCTTACGTCAACTTACCTTAGTCGACTTTTACGACACCTCGGTAAGAAATGAGGGTGGTCTACTCTACTCAGCCAGATACCATACAACTTGTAAAATAAGATATAATAAATACTTAAAATGAAATGTTCGAACTGATTAAAATGAAATAAAATCTGCATAAACATAATGGATCCTTAGATGATGATGCATGTAGTTTGCTAATCCGATTTTGACGTGACAACGTCTTAAATTAGGTTACGGCTTGGAGTCACTCAGTGTAACGCCCGCTCACGTCTGTAACGATGAGTCACCGAACGAAAGAGAGGCCCGCCGGACTGGCGAATGCCTTGCGTCTCTCTTCCACTCCAATCCATCACATTTAAAAAGACGTTGTCACGTAAAATCTTTGCCCGTAAAACCACCTTTACAGACAACCGTTTTTTTTAGTCTTTTCCGTATTCATATCTGATATTTTAACTAAACAAGGTATCTCTTATGTAGCAATGCGTTCTGTTATAATTAATTAAGGATATCAGCAACAAACTCAAATTATCACGCCAATGTTGTAAGTATCCGTTATAAAAAGTAGGAATGTTAAAAAAAATGTTGGCCATTTTAATGCAATGAAATAAGCAAAAGTAAAAGCTTTCGGCTTACAATTGGTCCTGAGGCGAGTGGTCGCACAAAGCAAAATTAATTTTAAAATACACCAAAAGAAATTAACTTTCAGCCCGCAACTGGGGGAGGTGAAACTTTCAAACGAGGGTACACTGGAAAGACTTAAAAATAATAAAGCGAAAATTAATGTACGTGGACAAAACTGGTTTTATTGTTTATTATTGTTAGAAATGTGTGTATTGTTCTCATATTTGTACATCTTTTCTATCCCATTAATATTATAAATGCGAAAGTTTGTGAGTTTATTCCTCTTTCACGGCGAATCCGCTGAACCAATATCGATGAAATTTGACACAATTATTTCCTATACACCGGTAATGTAGGTAGGTTATAGAAATCTTGTTAATTCTACAGGAATAGAATGAAATTGAAAAGAGCCATCCATTATCAACCTTACGCGTAACGACAGTCCACGCGAACGAAGTTGCGGGTAAAGCTAGTTTATTATGAATCAAGATCCCCAAAACTTGTCTGTCTATGTGTGACAAGTTTTCTCAAAATCTAACGAACGGATTTTTGTATAGTTTTTACTAAAAGGTAGTGCGATTTTTGTGGAAGATTTAGCTTAATAGTACATAACGGTTTTATGTAAATTGAATTGAAGAAAGAGGTCGAGCAGTTGTAAAAAAATGCCTGCTGAAAGTTTAAGTCGCGTGCGCCGCGTAAGCCAACAGAGAAACAATTAAATATTGTACTATAGAATTGTAGATCTACAAAAATACTACGATAAAGTCCGCGACAGAATTTCTTATGGTTACTTCACAATAACTACTTTTACGTTAAAAAATTTAAGGGTACCAGGCACCAGGCATCAGGGAAACAAACGTTTGACAAAAAAAACGTTTTTCTTTCGGGAAAAGGGAGTTTATTGCATTATTGAGTATATTTAAACGCTTCAGTTGACTCGAAGAAACCGTACCACTATAAGTTTCATAATTATGAGAGCTTACAATATTTACATCTCTCTCTAGCGAAAATTTAATTTGCTCTGAAATAATCAAAAGATTTGTCACAATTATGTTTCGGATGCAGTACTTGGGATGATCATTTTTCTCAGCGCCAAGCAGTCCCATAATTCAGACGTTTTAATTTTCCTAAGCTACGCCGCTCCCCGCGGGGCGCTTAAGCAGTCTAGAACATTACAGACTAATTTTTATATATCTTTTTACAGTAGCCGGATAATCGAACTGCCAATCTCGACGGTCGAACAAAGGAGCGCGGATAAAGTGAAACTAATAAGAAACTTTCATATTCTATGATAGCTTTGTGTAAAGAGGAAATTTAAATAGCTTCTGGATCTGATGTAGTGTCTGCGGTGAGAGCGTATTTGTTGTGCTTTATCTAATATAAAAGAAATTGTTTTATGAAATTATTATAATAACAACGATTCGCCGTGTTACGGTGGTCTAGGTCTAGATCTAGGTGGTAGGCCACCATAGATAAATAGACCACCACCACTAAATCAGGCGATAGCCTGATGATGCTTCGGCCCTGTGTGGTATCGAGCTAAGCAGAATAGAGCACTTTCATTTCTTACCGAGGTGTCGTAAAAGGTGACTAAAGTAAGTCGACCCGCAATGTGGTATACGGCTGAGTAGAATAGATCACTCTCACTTTTTACGGAGGTATCGTAAAAGGCGACTAAGGTAAGTCGACCCACAGTGTGGTATACGGCTGAGTAGAATAGACCACCCTCATTTCTTACCGAGGTGTCGTAAAAGGCGACTAATGTAAGATAACACGCCGTGTGGTATCCGCCTGAGTAGAATAGACTCACCTTACTTTTTGCCGAGGTGTCCTAAAAGGCAACTAAGTTAGGTTGAAGTCAGGCAGGCGGCCGGTAATACCTAAGCCAAATCATGTTACAACATGTTTACGAGTATAACATGTTGTGCCGACCCCATTTAGAGTGGGATCCTTATCCAACTCTAAATGGGGTGGGGGCCTATATATTCACCAGTTGTCTGTCACCCATAACACAAGTATGAAGTTACTTACTTTGGGGACGGACGACCGTGTGTGGAAGTGTCCCATATATTTACTTATTTATAATCGCCGCTTATAAAATCGAGCCATTGGACATTCGCACTGGTTGCAGAAAGGATTATGAAAGGAGACCACGAGCTCTCTTCAGGTGGTAAATAACTTCAAAGAGGTGGCAGGAAACCAAAGAATTAAGGGTAAAAATCATCAAACAAGTTCACTTGGCTTTGTGCATCTCATCCATTTTTCATTTGCGCATAAGATAGAGAAGTTTGCGGAGCGTTTTGCGGTTCATTAGCATTTTAATTAGCTGTCGTGGCCCAGACAAGCACCTGCGTCGCGGCCCTTTGCTATAACTGAGACTCGGTGGCTGTTCATTTCTTAGCGAACATCTTCGTATAAAGATGAAGTTTTGTATAATATAGTTATTTTATCTTTAACATTTAAATTAATTAAAAAAATTCTGAATCTCGGAAACGGCTCCAATGATTTTCATGAAATTCAACATGTAAGGGATTTTAGATTTTATTAAAAAAATGTTTTATCCCTTTTTTCAGGAATTGAAAAATTGCTTAAATTGACATTGAATGCGAAAGATTATTATCGCTGTCATTTGTAAAGTCATGGTGACGGGTAACGGGCGGTCTCGAATTCTGAATCGAATTCTGAATACCAGGATCAATTCCAGGTAAAATGTTATTTTTTAATTGCATTTTATTTCTATATCTTAACAATTACCGAGCAAGGTCGGTCGCTCAGGTACTGGTTATTATTATGTGTATGGTTTATTAAAATACTTTTTATTTATTAAAAATTGAGGCATTCAAAATATTTTTTATTCAAGTAGATTTTTTGCAGTACTTTTGAATTGACAATTGTTGTTAAAGAAACTACCACTGATTCGGAAGTTTGCTCCTACTGTGAAGAACCTGCAAGAAACTCTGTAAAAATAACTCTTAAAAATATTACACAAATTTATACAGTTTGAATGGTTGATTGCTTGTTAATCTTTGCCGCCTGGTGTGTAGCTGACTGCTGTTAAAATATGCTACTATCACTCAAATAACCAAAATATCATTTAAATAATAGAATAAAGATCAGACAAACACCTTTAAGTTTTGTATAACTAGAATGTGTACTTAATTTACAATTACTATTCAAGCGCATAATGATGAAGAAAAACATTGCAATCAAACCCCCATACCCTTACAGTATTCATAAAAGTTTAATTTCACATAGAACATTGTGTTGGATCTAATTTTAAACTTAAAAGTGTGAGAAAGAAAAAATGTAGGTTAAAAAAGGCTAAGAAAAAATTTATTATTAAAAAAAAAGTACTTTGTATTTCACTACTATCTTAATCTTTCGACTTTCTACAACGGACGTAACTTTCAGACTGACCCTTATATACTCATTCCATATTTTATCCACTCTTGTCACAGCACACATCCAGCTAAACATTCTTATCTCGTTTGCATGCACTTAACAAGAGTTACATACAGAGGTATTATATTGTAATACCATTCCACCAAATGTTTTATTATACCTAGGTCCAATGAACGCTTGAACTGCTATAAAGTATGTCTAAACATAATCGTGTAGTGCAGGTAAGTTCTAAGAGTTAAAAAGTATCATTTAAATGCTAATGAGATTTATGATAGCTTCGTGAACGGCTGTTAATTATCTTTCCTGGTTAAGCTTATATTAGACGATTGATCCAAGAATATGCTTATCTTTCATTTCCGCTATTTTCCTAATGAACTTTACAGTTGAAATCGCAATAATTATCTGTCTATGCTAATATTAAGTTAAGTTATTCTTCTTTAGAAACAGGAAATATATTTTTTTATTAAGTAAGTATTGCAAGGCTGTAAAACTTTCAAAATCTTAAATTTAACCAAGATACTGGAATCAGTATTATTGTCTTGATAGGATAATTAAAAAAAATATTTTCGAAAAATAATAAATGTTACAAAAGTTTGTTACAAAAAAAGATAACATTGTAATATTGTACATATAACACTGTTTGTATTTTTATAGTTACGAGAAAAAGTCACGCGTAAAAACCCCAAACATTTAAAACAATTTCTGTTCAATGCAATCCATGTTTATTCAAACCCAGACGATATAGCATTAATGAAACTAAATTGAACTCTACAGTGACTCTGGTGACTCGCAGTCGCTTGAGTCAAAGATCAAAGGTTTCATCCGAAATAATTTAACAGCTGTATTATATGAAGTTAATTACACAAGTGTTGATTTTCTTAGAACACCCTAGGGAAGGCAATTAAAGTCTTAAGGCTTCACTGAAGTGTGAAAATTATACGTAGGTACTGTGAGTATCAATTCTATATGTGAAATTATTGGGTTTACATCCTGTAGTACTTCTCTATACTAAGCCGTGTGGTATCCGGCTCAATAGAATAGTACCACCCTCTTTTCTTACCGAGGTGTCGTATAAGGCGACTAAGGTAAGTCGATCCACCGTGTGGTATCCGGCTGAATAGAATAGACCAACCTTAATTCTTACCGAGGTGTCGTAAAAGGCGACTAAGGTAAGTTGACCCACCGTGTGGTATCCGGCTGAGTAGAATTAGACCAACCTCATTTCTTACCAAGGTGTCGTAAAAGGCAACTAATGTAAGTTGATGCGCCGTATGGTGTCTGGCTAAGTAGAATTAGACCGCCCACATTTCTTACCGAGGTGTCGTAATGTGAGGTCTGGGTTATCCCAGACCTCACATTACAGGCAGGGGCAGCATCGGGCAGGATGATGTTAAAAAATCATTAATCGTAGTTCACTATTAATTCAAAATAATTATCATATGCAGAAAAACATACATTCGAAAGACAAATGTTTTTTTTGTTCTTTAGGCGAGAACAATTTTTTTTACTATGCGGGAAGGAAAAACACACTTTTCAGAAAATAAATTGACTGTAATGAGAAAATAAAAAGTATACGAGTAAGTACAGGTGTAGCGAGTACTTATTAGTAACCGAAAACCTGTTATATAAGCATAAATTGTGTTGATTGTCATCAACATTAACCAATAGATTAGCCGTAAGAGCGTAGTTATTAGTATAGATTTATATAATTTATAGAATTAGGCGTTACTTTGCGGAGATCCATAATACAAAAGTAATAGTAAAATTAATTTGGTATAATCCGCGATGAAGTAAAATAGAAAATATATATAATGCTAAATGTAGAGTGGACAAGCGGTTATCATACATGCGGGATTCGTAAAAAACACATGCACAAACCTCCACGACCGCCACCACAATATACAAGCACTATATACGTTCTCTATCACAAACTCAACAATCGTTTCGCCCCGCAACCGAAGCATCATCAGGAGATTGACTCCAAGACCAAAATCGCAAAGCGAAGCAATACCCAAATAAGCTTAGTTAATAAAACTAATCGGTTCAACCCCACCATTTATTTTATTTTGCCTGCGAACAAGTGTAACAAGCTTGAACTAGAAACATTTATCTGATCGTTCATCGTCTTTTATAGATTTATATTTTAAAATCGAACGAAATAATAATCGTATAAAAAGCCATCTTCCTAACCTACGTACAATCTCATAAAGGGAAGGTTGCATTGTCGCACCGATATCTTAATGAACGCTGATGGAATCAATACGGCCATAATGAAATAAGTAAACATTGACCCTCAATAATATCCTGATATCGATGGTCTTGTTGGCACAAGAAATTTGCCGAGCAATATCGGGGGAATCCCGCCGAGGGTAACGCCAATTTTAGGGTAAATTGAGGAGGATAATTATGTTTGAAGTTAGTTATTGAGGAGAGTCAACACGCGTCGAGATTAGCCGGCGGTCCGAGATTTATAAATAGGAATACACCGAACGACGAATAGAAAAGGCGTGTACATATTAGACTAGCCTTTGTCAGCAATTTCATTCGTTTTAAGTCTCTTAATATCTTCAATATTTAAATAAATAAATATAAATATATGGGACACTTACACACACGGTCGTCCGTCCCCAAAATAACTTAATACTTGCGTTATGGGTGACAGACAACTAGTGAATATATACTTATATATTTTTTTAATACTTACTTTAATACAAATATACATCCAGACAAATTCATTTATAGAAAATGTTGGCTCCTCGAAATCCAACCCGCGACATTTATGATTTCTATTAATTAAACTTCATTTCTATTAATACTTACTTACTTTTTATTCTATTATGTATATTAATTAATACTTACTTTTTATAATCAATGATAATATCAGAATTTTCTGCTGTCAATTAACTGCATGGTTTTTTCACATATTCTAAATTGACCAAAACATTTATTATTTTAGACGAATATTTTTTTTTGCTATAACTTTGTTCAAATTTGTATATTTTAAGATTGAACGTATTCTTAATAGATTTTATGTTTCTTAATAGTTAATATGACAAATTGATATTAAGAAAATAATGATATCATTACTAAGCATACTCTCATACAAGGCAGACGTGCATAGAAGACGTGCAATTTCGCAGCGCATCGGCTGTTCTTGGTAATAAATTTAAAATATGTCCGCGTTGTCAGAAACCAGCTGAATACTAAGTAGGCTATAGCGGCTCCAGTTCGTCGACTTTTTGTAGTATATAAGGGAAACTGTTTAAAGCGAACACTCGTATTTAAATTCGCGGCGTCCTGTTTAAAATGTATTTAAAACTTTTTAAACATGTTTTCAACCTAAGATACTGGTACAAAAAATACTATGCTCTAACGATATCATTCAAATTTAAATTCGAAATAAGTTTACTTTAAAAATTGTGATCATTTTGCTATAATAATAATGTTAGAAATATGCGAAAAACAAACGCTGATTATAGCCAAATAATTCTAGTTTGACTTTGGTACTGCAATTTCACAAAGTAACGCTTGCCACTATACATGAAGTTCAATTCCTATACCCGTGAATCGTTAAATTTTATTTGACTACCACTGATTCGGAAATTTGTTCATAGCAAGAAGAAACAGGAAGAAACTCGGTCGATACTCTTTTCACAATAACATTAATCACTTCCAGTTCAGTGTAAGTTTACATATTTAAAATTATTATTTATTAAAATCTTATCAAATCATTTATTAATAGATGAATTAAATTTACAATAAACAATAAAATAGGTTTAATGTAGATCAATTTATTTTTAATTACGAATGGAATACATAATACTTATGGATCTAATATTTTTTGTTTATAAATATATGTTTACTGAAATAAAAATATGCATCTTATCTCAAGAAAATATATCTTAAAAAACGTAGCGTACGTATGTGTTATATGCCCTCGTATATTTTCAGTATACTCTAACTCGTTTTCCTTACATTTAATATTCATTATTTTAAATCAGACTATAAGCTTTTACGAGGTGCTTAGTAATCAACCTGCGCAAGTTCAATCTGGCGTCCCATGTCGTTTACTCGTTATATTGCCTCAAAATAAAATATACCGCGAATTTAAGTTGTTCTTGGGTGAAGGAAGATAAATTGCTGAAAATCCCTCAAAAAATTTATATTACAATTAAGTTTAACTTGCTGTGTGGTATCCGGCTGAGTAGAATAGACCACCCTCATTTACTTACCCAGGCGTTGTAAAAGGCGATTAAAGTAAGTTGACCTGCTGTGTGGTATTCGGCTGAGTAGAATAGACCACTCTCATTTCTTACCGTATCGTACAAGTCGGTTAAGGTAGGTAGACCCGCTGTGTAGTGTCCGGCTGAGTGGAATAGACCACCGTCATTTCTTACCGAGATGTCGTAAAAGGCGACTAAGGTAAATTGACTCGCTGTGTGGTATGCGGCCGAGTAGAATAGACCACCCTCTTTCTTACCGCGGTGTCGTAAAATACGACAAAGGTAGATTAAGGTCAGGCAGGCGGCCGGTCGTAATATACCTAGCCAAATCATGTGACGACATGTTTATAACATGTTGTGCCGATTCCACTTAGGGTGGGAAAGGGCAGGAGAATGATGAATGAATTAAAATTTAGTTTAACATAACTTTATTTCGTTATGGCTCGTTTATTGCATGCTATCCACCATATCAAAAACTGGTAATTAAAAATAGGCAATGAATAAATCAAAATCATTTGATATTCACATAGTGCGAAAAAGACTAAATATGATATCAGTATTTGTAACGCAATTTCAAAAAGTGCCTTTTCAGTTTGACGGTACTGCATACTAAACCAAATTTCCATTAAGCAACTTTGTTTACGTCTAAATTCTTTTTCACCAAATGAGATTTATACCCTCTGAAAAATATGTAAAGTTGGAACGAGACACCTTACGGATTGATATGGTTGTCAGGTTTCCAAAACTTCCAAAAGAATTTGGAATAAAGACGGTAAGTTTTAGTGGATAACGAATATGTACATAGACAATCAAATCAATCATTATCTACTGTAGATCTCGGGTGTTAATGCAAACAACACCATGGCAACTTAATATCATAGGATGAAATAATCTCTTATAGTAGTATTGAGTCCGCGTTCAAAAAGAAACTGACTTTCAGGAGAAAATCGCATATATTTATTTGCTAAACCTATTTCAGCATTTATACCTACGCTATAAACGAAGGAAAACACAAATTTTATTTGACTTTTCCGTTTCTGGAAATACTCCGTAGATTATATATACTAGTAGTACCCCTGAATTTGTTCGGACCTACTGCAAAGTTAAATTACCCTAAATGATGTATTATACTTTATTGTTCTATACCTATTCCGAAGGAAAAATGCGGAACCTTTTTTTCCTATATGTTAGTCCAGTACATAAGTTTCAAATTAAAACTCAGTAAGTGTTTCATGACCTAAGAAAATCTAGTGGGTTATTTTTGGTTTTAGAAAAGGGCTATAGAATCTTTCCAATTGTGGGTGTACAGGAGAATGTTAAGGATATCTTGGAGAGATAAAGTAAAAAATATGACCATCTTAAGTAGCGTGAACAAAAAAGCAAAAGTCCTATATTTAGAGAAAAAAAGAAAGCTCGAGTACATAGACCAAATCATGAGAAACGTTAAATATGAATTGCTGCGGCTTATCATACAAGGCAAATCCAAGGAAAACGGAGTGTGAGCCGACGAACGATACTTGGCTAAAAAATCTACGCCATTGGTTAAGCAAAAGTACTCGTTTACTATTCAAAGCAGCGGTATCGAAAGTTAAAATTACCTTGATGATCGCAGAACTTCGCGAGAATATGGCACGTTACGAAGAAGAAGTATAGGACACGCAGATATTAATAACTGAATCACATATTCAACTAGGTTACAGAAAGTAGCATAAGTATTTGTAGCAACCCTAGCTCAAACGGAGGCGAACAAGGGGCTGAAATTAAAATCATATCTACGTAGTCGAGTCACGCGAAACATTAACTTCACCCCGCAATAAACCGCGCCCTTAAGAGCCTCATTGAGAATTAAAATTTGCCGGCTGATCTCCTCGCTGACGTTTCCTGATGGATTACGAACTAAGCCGCTTGCTTGTTTAATTTCACTTTCGAAATTACACTTATCGTTTATACCGAAATCATATTAAATTCAAGCGACGTTGATGTAGACACATTTCACGAGTTTTCGTCACCTGTCCGTTTTTGGAAAGCGTTTGAAAGTGTTATATTATTAATTTAAAATAGTATTTGATTTGAAGAGACGTGAGTTTTCTGACAGTGGAATTCGTAATTTGTTTTAATAACTTTTGTTTTGATTAAATAAGTTTGGTATTTGCCTGTTTTTAATTGGAATGAGATACATTTATTCTACAACTGTCTAACGAAATTTTATTAGTGTCAAACACAAAATCTCAAAATGTGATAATGAGTGAAATAACAATTTTAGAGAAAGAAAAAGTTTGCATAGATTACTGTTATAAAAATATCCGAAAATTGGTCGAATTTAGAATAAAATTCATTAACATTGGATAAAACAACATCTGTTTATTCAGCCAAAATAGAAAACATTAATTCGGTCTATCGCCATTTCCAAATTTATGTCAAATTCCGACAGTATGGCCTCGACGAAGTCTTGTCTTTATTATATGTAAAACAAAACTAATGAAAATATTTTGCTATAATCCGCTATAAATTGACTTTTGTATTATGGACCTCAGCAAAATAACGCTTAATTCTATAAATTATTTATTATATGTGATTTAAACTAATAAGAAATTAATCTACTATATTAACTTCATTAATTAACTAAGATAAACCATGTGAGAACATGTTCTTATTAAATTAACCGCAAAAGTTTTAAGTCAAATTAGGGTACAGGTGCGTTTACCTTATAATTACGTAGTTAATTGTGTTATATATATTGGTATATTACAGTATCAATTTACACGCTGTACGAAACGATCCATTTAGTTTATTACTTAAATGTTTAATCATAAACCAAGGAAATTTTTTAATTGAAAAAAAATTGTCTATGTTTGATAGATGGGCTTTGTGAAATATAAAACTATAATTTGCGACACATAGTTTAATTCTGAGTCTAGTTTCTCTCTGGAACCTTTTGGTATCTATGGTCCTTTTATGGCATACATTATTTTACCATGTTTGTGCTCCGTGTCATTTATATAACTTCTTGTTTACGAGTAAATTACACTAAAAGGTTTATTATTTTCACGCAGCGAGATCAATTTAGAGGCATAGGATTTCGATTCTAAATATATACCATATTCAATAAATATATGCAATTTTTTGAAAATGAAAATGGTCGGGAGACATTTTCATCTTTTGTTAGAACTGGTTCAGCACTTTTACGTTTTACAAGATTAAGCGCTGATACGTTTTATTGCATTATCATTAGGAGACAGGGTCGTCATATTATCCTTCCTATTACTAGAGGAACTTTCCTATACGATGCTTCTAAACTGATAATATTGTAAGGTTCAGATAATGCTCAAGATTTTTTTTATTATTTACAACACAAATATGTACAAGTTATGTCATATATTAAATTACTGACACGCTAGTAATATACAAATAATGCCCACATAGAATGGTCTCGAGAATGCTGGCAGTTTCCGCGTTAAATCGCGAAGCTGATTCCTTGTGCAAAAAAGGAGCCAGCTTTATTGTCACCTGAAGTGGCAATTAACCGAGGTGTAAAAACGGATAAAAAACGAGCTTTAGTTAAAATTGCGAAACAATAGCTATAATGAGGATCACAATTACTTCGTGGTATCCAAAGGCTTTTAAAGAGTAAGTGCTGGCCATACCGTGATATCTGCATCGCCCTAAGTGGATTACGATGGGATGAGATTGTGCGACAACCGAAACGTTCGGTGTTAGATTGAATCAAATTCAAATTGAGCAATAAAGGCGCCCCAGAATACAATCGGAACACCGAGCGGTTAAAGTCTTTGTAATTTTTTATATATCCCATATAAGACTTATCTTAACCGTGTTAATGTTACAAGCATGCAAACACATGCCTTACCAATGAGTACTATTCCGTGTAGACATTTCTGATTTTTCTGTAAAAGCTTGCACGCTTAATGATTGATATCATTATACGTCCAATGGTAAGAGAAAATATCGCTATAAAACCTGCATAGCTCTGGAGAATTCATGGGTTATGTCTAACAAGCCATAAGGTTGGAATGGGATGTGTCTAAGCTATAATAATCGATCGCTTCAAGGAAAAAGAAGGTCATATTTTTGTATTAAATTATATCATACTTAATGGCTACATACTCGTAACAGAGACAAAGATTTTCTCAAATAAATAACTAAAATAATAATTTTTATTTTTTATAAAGTTGAATACCATCAGAAGGTATAATGAGCGTATACATCCAAATTCAAAATATTCTTTTATCCAATAAAATTTGTAAACTTTTTAAATATTCAACTCTACTGCTGGTTCGGAAAACTGTTTCTGCCATGAACAGTCAGCAAGAATCTCGGCGGTTGTTTTTTAAAAATAATTCTTAAAACTAATTACATTTAGTCATTACTATCTTTTACTATTACAAGGTCGAACAGTAGCTATATCCTCGCATTCTTATCACATATGTAATCCTATGTAGGCTTTCTTTATCAGCCTTCTTTTAACCGTTTTTTTTAACGGTCTATGTATATGATAATGTATTTGTGGAAATAATCTATGTCATGTCTCTCCATGTTCCCATTGTATTAAAAAAAGTGTATAAAGTTTAAATGATAAGAAGTAAAGTAAAGTAAAGTGTTAAATGATAAGAAGCAAATACAGAATGAAAGGGTTGATTGATTTTTATGAAATAGTTTTAATGGAGGTTAACTTCATCTATTGTATTAAATATTAAAGTTGTTTTTAGTATTTTAATTTAAATAGATTTATTGATTAAAAATAGATAGATTTAATAACAAAAAGAGTTCTTTAAAAAATAAGTGATAAGATTCCGTTCGGTCGAAATAAAGGTGAATCTATTTCGTAATTCAAACGAAGTGTTTCAGGAGAGTGGATAAAGTGATGAGAACCGGCACATAAATGACGCCGCATGGGAGTTGCTCAAAGTGTCACCAGTGCTGTAGATTGCGATCGCCCCGTGCCTTGTGCTAAGTGGATTGAAGTGGGAAGCAAGCCGAGACGGTGGGCGTTCCCCCCACTGGGTTGTAGAAGTTGAATTGAGCAATAAACGCTCCCCGCAATGCAATGGAAAACTAAGCCGTACACTAATTTAAGCGCGGTTAACCTTACATTCAGGGTAAGTGTGGTTTGGCTTTTAATTATTGTCGACTTAATTTGCGTTTAAATAAACACAAGAATGTACTAGCATACTATTAAAAGTGATTTATCTAATTTAATTTATACAAGTAGGCGTTACTTTACTTTACTTTATGCGTTACTAACCGTGTGGTATCCGTCTGAGTAAAATAGACCACCCTCACCTTTTCCTTTCACCACCCTTTTCCTTATCGAGGTGTCGTAAAATACGACTAGGATAAGTTGACGTCAGGTAGGCGGCCGGTCGTAAAATACATAGCCAAATCATGTGACAACATGTTTATATCATGTTGTGCCGACCCCACTTAGAGTGGGATAAGGGCAGGAAGATGATGATGAGAAGTAGGCGTTACTTTGCGGAATTCCACAGTACAAAAGTTATGATAGACTTAATTAATGTGCAAAAGTAATAAATAATAAATAAATAAATAAATAAATAAATAAATATATGGGACACTTACACACACGGTCGTCCGTCCCCAAAGTAAGTAACTTAATACTTGTGTTATGGTAGACAGACAACTGGTGAATATATACTTATATATTTTTTAAATACATACTTATATACAAATATACACCCAGGCTCAAAGACCAACAAATTCATTTATAGAAAATGTCGGCCCTCGGCGGGAATCGAACCCGCGACCCTCGGAGCTGAAGGCAGGGTCACTACCCACTGCTCCAACGGGCCAGTCTAATAATCCGCGATAAAAAATATTATAGATAAAATAATAGCAAAATAATATTTTCATTACCTTTGTATTATGGACCTCCGCAAAGTAACGCCTAATTCTATAATTTCTATTCGCGTACCTATGTTAAGAAAATTTATGTACCGATCTCATACCTTATACATGAAGGATTAGTTACCACACGTAACACAAGACACAACCACCAATAGCACTTTCACAAGCACTACACACATTCACTACGACAATCGCAGCGAACCTATATCTTGTCGTGGAACCTATATCTTGACGACTCTTCGGTTACGCAGTGAAAGGTGTAAAATATGTAGCCAAATCATGTGACAACATGTTTATAACATGTTGTGCCGACCCCACTTAGAGTGGGATAAGAGCAAGAGGATGATGTCTTTAATATAAACATATGTCCTGATATACATACAGATGTATTTACCTTAAATTCAGGATATGAAAGCGTTTTGTCAAAATGTAAACGCATAATGCCGCAAGCGGTGAACTAGCATGAAATATTAAAGCGGTAAATAAAATTCATACAGTTAACCCGAGCAAAGTTAACACAAAGTGACGAGGGTAGATGAAAGTCGCTTGGAACAGCCGCTTTAAGCCAAGAAATCATCACTGCTATTACACAATCTTTGTAATAGGGTTGGCGACGTGAAACTAATTAAGTAAATAATTTAAAGAATTAGGCGTTAGTTTGCGGAGCTCGATAAAACAAAACTAATGAGAATATTATTTGGCTATAATCAGCGATAAAAGAAAATATATGTAATGCAAAATATAAAGTGTACTATTCGTTTTCATACCTAATACATGCAGAATTTGTAAGAACTCATGCACTACCCGACACTGATGACACAACAATACACAAGCACTGCACACATTCACCACCACAAACTCAACAATTGTTTAGCCCCGTAACCGAAACATCGTCACGAGATAGACTCCACGACAAAAAAAAGACTCGCAAAGCCTATATGCCTAGGCTACGTGAAGTCTTATACATAAAGTCCATTGTACAATGGACTTTATGTATTAGACTCTTTTTAATAGTTAGTTTAAATTTTAGGAAAAATTATAACATAACTAGAATTTTGTGCATTTCATTAACTCATCGGCGATGTGTTTAAACATTCCCATTCTCGTATCCATTTCAAGTTGTCTTTTTTTAATACAATTATTTCGCATAATCTACCCTTATTATAAAGTCCCCCAAAAGCTGTCTGTGGTATGTGATAGATTTTATCGATATCTACTGAACGAAGTTTTTATTGTTTTTTTACTAAAAAATAGTGCAATTCTTCCAGAAGGTTAAGATTAGTTGTACTTTATAGTTGTATCTGAATTGAAATAAAAACACATTGTGACTCATTGATTTTCATTTGAGCGAAGCCGGTGACACAGCTAGTATTGTCATAAACCTTGCTAAGAGTCAACAAGACTGTAATATATTTAGTTAATGATTTCGTTTATATTTTGAGAGTTACAGAGTCAATCAATTAACCTAAACTTATTTGGCTTGAAACTTATGATACAAGAAATAAAATATTCAGTAATAGACAACCCTATCGTTACAAAATAACCCTTCTATATTTCGCGCATCTTGTATTCGCCGGATTCTATCTCTGTTTAATTTAAAGTTAAATTTGTAACAATTTGTTTGTAATCGAAGTAAGAGCTAAGCACCTTATTTAAAAGCTTTAATATACTTTTAAATTAAACTTTATATTATAATTTAGTTGTAATTTTTTTATAGCAGCAATAAATTATTTCTTTAAGTAAAAGGTTTTATAGTATTGCTTAGTTAAAGCGAGTATTAGTTAGTAGCAATTGTATGGGAGCCCAATTTTTTGAGTTAAATGAAGTTTTACCTTACTTTCATTTGCCGAAAAACTAGCATATGGGCGAATGTAAGTCGTTATGGTTTATAAAACAGCCACTCTGTAAATAACGTAGTTAAATGGGCTATAAGTAAAAATTCAAAACAGATTGTGGTACATAATTCCGTAAAAAATCTACACCCACTAATTTTTATTCATAGAAATAACCATTATTACGCAGTAGACAAAATTATAATACAATTATTTAGTTACGTTGCGATTATCTAGCAAATGTGAGATATGTGAGATACAGCGATGGTTCGCATTGCATATGTTTTATTAATACTGCATATGGCATATGAAAGGTACATTACATAGACCTTCGTCCTGGAATATGGCAAATTATTATATCTTATTTTACATCTTTTTTTAACGCGTTTAGGTATTGTTAAAATGTATTTTTAATTACGTTGTTTATGGCAACAAAGTTGTGGAAATTAAACATAAGGTTATGAAAAACAAGGTACAATGAATTGAAAAGCTTTGAATTCTTTACCTCGTTAAGTGACTGGGTGACCGAGCCTTCCTCGGTAATTTTCTTTAAGATATAAAAAAAAATTGAAAAGAATTGTGGGTGGGGCTCGAACCTAGGTATTTTTATCTCTCTAGACTATCATGACCTGACAAAAATAATCTTTTGAATGCGATAAAACGATTTTTTTTTAAATAAAACCTACCTAGATCAATTTTTCTCTTCCAAAACCCCCTACGTACTAAGCGTTTCAGGAAAATCGTTGGAGCCATTTCTGAGATTCCGAAAAAAATATATATACATACAACCCGCCGTGTAGTATCCGGCTAAGGAGAATAGACCACCGTCATTTCTTACCAAGGTGTCGTAAAAGGCGACTAAGGTAAGTTGACCCACCGTGTGGAATCCTGTTTAGTAGAATAGACCACCCTCATCTTACCGAGGTATCGTAAAATACGACTGTGGTAAGTTGATGTCAGGCAGGCGGCCGGTCGTAAAAACGCAGCCAATCATGTGACAGCAAGTTCATAACATGTTGTGCCGTCCCCACTTAGAGTGGCATAAGGGCAGGAAGTTGATGATGACATATATACATACAAAATTAACTCATTTAAATATTCAAGATAAATGAACTTTTATTTTTTGAAATTTTGTAATGTTTAAAACTGTATCGAAGGCACAATGAATAAGGCATGAGAACCGACAACCCTATCATTAACAACCCTTTTCTCGGTTCCCAGCATCTTGTATTCGAGCGGTCTCATCTCCGCTCAGTACATTTGGTGGTTAGGTTTAAAATTCAATTTATAACAATTTGCACGTAATCAGCGAGGGGGCACAAAAATACTTAGAGCCTGTATATTGCTACAAAACCGTTTATTATATTTAGGGTGGTAATGAGATGCGCCATTATGAGCTAAAAAGAAAGAAATATGTAACAAAGACCCCTTTATCCTTAAAAAATATATTGTGTTCTAAATATGATAGTCTTTCACTTTTCAACTAATGGAGTTGTTTATTATTTCTGTTGTGTAACTAACTTCAATAATGCAATGTTTTTTTTTCCCGAAAATAAAATGGGATTTTAAATGTTGTGTTATGGTGTGTATAAGTTTAAATGATGGGAAATTGGTCCAGAGGACCAATAGTGATGAAATTTCCCATCCAGTGAAGCCATAACAGTCTAATAGAAAGACGGACTTTTGCATTTTTAATATTTGTTATAATAGTCTATCCGTCTTCCGATGTTAGTAGACAGTAGTAGTAGTTTTATTGATTCTCATTAGCTTAAATTTATATTTCAAAGAATACCATGAAATAAAAGTAATTAAATATATAAATTTAATAATATTCTTTGTAGTGAAGCGTTTTAATTTATTGTCATTTAAATAAATTACTGTAACAAATAGACTGCTTACAGTAATATAAACTGCTTACAGTAATATAAACTGTATAGTAATTAAACTAATATTATATAATATTTTTACTTGAATCCTAACTGTATTTTATTATCACTAATATTAGGCAAACGAGCATATCTGTCAACAAACGCTGCTCCAAATATTTAGTCTCTAAATTGTAATTTATTTATTTTCTATTTTAACAGTAATAAAATATTTAATTTTAAATTTAATTTAATTAGTTTATTTTAGTCTGTGCGTGTTTTTACGTAAAATCCTAACCAAGACGATATCAGTTATAAATAAAACAAAATCGTCGGAACCCCGCGCTTCCTACATCACTTGTCACAATAAAAATTCAAATAACTTGTGCTCGCGCTCTTTGTTGTCTTTTTAAAAACGTTTTTAATATTCCTCCATCGTCTTTGCCCGCTCTATGGCAATTTCGCCTTGTTTTAAAGCAGACAAATTGAGCTTTTTTTTGTTTATACAAGTTGAGAGCAGTTGGAGCGTGGGTAATCTCTTTTACGTTTGTTGGATTTGAGAACTCGCAGGGTATTCTTTTTCATTCGTTTCGTCAACGCTTCCTTCTGTTTGTCCACATTATTTCATTGCTTTGCTTGAAGCGAGAATTCTTTATGGACGAGCGGGTGCTCACTATGCGTGTAAATTTTTAAACTTACTAATGTTTCCCATTATTTTTCTTTTTGCGTCTGCTTCTTTTATTCGCTCCCCCTTGTAGGTATCAGGGCATTTCGTTTGGATTTGTTTCTGCTTTTCAAATGAGATTTCTAAATATTTTTACAAATTAATCATTAATCAGTCAGTTCATGACCACGGTGAATGTAACTCTGCCGAAATGTCAAACCTTACACAAAGGTAACTCGAGGTTATCGTGATGTGACCCGTTTGTTTATATAATAAATTATTTTTTTCTTTTTTTTCTTTAATTCTTTATAGCTTTTACATCACTAAAATCATATTTTGAAAAAATGAAAAAGTAAAGCAGCATAGATCAAAACTTTCCCTGTCAAAATATAATTGAATGGTTTAATGATTTTAAAGGAATTTTATTTATCAAGTGTAAGTAAATAATATTATATAAAGGCGACTAAGTTGATCAGCCTCATTTTTTACCATTCCTTCTTTTTGTCAGTATTTTAAAAAATACTCCATCGTCTTTACCCGCTCGTAACAAAAACTCGAGGTGGCGTCTAATATTCCTTTAAAATTCAAATACATTAAAATTCAATCATAATTTCTCAGGAACACATTGTGGATTAAGGATAAATGTATAATTAATTAAGAAAGAAGAATAACTATTTTAAATAAGGAACATTCTATTCTATTTTATTTCTTTGTATATATATCTATATGTCTAGACTTCAATGATGATTTTATCTAATAAGATATTAACAGTTTATGAAATCACTATTCAATTGCAAGACACGAATAATTGTAAAGTATATGATTATTATTCGCTGATTAAATGAAAATTAGCGAGCTCAATACAAGAACTAATAACATGAGTGTTCCCTAATTCAGAGCAGACGCTTATTACCATTACAAGCCTTCCTAACAAGACTCTTGGGTCGCAAACACGACTAATTTAAACTATCACTCTCTCTTTGGATTCAGTACTCAGTTGATACTCTGTTGTTGGTTAATGACAAATTGTATACATTCAACCACTAATTGATCGATATCATCACCTTCATTGCCACTGATATCCATAATACTAATATTACAAATGCTAAAGTCTATCTGTCTCATATTATTAACAGCTAATTCGCTGGACTAATATTGATGAAGTTTGGCACAATTGAGACTTACATATATATAAAGGATAAACACTGTAACCTTAAGATAGAATAACCGCACTATTTGAAAGAGATGCAAAATGAAATCCAATTGTTTTAAATGGATATCGCTGTTGTAATTTTAAAGGAAACTACGTATAAGTCATCCTAATAATCAGATCATTTTATTGATAAAAATTAAAATGAAGAACAATTTAAACGAATATAGAAATAACGAGTTAAAGCAAAGTTTTCTGAGATATAAAAAATTATTAAAACAGCAGAAATAAAAACAAGTATTGCAAACCTCAATGTAAAGATGTAGGAATGCTAAAATCATAAAGATGTAATGATGCTAATAACTGAATATATTCCAAGACAGTTAAATGTTTAAATAAAGCAAACATAAGTAACGACATTAATTGGAAAGCAATCCGAGTAAAGGGCATTCGAATAACTGGAAGAGACATCAACTCGAACTCAGAAAGATTCATATAAAACAAGCTCCTTAAACCACGTTATTAATGCAGGGGACAGCGACCGGCCAAAGGACACGCGCGGCAAAAAGACTAAAACCAAAACATAATTTAAAAGAGAATTCTTAAAGAGCGAAGACGCTGCGAAAAAAGATAATTTGGACGTTTTCGCCCCGGGGCTCGCGTTTGTCTTTGCTATTGCGAACTTTTGTTTCGCTCACTTTTATGAATTATTTTCAGTTGTTTTCATCACTGGCAAATTCAGGAGCTACGGGCGAAGTTTCATCAACTGCATTAGGGCGTTTTTTTAAAATAAAAAGAAAATTATGTAGTGTTTAAATCTGAATAACTTTTAAAGTCTATTCAATTAATAATTGTATCTGTTAAAGATTATATTTTGGTATGCTATGTGCACTTTATATATTTCGAGACTTCGTTAAATTTTATATATAAATTAAACTTAATTCCTAATTGCTGGACGTGTTTAGACATGTTCTGGTTGTAGTGCATATATTTTAAAACTACTCCAATATTACGGCAATGGCAAACATTCTAATAAATTTGTACGTTGTTACACAATAACTGCAATTAATGGTTGCGTATATGCTTAATTTTTACAACTTGCGAAGTATGCAAGCCAAATTTATAGTGTCGTTAGCGGTAGTCAGTGTGTAGTAATGGTAAAAATTAACTCATCATCAACAACTAATTATTTTTCCTCTCGCATAAAAAAAATAACTTTAAAAATACCGAAAATGACACAGAAAAAAGTGTGTTAGCTGGTATAAAATCGGAGCAAGGATGCAGACAAAAACCAGTATTGTATTTCGTATATGGCAACCCCTTCAATGTTCCCTCGCTGTATCTTATCAAATGTAAACACTCGTCCGGGCCATTGGGCGCGAAATGCGCGCTATTATTTTTATTTCCACACATCTCTCGCTAGAATGGATCATTTGACTTGGTTCTTTGTTTTTACGTCACGGATATTAACTCTGATAGATTTTCCATCTTGATAATAAAAGTGATAATGTACTTCTGTTGTTATATATTAAGTGTAATTTCATATTTAGTACCCAGTAGGGGTTCGCGTTAAATCCACAACTATAATTTGGAAGTTGCTTTTTTTTTGGAATACTAGCTGTTACCCGCAACTTCGTTTGCGGGATCGTTGTCGCGTGATAGGTTGATAATGGATGATGCTTTTCAATGTCATCCCATAACTGTAGAATGAACAGGATTTCTATAACCTATATATTACCTCGGTTTATAAGGAATAATTGTGCTAAATTTCATTGATGTTGGCTCAGCTGATTCGTCGTAACAAATATACATCCACACTCATAAACTTATAATATTTTTAGGATAGGAGGTAAGATAGTCAGTAGGTTTGTTATATTACTTATTGTAGTAGTGATCACTAAAGTTAATTGTTACTAAGACTAAAGTATAAGCACTCGAAAAAGACCCAGACTTCCTCGATTAATAACATTTCAACAACATTCCAACATTTTAAGATAGCCGCAGCCTATATATTCTAATTACGAATTTGAGAACTGCTAAAGCGTAGTGTTGCCATCATGAAAAAAATATTTTTTGAAGGGTGAAAAGTTTGGTATAAACTTCTTGGTTTCATCATAGTGACATAAAAATACGCATTACATAAAAAATTAGGCAGTTATAAAAATAAATTTGTAGATTTTTTTTATGGTGCAACATACGACAAGAGATCATAACATACTGTTAGCGGCCTATATATTCCGTGGGGCCCGTAAAAACGTAATAAAAAACGAATAAATCCGGACCCCTAAACTCCCCTATGTCGCTTCCTCTATTATTATTATGAACACCGAAATATTGCGTCGCTTCTCGTAAGATCCGAACAACTAATTTTTAAGATATTTTTCCTGGACATCTTTTCCCGTGTAGATTATTAGAAATTTCAATTTCATTGAGTAAAAATATGCTTTAATTATATTTCTGTAATGGTCTAAAGGAGAAGAATAATAATTATAAAAATCTAATTTTTATAATAGCGATATTTTTAATTATTAATGAGAAAGACGTAAAAATTTCAGACGAATTTCAGTTCCTGATTTTCAGTTTGTTTGAATTCGGTAATCTCAAAAACTACTTTACCGATTTGAAAAATTATTTGAGTGTGAGATAGACCATTTATCAAAGAACGGGTAAGCGTTTAGTATGGTGGATGAAAAATGTAAAAAAAAAGGTAACATGCTGTGCTGGGAAATTTTTGTAACCGAACAAACACTTTAAAGATACGTTTCCGTGTAATAATCTAAATTTTGATAAGTTTCCCAAAATTGGGTCGAAACTATCCATTATACATGTTATTTGTCAGCTCATTATATAATAATTGTCTACACGAATAATTAACATTTAATAATACCATATTGCCTATGGAACAGGAAATAAAGTGAATCCCGTATCCCGAGAGGCAATTCTGTGTTCTACTTAAATTTGTTCATAAATAGATAATAAAGGGTGGCGAGCGAAGTTTGCAGCGGTTTACTAAACTGCTTTATTTGATAAAGATTGAGAAGCCGAGACGGCAAACTTTGCGACCATGAGTGAACCACGAACGTCTGCGCAATCCCCCAAAACCTCCCCTCGTTATAACATCACAATCTATTTTTATCTCTATCCTTATAACATTATAATCTACATTTGCATAAACAAATTTTACTTATAGTTGTTGCGGTGTGACGTACAAATAAGTCAAGTGAAATACCTGGCAGATTCAAAGTTGAATGGATATTATTTTTCTATCGTTGAGTGTAAGCTGAGTCGATATTGCTTTTTTGGTTACAGTATATTGTCAACAATCTGACACGTGTTGTATTTCATGCATACGCTATATGATTGTTTTAAATATCGAGAAAATATAGTTATAGGTATGAATAATGTATTCTATGAGCTGAGTATCCTATGGGTACAAACAATGTTGCACCAAAGATTGCGCTTTTTAATAAAGGCATGGAACATCGGTAAAATAGCTGTTTTATCCGATATATGTAACCAGGAATCGGCATTGGATCTTAGCTACAAGTTTCTCTAATTTAACTTTTTAAATCAGAAGAAAGTTAGACGTCCACTGCTAGATATAGTTTCTTTAAGCGATATCCATGCCCTGTACAACCGCGATGATTTTATGGGATATATGTTACCTGAAATCGGTATTGGATCTAAGCTACAAGCTTCTCTAACTTAACTTTTTAAATCAGAAGAAAGATGGACGTCCACTGGTAGGTTATTTATGCGATGTCCAAGCCACATTAACCGTATTCAGCTTGGATCTAGAACGGTTATGCGACTTAAAGAAATATTCCAAAAATTCGGTTCAGCTCATCTTTCCTCATGCGTGCAGCCAAGGTGTGTAATTCCCTTCCTACGTCTATCTTCCCGGATTCCTACGATTTGAATCCCATAAAAAAAAGTGAATAGGCACTACATTGGCAAACGCGGTCCACCTTAGGCTGCATCTTTCCGTCAGGCGCCATCTTAGCCAGGCGCTAGCTTTATAAAGTAAAATAAAACCTTAATAAGGCCTACTCCTACCTATTGGGGTACTTCAAACCTACCTATTGGGGTACTTCAAACCTCTATCCAATACTGTTAACACTGCATTATTCCTTTCAGGTGGAAGAATGGAATTATAATCTTAAATGGAATACGCAGTGAGAGTAATCTTAATATTATACAATACAAAAAAACAGCAAGAACATCTACCAATACTTTTTAATTAATTTAAGTGGTGGTTTCATAGTAAGGGGCGATCAGGCAGTATTTTGAAATAGCCGTACTCGTATATTTTGGCCCACCGCATTGTGTTTTGTAGCTGGAGGTAGACAATTTTATTTTCCGCTTTTTGGGTAATCAATAGGGGAAACCCGACGCCCCTTAACGACCGAACAGAGATCGTTATGGAATCGACGTGTACGCTACAAGATTTTTGAGAGCAGAAAAAAGGTTTACAAATTGGCAAGTATATAAATTATGATTGGTCCATATTTTTATTACTAGGTATATCTTTAATATTATATATTATCTTTTTTTTATTTACACTAAAAATGTACAAGTTATATCTATCTTAAATTACTTACACGCTAGGACTATACAAGTCATGCCCACGTGTTCCCAAGAATGCTGGCAACGTTTCCGCGCTGAATCGCTAAACTGATACTTTGTGCAAAAAAGGAGCCAGCCCTCTTGTCACCTGAAGAGGCAATTAACCGAGGTTATCTTATTGTATTCTTCTTATTCTTATTCAACCGATAGAGTTATTATTGTATGGTATTTTAATAACGTATTAATATACATTATTTCAATCCTTTATTTTGTATATATCTAGAATTAAATTAAAATTAAATTTTAATTTAATTTAAGAAATTGAAATTTTGTAACTCTTTCTAGTAATACAGGCACGAAAGAGGCACGATATTATATTGAGAGACATGAAAGTTAACTTTTTGTTTGTTATGTATTGCACATTTATTAAATTAACTTAAACTTTTATATTGGCTTGTTATAAACTTGGACAATATAAAGTTCAAAGTATCCTTTATTCAAATAAACTTTTAAACAAGTGCTTTTGAAATGTCAACTCTATTGCTGGTTTGGAAATCTTCTCCTACCAAGTTTCTCTTTGCTTGGTCTCTCTTTGGATGGTCTTTGAATAATATGAAAGAAAATATTTTTATACTACTCTAATGGCATATTTTTTTATTTATTTTATTACAGAACTTTATACCCAATATATTTATATTATATAAATAAATATTTGAACGAGTAATATCTCCATAGAATCTTTGTTATGATATAATTGAATATTCATTCAAACAACGAGCAGGTATCTGAGAAAAGAAAATATCTTGAAAATGATTTTGTTTGTTGGGACGTGGTTTCACTGACCTATGTATATTTCTAAAATACGAATAATGTGTTGCATATACTGTTATAAGTGATCTCAGTAAGAGTCACCAATCATCAGTCAAATAATCACAGATAAGCTAAAAGGAGAATAAACAAACATATTTATAATATTAGTTTGGCTGATTTTGTGGTAACATTTAAATATATACAACACGTCAGTCACTGTCAGGGCTATTGGACTGGGAAAATCCTACTAATATTATAAATGCGAAAGTTTGTGTGTATGGATGTATGTTTGTTACTCTTTCACTGCGAATTCGCTGAACCAATGTCGATGAAATTTAGGACAGTTATTTCTTATACACCGGAATAACATATAGACTTTAGAAATCCTTGTTAATTCTACAGGAATAGGATGACATTGAAAAGCGCCATCTATTATCGACCTACGATGTCACGCGATAACACTCCACGTGAACTAAGCGGGTAAAAGCTAATTCATACATTACAAATTAATAATAATTTGTAATGTATGAATTAGACAAAATAAAGTCTTTTCTATAAAGAAAGGACTTTATTTTGTCGTTGTACATACAAAAATCCCACGAAAGTGCAAAAAAAAATTCCGTTTTAACACCTCTGTTAATTGCCTCTTCAGGTGAAAAGAGGGCTGGCTCCTTTTTCGCGCAAAGAATCATATCAAGAACGCTGCCAGCATTCTTGGGACCATTCCACGTGGGCATGACTTGTATAGTCCTAGCGTATAAGTAATTTAAGATAGATATAACTTGTACTTTTTTGCTACAAATAAATATTATTAAAATCCTATTACATTTTAAATATGATACCAAAGACATTCCAACCAGAATTTAGAATCGCAAAAAGCTTTTACTCATCATCGTGTAGGAAAAGCGAAAGACAAGGGAGAAAACATTATTGCGTGAACGGGAACGTTGAAAACTGATAAATTATTTCCAACCATTGGAGGTTTATGGTTTCCTGGCCAATAGATTTGTAACGTCGATAACAATTGGAATGAAAGCGACCGGCAGACCGTCTCGAGAGGATGATTGAGTCGGAAAATAGGTCCCGCTGAACGCACTCTGCAGATTTACCGAACGTATTTGTGGAGGCTTACAGCCCACAGTTATATTTATGCTCAAAAGTTAAAGAAATTCAAGTTCAAAATCTTGTATTATTTTTCGTCAGTTCAGCTCAAATCAGTTTTCATATATCGCCCTCGGTATGAACGTTTCATGATAAATTTTTGTATCCAAAAAAGAGTCATTCGTGGTATTTACGATTTAAGGTCGCGTGATTCGTAGCGTTAAAAGTTTAAGGCAATAGGTATTCTAACATTGGATTCATAGTATATATTTATCAATTTAATTTTTATACATAAAATATAAGCTGTGATAGTCCAGCGGTGCGACCGTGTGAATCTCTAGAGACGATCACGGGTTCAAACCCGGGCAGACACCAATGAGTTTTTCTATTAAAATTTATGTGTCTAATTGATAATTGCAATTTATCACACGCTTTCGGTGAAGGAAAACATCGTGAGGAAACCTGCATATCTCTAGAGAATCCTAGGGATATGTGAAACCTACCAATCCGCATTGGAGCAGCGTGGTAGGTCTTGGCTCCAATCCTTCTCTCCAGAAACGGAGAGAAGAGGCCTATGCCCAGCAGTAGGATAGCAACAGGCCGATACTACATAAAATATAACATTATGTGTAAAATAAAAAAGTGCGATGTATATAATAGAAGAAGTAGGAACCGACATAAGCTTGCGGCTCCTGCTTTGCCTTGGGAAAGTACGAAATTCGTTTGTGGGTTCGGGTATAAGATTCTATAATAAAATGCTGCAATCAATTTTAGCTTTGCCATTACAGCAGTTTAAAACATTATTGAAAAAGAGGCTAATACAGAAAACCAACTATACCGTTGAGGATTACTTAGATGATAAGAATGCGTGGACACAGCTATTCTTCAACCCGGTACAAGACAGTAATGACTGAATTAGAGTGGTATAAGGGAAGGAAGATGATGAATAGAGTGCTAAATTACGAACAATCTTTAGAATAATAATAACTACTCTTGACGAAGTTTTCTTCACCGCACTTGAAATCAAACTGGTCGGTATAGGACAAAAAGACAAATCGTTGTTTATTTGTAATTTTTTTTTTTCGATTGTGTTGCCAATATTGTAGTTGTGTGAAGTATATATTTTTCCAATTTTCCACCCTTTCCATTGACCAGTAAATTTTGATACTAGACTGAATGCAGTATCGGGTTTTTGTGCGACAATAACTTTCAATTGACCAGTTTTTGTCGGTTCCCGGTTCCGAGGTGGGCTTACGGGAACAAACTATCGGGATTAAACCAAAAATCATGAATAGAATTGAATGGAATTGAGTAGAAAGATCGTCCGCATTTGTATTTATTGGCTAAACATGATAGACCAGAAACAAACAGAGGGAAATTTCATAAATATTCTCGATGAAAAGTGGCATGACAAATGGTGTATTAAAGAGAAGCTGATACAAAAAGCCTACTATACTGTTTAGGAATATTTAGATGATAAGAATGCGTGGATATAGAGCTACTGTCCGACCCTTTACAAGATAATGACTTAATGTATCTAGTTATAAGTATTACTAAGAAACGAGCAACCGCCGAGTTTCTTGATGGCTCTTCTCGGTAGGAACAGCTTTCCGAACCAGCAGTAGAGTTGACGATTCAAAAGCACTTATTTACAAGTTTATTTGACTAAAGAAAATTTTGAGTTTGTGTTTGAAAGTAAGATAAGCTTTTGATAAGGGTTTAGGTTAATAGTATATTGTAAATTTGTTTTTGCTTGTCTAGAATTATCTCCGGCTAAACCGATTTTGATGGGACTTTAATTTTAAGATAGAGGAGATTATGTATATGTGTGAGCACGTTCCACGTGCGAAGCCGCGGGCATAGCTAATAGTTTTATAAAAAAATAACCAACACCATCGTAATTAATTCAGCAACACCAATCCACTAATGACTCGGACAAAAATAAGCTATAAAAGGCACAAAGCTATTAACACATTAGAATAGAGACGTAGTAAATTTATTAAGACAATATATGTTTTATGGCGTCTATGTAAGGTGTAAATTAGTTTAATGGGGGCAATCTGTAAGCTAATTCGGCCAACGTGATTTGGGTCTTGTCGAAATGTAATAAAGTTTAAAATAGAATGGCGCGCGGTAAGTTGGGTATAATGAATGAAAATAGTGACGTATGATAAATGGCGGGCGCGGTCGCGAATTGAAGTAGATTAGCCGCGAAACTGTTTTGGAAATGTTTTAGCTTTGTTAATGAAAATACAACTTTTATAACACTGTTTCGTTTATTATGAACCTCTTTCATGAATAATATTTGTTGTTCTTCTGTTTTAGTTCACTAATCATATAGTTTGACTCAGTCTACAATGTTTAGTTTCAAATTAAAAATACATCTTTATTCAAGTAAAATTGTAAGCAAGTGGTTTTTAATCGTCAACTGTAATGCTGCTACGGAACGCTGTTCATAGCGAGAAGAGCCAGCAAGAAACTAAACGGTTGCTCTTTTTAAAATATAATTCTTATTGCTAGTTAAATTTAGTCATTACTGTAATCCTCAACAGTATATGCCTTCTGTATCAAAATCGTTTAAATAATGAAATCGTAAATGACTTATGTTAACATTTTTATATTAAGAGTAGTATAATTATAATAATAGCTGTAGATTTTTTGCAAATACATAAATATTTTTACTAAAAAGTCAAATTAAAAAAGGAATTTATTATTTAAATACCTATGCGATACATAACTTAGAAATGAAGCTACATAAATAAGAAATTCTATTAAGAAATTGTAATAAGATACATAAATAAGAAATAGAACAAGCATATGGGGAAGTTTTTCAATATTATTTTACAGATTAATTAATAAAATTTTAAGTATTTTTTTTCACAAACGTCATATGCTACCAAATAATATCACCACACAATGTGGCTTAATACCATATGTATGTAAAATGTGAACCAGCTAGCTTGAGATGAAAGCAGATGCAATACAGCTGAAATAATAGTATAATAAACGACGTAAAAAGAATAAATAATAAAAAAACTAGAACATTAGTACATGACCTAATAATAATAAACAGTGTTATAACACCACCATTAACTTCACTATAATATAAAGTGAAACAAACAGCGTACTAAGTGGCGAACAATTTTAAAGATATATTGTTTTAATAAAAGCTCGCGTGGCCGATACTCGGCGCACCCACAGTGTAAGCATACATTTTACTGCTAATTTAATTAATTGTTTCATTTCCCCACACACTGGCAACATTGCCTGCCCCTTCCGTCCTGCAACGCAATGCGGCCAACTTAACAGCGACGATATTTTCCACTTAAGCACAGACCCAACAAATCGACCACGTTATAGCTTCGACTATCTCAGGCAGACAATATAACAAATTTGTTGTAACCGCGATTTTATACGCGTTAACTTTTGTTTTTTATATATTTTCAGTTCTGTACTGTTTTATCCTGTTCACAAAGAAGAAAAGTATAAAAAAATTTATACCATATTTTGGTTCTATATAAAAGCTTCCAATTATTTATATTGAAAGAAAGAAAGAAACAAAAACTTTTTTTTTAAATAAATATATGGGACACTTACACACGGTCGTCCATCCCCAAAGTAAGTAACTTAATACTTGTGTTATGGGTGAGAGACAACTGGTGAATATATACTTATATATTTTTTAAATACATACTTAAATACAAATATACACCCAGGCTCAAAGACCAACAAATTAATTTATAGAAAATGTTGGCCCTCGGCGGGAATCGAACCCGCGACCCGCGGAGCTGAAGGTAGGGTCACTACCCACTGCTCCAACGTGCCAGTCAAACATTTATTCATCTGTGCACTATACACTGTTGCTATAAACTTATAGATAAAAGCTTACAACTAAATAAGTAAAAGTAACGGCCTGTTACTATCCCACTGCTGGGCATAGGCCTCCTCTCTCCATTTTTGGAGAGAAGGGATGGAGCTAAGACCTACCACGCTGCTCCAATGCGGATTGGTAGGTTACACATATCCCTAGGATTCTCTAGAGATATGCAGGTTTCCTCACGATGTTTTCCTTCACCGAAAAGCGTGTGATAAATTGCAATTATCAATTAGACACATAAGTTTTAATAGAAAAACTCATTGGTGTCTGCCCGGGTTTGAACCCATGATCGTCTCTAGAGATTCACACGGTCGCACCGCGAGGCCATCACAGCTTTCTAGAGATTCATACGGTCGCACCGCTAGGCCATCACAGCTTAACTAAATAAGTATAAGGTGTTTAATATAATAAATAAAAAGTAATGAAAAAAATAATAATAATAAATATGCTACCGCATATAACGCACAGACATAAATTGATTTATTGATATTATTATTATTGATAATATTTGATAATATTACTATGTACCCAATGTATATTACATTGAGAGAAATTATTTTTATTCTTATAAAAATAGTTATGACCTCTGTTAATAATGACAAATATTTCTGATTCTGTTTTTAAAACTATTTTAACCATTGCTTTATCAATTTGGTATACAGAAAAATATTCAGTAGTACCATTACGATGTTATAATTTTATTTTTTATTTATAATAAATATATTACTTGCCTATCGCTTCAACTCACAGGAAACTTGAAGCGTCGCTACAACTTATAATTTCTTACATTTTTGTTACGAGTACTTGCAGAAGGAAGTTAACAAGAGTTTCCAAACACCCTACTAAACTCATTTATTTCGAAGTAATATTTAAAAAACCGTAATAGATGTCACCTGTACCCATATTTCCCGTAAACAACTTTGGCAATTTAACTTTATTTGTATCGGCACAATATTTGGGACTTAAATAACTTCTCGTAAAGTACTTAAGAAGTCCTTAAATATTGTGTGCAAAATGAAAAAACAAGATAACTGATTACGCAAGAATGTTATCTGACTCGTTTTCGGGGAAATCGAAAGGGGAAGGGAGGCGTAGTGAAAAGAGATCCGCCTGAAGCCGGATTATTGAATTATCAACAAAACATCGTACGCCCGAGAGCCTCCGCTTTCTAATTGCTTCCTACTCACTTCAGTATCATCTCAAAATCGGATGAGATTCGATGAGTAATCGATCGTTTTAATTGCAGGCACCTCGATTTGTTTGCACTGTAAATAATAACAGCACAGAAATGCAGATAAGCGAAAGCTTTAAAACCGAGCGAGTCTTTTTATTAATTCTATCTTCATATGGAGGTCAAATATTCGTCTTGACATTTGACTCTTTAAAGTCAAATAATATATTACCTAGTGACTTAAACTTTGTATTGGATATTGACTTGTTATTTTGATTGCGACGACGTATTCATTTTCAATTTGTCTATCTAATAATGTAGTTTTACAAGCTGTTATAGCCAAACGGTGAGATAGATTGCCCTGGACAATGAATTGCCTTGAGCAATGAGTTAAACCTATCCATCCTCAAGTCCAGCGTGGTGGCTCTTAGCTTGTATTTAGGCAAGGGCCGACAGAAAGGCCAATCCGATATACGTTCGGAAATTAAAAGCAGGCCATGCGTACTAGTATTGTGGAGGCGGCCCACGTTTTATTGTTACCGATTTGTCTGCACGGAAAAACACAAATGGCGCAGAGAGGGCTTAAGCTCTTTGTTAATCGAACGCGTCGATGTTAACGATAACCCTGCGGTCTCTACGACCGATCTCGTTGAGTGAATCGCAAGGAATGCTCAGCGATCTTATCACGTGTCCAATATAGGAGAAAGCTGTAAATTAGTATATAAACATACCTTTTTTTCTACGTAGTTGTTTGAAAAGAGCAAACGTAGAGTTTCCTGCTGTTTGCGGTAGGAGCTCAAAAAATTGACCCAGCACTAAATTTGTCGAAAGAACTCGTTAAAGTTCATTTGAATTATAACATTAAGTCTGTGGCCGCTAAACTCAAAAATAAATTAAACGTAAGCGCTAAAAAGCAACACACTGTTGCTTATTTACTTAAGTTTGTAAGTATTGGCGTTAGGAAGATGCTAAACGTGGCATGTCGTAATTTTTACAATAAATACTACGCCATGGTTTAGCAACGCTAGAACAAAACAAAACAAAAATCTATACGATATTTTTACATTGGTTGATTTTTGCAGTGCAAAAGCTTTGTAAGATAATTTTTTATACGCACGTAGTTAAATTAGTATAAGTTTTCTCTGGGACTATATTTTTCCGAATACAAAGTAAAGCTATGCGTTATTCGTGGTTTAGACTTATTTATGAGCAATATTTAATACTCATCTCTCCAGCAGTTAGAGAATTAAATCGGTACAAACACATTTTGCTTTTATAATATTTGTAGGACTGCTTGAAACAACATTTGTGTATAACAAACCACATTACAAGGCTAACAAAGTAACATGGCATTACTTTCAACGCACTAAAATATTAAAATGATCAAGTCGCCAGTGTTGCTAGGATGTCACACCCCCCAGAAGGAACTCGTGTGAGAAATAGCTTCGAATATTTCCCGACTATCCGGCGGATCCTTGTCCCTATTTCCACGGGATCGTGTCGAAATGACAACAGATTTAGGGTAAGCGTGAAGCGAGGTGTAAAATGTATCCGAGCGAGCTACGCCTTATATGACATTCTTTTGCACCTCGTATAATGTAAGCGACGAGGCGATAATCTGCCTTTTATTAAAAACATGTCGAATCGGGAGCGTCACGGCGATACTAAAGCTTATGTGCTTGGCTAGAAGGAATTTTTCGCATTTTAAAAAAGCCTTTTTACTTGAGAATTGTATGAGAGTATACTGTAAAATTTTTAACCAGAGATATGCAGAGAAACATCAATTATCAATCTTCTTACATTTGGTCTAAAGTTTACACATCATTGTATTAAAGTGATTTTTTCTGGACACATCATCAACATCCTCCTGTCCTTATTCCAATTTAAGTGGGGTTAGCGCAACATGTTATAAAAATGTTGTCACATGATTTGGCTACGTATTTTACGATCGGCCGCCTGCCTGTCATCAACTTACCTTAGTCGTATTTTACGGTACGGTAAAAAAGAGGGTGATCTATTCTACTCAACGGGATACTACGGTTCAACTTACCTTATTTTCCTTTTACGACATCTCGGTAAGAAAGACGGTGGCCTATTCTATTCAGACGGATACTACACGGCGGGTCGACTGACATGAGTCGGCTTTAACGACACCTCTGTACGTAATTATGGTGGTCTATTCTACTCGGCTGGACAGCACACGGCAATTTGTCTGGACACATATATTGATAATGTACTATGTAAACTCTTGTATATGTTGTATTTATGTAAAAAAAAAAAGGATTGCACTAAAAAGGTGAAAATTGTAAATTTCGTACTTCCTAGGAAACTGACTGATTTTTAATTATACTTTAGTTTGTGTAATTTCTAGTTGTGTTGTCTAACCATTTATGATGTCTACACTTTGTTTATGACAATTTAACTATTGCTAAGTAATGTCATTTTACTGATTCAAATAGGCTTGTAAGCACCAAATTATTTAAGAATGTTAAATCTATATTGGTTATCTTTTAATAGATCCACATCCAGCAGTGAATGTTTAGATATAAGTGACATTGAACACAGTCGGCAATAAATATAGCTTTCCTTGAAAAATATTTCTGAGTCGGAAATGCGACGACCCTTGCAAATATTACATGCCAGTATAATACCTGCTAAATCCACTTTTTGTGACAAATTGTGGTAATCTCTGAGTGACGAAAGGGCGCCTTTATTGTGAAGTTATTCATTGCGAAACGAGTACAGATTTGCATTTAACGGTAAGTTGCTCCTTCGACAATTTAACAGAACTTTTTTTTTATTTATATGGGAAACAAACAGTATAATAAATTATAAAAATTAAGTAACAAAAAAAAAATGCAAAAACCAGCAAAGTTTCCACAAATTACTTAACACTATAGAGAATAGATTAGTTAGTTAGTTAATCATTTAAATATAAAACAAAACTTAGAAAAGAAATGACAAAAAAGAATTCAAATAACATATGGTGTGTAACTTAGGTAATATATCCCTATTAATGTTTACAATTTTTCCCGAATTATTTTTTTAAATATCTTAAGAGAACAAGTAGTAAAATCTATATCAATAAAATTCTTATTGTAACTACGACAAGCTCGAAATAAGAAAGTATTCCTCGTATAATTAGTTTTACTAACAGGCACTTGAAACAAAGCTTTGTTACGCGTATTTATCCTAAAAAAAAAAAAAATATCAAATCAAATAGGATAAAGTTGCCTGCAGCTCCAGAGGTCGCGGGTTCGATTCCCACCGAAGATCAACGAAGATCAATTTTATAAGCTGGTCATTTTATAGGTTCACGAGTCTGTATTTAGGCATTTTTAGAAAATATTTACTTATGTAGTACCAATTGACTGTCTCCCATAACACAAGTATTAAATTACTTACTTTGGGGACGGACGACCGTGTGTGTAATTTTCTCATACATTTATTTATTTATAATGTCATTTATTGTAATTTTATTTAAATATAAAAAAAATACAATTAAAAAAAGAAAGAATGCGCCCGTGACTTGTGTGACTTTTTTAGTCCGCCCGTTCCCCATTGAGCTATTGCAACTACTTGACTTATTTATATTTTAGCGGTCTCTTTAGTGCCTTAAAACACGGATAAAAGATTTTTTTAATGGAACCTAGCTAGATTTATCGGCCTGAAAACCCTCTACATATTAAGTTTCATGAAAATCATTGGAGCCGTTTCCGAAATTCAAAATATATGTATGGATGTATATACACACACACACAAGGTTAAGTCAATTATTCAAGATAAAGATTTATAACATTTATGTTTGCATTGTTCATAGAAAGTTTTATATACTCACAGAGGTATATGCAAATTTCAAAAACACCCAAACAACGAGAGGGATCACGACACGTGTAATTAGCTGTTATCCGAACTTGCTAACTTCTGTAATACGAAGCCTAATTAAATATTACGGCCATATTGTCACCACAAGCACGCCGTTAATTAATGGTTCCAATGTTTTATAGGTTACTAAAACTTTTAGTTTGTTTTTCTTATTAACTAAAAGCTCTATATAAAAATTTATAGTTCTTCTGTACGCATTTTTGTAATGTTTATCCGATCGTGAAAACTGCATGTCTTTGAAAACATGGGCTGTGTGTAACCTACCAATCCGCATGGGTGTTGAATGGTGGGCTTTAGTTTCAACCCTTTTCTCCAGAAATAGAGAGAGGAAGCTAATACCCAGGAGTAGTACAGTAACAGGCCGTTATTTTTTTTTATCTGATCGTAATAGAGCTTTGGTGAGTAGATGCCAGTGAGTGGAAGGTTCCAACTCTAAAAATAGTTAATTAAAACAAACTTTAATGAAGTAACGGCCTGTTACTATCCCACTACTAGGCATAGGCCTCCTTTCTCCTTTTTTTGGAGAGAAGACTTTGGTCTTCGATTCACTACAAGCTGATAATTCATATTGGTAGGTTACATATATTGAATTCTCCAGAGATATAGAAACATGTGATAAATTGCAAATATCAATTAGGTACATAAGTTTTAATGGAAAAACTCTTTAGTGCCTGTCCGGGGTTTGAACAAATGTCCCTTTAGAAAGAGGTAGACGGTCGCCGTTCGGCTGCACATCTTACTTTGCTGAAAGCTGTATCACCCGGAAGATGTGCCTTTAATTAGTAAATAAATAAATAAATATATGGAACACATATACACACGGTCGTCCGTCCCCAAAGTAAGTAACTTAATACTTGTGTTATGGATGACAGACAACTGGTGAATATATACTTATATATTTTTAAATACATACTTAAATACAAATATATACACCCAGACTCGAAGACCAACAAATTCATTTATAGAAAATATTGGCCCTAGGCGGGAATCGTACCCGCGACCCGCGAAGCTGAAGGCAGGGTCACTACCCACTGCGCCAACGGGCCAATTAGTGTAATAATGTTTGGTACGAAATTAACGGTAGATATTAAATAACTTAAAAATCTTAATCCTTAAAAGTGACGTAATTTCATCTCCCCTCCAAAAACTCCAAAGTTGTAAGACACCCGATCTAAACAATGATCGGAGGGAAGCACGACACTTGTAATTAACTGTAAGCCAACCTACCGACGTCGATAATACGGTGCCCAATTTGAAATTTCCGATACCATTGTTAACACCGTAAAGATTATTACGTAATAATTACCAAATAACAGGTAAAATAAGTCCAGGCAAGCTTGGAATTTTAAGTTAAGAACAATACATTTTAGGATTGAAGTTGCTCTTTGTTTACTGAAAGTAAATAATAAACAGGTAACTAAAGTTATTTAGGACAATTCAAATGGTGAGGTTCTGATGGAAAGCTGTCTTACTTAAGACGTTAAGAAATTTCAAATTAAGAAAATATTTCTAAGTTACAGGACATTCAAATTGAACTTATTATACAACTTGTATGTATACCACGTTCTTATGAAATTCCAAGAACAAAATATACTCATAAATATTCACATAAAGATTAAAAAGTTATTATTAATATAAGGGCGGTCAAGAGACAAAAAAAAATGTTAAGTGTAACGAATAAACACATCCAAAATCAAGTATATACTCGATGTTTGTATTAATTCATGTTACGACGTTAAGCCATTGAAAAAAAACTTCATAATTAATCAACCAAATCAATCAAATGTTGACGTAGTAATTTCTTTTAAGTAAATAGTAAAATTAGGTATCATAAAACCTTCAGCTAAACCTACAAAAATTTTCAGTGCAATTGTATAAAAATTGTAAAACAATTTCGAAGAACCGATATGGTACTGCATAGATAGCATTTGAAGAGATTTCTCGCGATACATTTTTGAACCATCCAATTTTCGTTGATACAGTCAAAAACCTTTTAAGTACACGATGTGCATGCAAAGATATGAAATCATTTAAATTCAGAATGGCAAAAGTAGAGGCCCCGTGTGACCCGATAGGACCTTTGCCCAGAGGTGAAACGCCACAATCAACCTTTACCCTCATTTAAATATCAAAACAGCCTTCCACACCGCTTCACCCAGTCTATCTTCGCCCCGCAACATAACACAAACAAATTAATTCGAATAATGTACCCTAATAAATAGAGATCTGTTTACCCCATAAAGAATAAATGTTATAATAATTGGGGCAATACAATTTACAGTTTCGAGTTTTAAGGGTGAATTAATTTCGAGTAAGAACAACCCAACAATAACACGGTGAGTGTTTATGGTATTTAAAACGACTCTTCTCTGGTCCTCTGTTTGATTTCAAAATTGAATGAGGTATATGTACAAATTGGAGGCCTATTACTAGTCCACTGCGGAGTTAGACGTCGTGTCTTCTATTGGAGAGAATGGTTGGAGCTTCATCCTTCCCCACTACTCCAATGCAAATTAGTATGTGACTATTTTGTTTTTATTCTATTTTTTTTAAAGGACTTCAATCAATTTAAACTATGCCACTCCCATATTACCATTATCATCAGATCACTAAAATGTTCTTCGTAATCGTACCTGCCTATGGTACAAGTCCTAGCTTCTTTTATGTAACTCATATTCCAATAATTCTCTAGAGCTGTACAGAAGTTCCTCACGATTTTATCCATCACCGATAAGCGCGTGCTAAAGTTTAAATATTAGACGCTGTGATTGTTTACTCATCTAGACCCTGCGTTGGTGCAAGGATTGCAAAGAAATAACTATATATCCAGTTTGAATAAAGATAATTTGACCAATTGAGTGTGTTATAATGTATATTGAAGACAATGACTACTTTAATTTTTAAATCTGAGCGAATCCAAGGTAAAAATCGACTTATTACAAGATTAAATATTACGATTATAAATTTTTAAAAGGAAGAGGTAACTTTAAGAACTATTTCCCGAGTTGTCAACAATTAGCTAATGTGATGTCTTTTACAATTTTACAACGAAATTAAAAACCCTAAAGAGAAGTTATAGATTTGACATTTATTTTATAATATTTCACATCCATCTTCCTCAAATTGCATTTCAAATCAAATATAAAATGATACGTTAAGGATAAATATGATTAATGAAGCTATAACTGGTACGGTAAGAGCGACATTGCTCTTACCGAGAAGAACCAGCAATAACCAATTTTCTATCTAAAACCAGTCTTCTCAAACCAATCTTTTCTATCTTAAACCAATCTTTTATACTTTTTCAATTTCACATCATTAAACCGTAGTCTTGTATGAAGCTGAAAAGATTCTCAAATCCAGACGTTTTTATCATCCCAATAATCTTCAATTTTGTAATATGCTTTACTATAGGCATATTTCTTTCACCAAATTTAAACCCTTCTGTAGACTAGTCCAGTTTCTTCTTTATATTCTTCTTTGTTTTCTTATAAGGAAACCAATGTCCCATAACGCTCCTACCACTAGAATAATGGAACCCTAAGAGACAAACAACCCTCATGTTATATCTATACTGCATAAATTTCGTCCTGGGCTATCCTATAATTAGCGCGACGCCATTGAAAGTTTTAATTGAAAAGCCTTTGTGCAGTTTTATAGCCTTTCAACAATTTTAGACTCTATAGCGGTGGTGTGACTTTCCGCTTTATCGTGACGCCTATCCTGAAACGATGACTGGTGGGAAATATTCGATTACATCATAATTATATATATTATAAAGAGGAAAAATTTGTACGTATGTTTGTAATGTTTGTAACAAAAAAACTACTGGACCGATCTCAAAAAGTCTTTCAGCATTAATAAGTTGCATCTTTATTGAGCAACATAGGTTATATTTCATTTTCAAAAAATACTAATCTGTAATAAAAATGTAATAAGGTGTAAAAATTAATCGCATCGCGTGTGCTGGAAACTATTGATGATAGAACGAAAAAATGTTATACAGTATTACAGAACGTATCAATATCTACAAAAAAGTCTCCAATACCACTATATCTTCCTGCCCTTATCCCACTCTAAGTGGGGTTTTACGACCGGCCGCCTGCCTGACGTCAACTTACCATGTTCGTATTTTACGACACCTCGGTAAGAAGGAGGGTGGTCTATTCTACTATACCGGATACCACACGGCGGGTCGACTTACCTTAGTCGCTTTTTACGACATCTCGGTAAGAAATGAGGGTGGTACTATTCTACTTAGTCGGATACCACACGAAAGTCTCCAATACCAATATAAAAGCAAAAACTTATTGTGGAATTTTATTATAGAATCTTAAAACTCGATTATATAGGTACAATATCATCATCTTCCTGCCCTTATCCCACTCTAAGTGGGGTCGGCACAACATGTTATAAACATGCTGTCACATGATTTGGCTGCGTTTTCACGACCGGCCGCCTGCCTGACATCAACTTACCTCTGTCGTGTTTTACGACACCTCGGTAAGAACGAGGGTGATCTATTCTACTAAACCGGATACCACACGGTGGGTCAACTTACCTTAGTCGCTTTTTACGACATCTCGGTAAGAAATGAGGGTAGTCTACTCTAGTCAGCCGGATACCACACGGCGAGTCGACTTACCTTAGTCGCTTTTTACGACATCTTGGTAAGAAATGAGGGTGGTACTTGGTATCCGACTACTTAGTCGGATACCACACGAAAGTCTCCAATACCAATATAAAAGCAAACACTAATTGTGGAATTTTATTATAGAATCTAAAACTCGATTATATAGGTAGAATATAACTGATACCAAAATAAGAATTGTGGATAGCTACATATTATTTTAAATGAAAATGATATCTTAAATTTGTAATAAATAAGACATTTAAAATTGAAAATAAATTTCCCGAATACGTACCACAAGAACGGAGTAGCCGACATAAACTCTATTAGTATAAAATGAAGCGACAACCGCGCCGTCGCTTCGCCCCTCGCCTAAGTGAATTCCGTTAATTAAACCATAAAAACTTCGATAAATTAAGATCCAGCCAATTCCCCTCGCTAATATAGTCCTGTCTCTAAAGATTTCAGATGCAAACAACATCGATATAGGCGACCGGTAGCGGATGCGGCCTTTCATCCATACATTTGTTTGTGGCTCCATTTAAATTTACTTATTGTACCACTGAATCTAATGAAGGCAATCGGACTCTTTATTCATAAAGATTCAGTGACAATGTTCTTTAATAAAACCTTTTTGCGACGTTCAGTTTTAAATTAAGTAATGTAAAGCAGGCTATTTGCAAGTGAAAAGTGCCCTTATTTAGGGTATTTTGTTCTGGCGGAAGCGAAATTGTCACTCACTTTTCCCCTTTACAATTTTCGGGGCGATGAATTATGATATATACGCCATACTTTATATTACAAAGCTGGTGTTTTATTTCGTAAAGTGTTAAGTTTGTATTCTCGAAAAAGAATAAATTTTAAAGTGTTAAGTAACATAGTAACGTTTAGCCGTGTGGTATCTGGTTGAGTAGAAAAGACCACCCTAATTTCTTACCGAGGTGTCGTAAAAGGCGACTAAGCTAAGTTGACCCACCGTCTAGTATCCGGTTGAGTAGAATAGACCATCCTCATTTCTTACCGAGGTGTCGTAAAAGGCGACTAATGTGAGTTGAGCCGCCGTGTGGTATCCAGCTGAGTAGAATAGACCACCCTCATTTCTACCCAGGTGTCGTAAAAGGCGACTAAGCTAAGTTGACCCACCGTGTAGTATCCGGTTGAGTAGAATAGACCACTATCTTTCTTATCGAGGTGTCATTAAATACGACTACGTTAAGTTGATAATACGACTAAGTAAGTTAAGTTAACAGGCGGCTGGTCGTAAAATACGAAGCCAAATCATGTAACAACATGTTTATAACAAACTGATCTCCATGCTAGCGGAGACGCGGGCATAGCTAGGCATCCTTTATTTAAAGTTACAACATTGTAAAAGGGAAATAAAAATAGAAAGACAGTGTAGTTCAATTACACAACTAAATTGGGGCGAGGTTGTCTGCATTCACATTAACATATACATAGAAACTCCATATTAATTACTGACGGACAAAGCAATAAGCCGTTGATAAGCGATAAGGCGCACCCTTACATTGGACTCGTATGGAAATTTTCATTAGTGAAATTCGAGGTTAAACTCAAACAGTTTGCGGTAATTGGTTCGTGTGTATCGCACGTACGCTGAGACTTTACGTTATTTTGTTTGGATTTTATATATTAATTTTCATAGAATATAACGTTTCCTTAACGGGACCGATGTTGTAGCTTTAATTATAAGTTACGTTCGTGTAAAAATGTATTCGGTGTAAATATTCAAATTCAAATTTCAAATAAACTTGTAAACAAGTGCTTTTGAATCGTCAACTCTACTGCTGGTTCGGAAAGCTGTTCCTGCCGAGAAGAGCCAGCAAGAAACTCGGCGGTTGCTCTTTTTAAAAAATACAATTCTTAATGCTAGTTACATTTAATTGTTTCTATCTTGTACAGGGTCGAACAATATTTATATCCACGCATTTTTATCGTTTAAATAATCCTCAACAGTATAGCAGGCTTTCTGTATCAGCCTCTCCTTAATAGTGTTTTTAAACTGCTGTAATAAAAATGTTTACTCTTTACTTAATTTATACTTCTTGAGCTTGCCTTGATTTTAAGCTACACCTAAATTTTAGTGAAAAACTATTTTTTACGTAAGCTATCTTTCTTATGCATATTTCAGTTACAGCGGCTTGAGTATATCATCATCAACCTTCTGCCCTAAGCCCACTCTAAGTAAGATTGGCACAACGTATTATAAGCATTTTGTCACACGATTTGGCTACATATTTTACGCCCGGCCGCCTACCTGACGTCAACTTACCTTAGTCGCCTTTTACGATAACTTGGTAAAACAGAGGGTGGTCTAATCTACTCAGCCGGATACCATGGATCAATTTACCTTAGTAGCCTTTTACGACACCTCGATAAGAAATGAGGGTGGTCTAATCTACTGAGCAGAATACCCCAACGACGACTTGAGTTATGCGTAATATTGTTGGCGGAGAAAATAATCAAATATAATTTTATTAATTAATTTTTTTGAGTCTTTTTTAAACAATATTGTTGATATTGTTACCAATACTCTGATGGTTAATAAATTGCGAAATATATGCACTTTTAATAAAAAACTGATCCTGATATTGCAAGTGATAATGATGAGTAAATTTGGAATTATTTACGGATTATTTGGGAATGTACGGGAATTGAGAGCGCTGCCGAACAGTTCCATCTAGCCCAGAATAGGAAGGATATGCAAAGCTGACTGCCAACCTTCACTATTTGAAGAAAAGAGAAGAAGAAGAATGAAAAGGTACGGTACGATCATATTTCTAGTTATAGCCATCTGCCGTAAATAAATAATAATTTGACTTCGGGAAATGGATACCTCTATTTCACTTCTATGGTGGACAGCTCTTATTCCACCCATTTAATTTTCGCCATTTGCCCATTTTAATTATATTAGGTTTGGGAGTTTGAGTATACCGTAAAAAATTTAAGCAGTTCAATTATTATACTTTGGTAGTTAAGGTCGCATTTCATTTTTTTTTAAATGACATCACAGCTATGCTATGCTCAAACAAATTTTCACAAATACAATAATAAAATATAAGATTAAGATTAAGAATAATAAGATTATTTGTCCCTTTCTTATATAATTTAAACACTAAGACCTAAACTAAACTTAAAATTAAGATTGCTTGAGAACACACGCTTATAAATTTCAAACGTTCTTTAAACCTTGTAGTCAAAACATATGTTTTTTTCTCACTTCTTTCTAGAAAATTCCAAATAAAACATAAACAACAACTGATTCAATCGTTACTTCATTGCAGATTTATAGAACGTTTTGTTTATGTATTAAATTCTAAACACAATATGATCAACAAAATTAGATACCAATTTTATAAAAAGTTTTATTCCGGAAATTCGCTCTTCAAAAGAGCTAAGAATAAGAGAGATTCGTCTGTAGCAAATTCTTGAAAGCGTTGGAAAGCTCAAATAAAACTTTCCGGTTAGGAAGCAAATCCGCAGAACAGATGTCGCCAACATTTTCTACCAATAAAATCTTTTTCGAGCACGTTTACCCGCTTTGAGTAAAAGCAGTCAACAGGTGGCCCCTTTTATCAATTTGAATGTAATTGCCGTTTAGAGCGTTTTTGAAACTCTCGGGTCTGCTATTCATGGAGTGGCTATTGAAAGTTTCCCTCCAAAGAGATTTGTAGTAAGAAGTAAATGATGATATCGTGTTGGGAATGTTAAAGCATTTATACTGTTATACTATTAGCAGAAAATATTCAAATGATTTTATCTAGCATTGCTTAAACAGTAATAGACATTAAAACACGGTACTCTTTACTGCAATACTTTTTGAAGTAAAATATTCCTAACCTTTCAATTATTATAAAGTATTTATTAATTTAATTACTGAATAAAATAATTTATTTAGTATCTGAATAATTTTTTTAACACGGAGTTTCAAAAACTCGTATCCGAAAAAATTAAATATCTTCAGCGTATAAGCTATTATGTAAAAGTTAAGTTTCACATAATAACTTAAGTATGTCTCCCTGTGCTTATCCCACTCTAAGTAGCGTCGGCACAACATGTTTTTCTCTTCCATTCTGTCCTATCATTCGTCAACTCTGGCCCTACTGCTTTTGTATGCATGTCATACAATCCAACTATCTCTTTTTATCCTTACTAATATTATAAATGGGAAAGTCTGTCTGTCTGTCTGTCTGTCTGTCGGTTCCGTTTTCACGGCCAATCCGCTGAACCAATATCGATGAAATTTGGCATAAATATTCCTTATATACCGGGGTAACATATAGGCTATATAAATCCTGTTAATTCAACAGGAATTAAATTCAGGAGGAATTAAATACGATGACATTCAAAACGCCATCTATAATAAACCTATGGAACTAATTTTTATTTACGATGTGTCAAAATCAAGTCAAATCTGTATTTACGAAGTATTTAGATTCCAAGTTTTTCGGCTTACGTCACAAGAGTTATCTTTACAGAGTATTTATATTTTATTTTATTTTATTCGTTTACTGGACAAATTTAAGTGACAAAATTTAACATTGTAATAACAATGGATAATTGATATAAGTAATACGGGCTATTTAGTAAAAATAAATAAACTAATAATATTATAAATGCGAAAGTCTGTTTGTAGCGTTTTCATGGTCAATTCGCTGAACCAATATAGATGAAATTTGGCAAAATTAATGTTTATACGGGGTAACGTATAAAAATCTTAAAAAAGTTATTATTATTATTTTTTTAAATATTTCGGTTTACGTTTATTTCATAAACCGGAGAAAAGTACTTAATAAAAAAGAGACCGCCAGAATGATGAATGTCACATCTTTTGGCCCAGACCAGAGTAAAAATTTTATTATTACTTTTGTATTATAGATCTCCGCAAAGTAACGCCTAATTCTATAAATTTTAGTGTTGTTAAATAGAAAAATATTTGTTATCTTAGTATCAATTTTTATTTTATCTAATATTTATTTATTATAGTTTGAGGTTATGTACATGTACAATTACTAGCTAAATACCATGATAACACATTAAAAAGATAGGATTTGTGGTGAAAATATAACAATAAGCTATAATCATTTAAGTTCAAGTAAAATTTAATCATATATAATTTTTGTTGTCAAAAAAACAGACGTTTCAAGAAAACGCATTCTTAAACGGTCTTTAGTTAGTAGTCTATGGTAACAAGTACGAAATAAATGACCATTAATTGACATGTATTGGAAAGTTTTATTTAATTTAATCCCATAGAAATTAAGCCATACTAATGAAAAAATATTTTATTTCTAAACACCATTTTTAATATTTAAAAAGTCATTACAGTTAATAAAGTCAAGTTGAATATATTTTCCGATACCTATTTTAAAATATTATGTTAACAAAAACATAATTTAAATTTAATTTTTCGTATTTATACTAAAAACGTTGGAATCCAGCGCCATACGTATAGGTAATTAAAAACAAAACTATTTGACAGTTGATTCGTTACGTATAAATGTTATTATTAAATAAGTTTTCTAACACGTTTCCAAAGCTTATAATATTTGTAGAGATATTTAATTCCAGTAAACATAAGTAATTTTTCATGTATATAAAATTTTTGCACTCCTTTTACTGCGCTATCCTTACTAATATTATAAATCTGTATTAAAGAAGTATTTAGATTCCAAGTTTTTCGGCTTACGTCAAAAGAGTTTCTTTAGAGAGTATTTATATTTTATTATATTTTTATTCGTTAACGTATTTTGGACTTTACTTTTATTTATTTTTATTCGTGTTTTAATTGAGTTATTACAATGGATAATTAATATAAGTAATACGGGTTATTTACTAAAATAAGCGAAAAATATTATAAATGTGAAAGTCTTTCTGTTACGTTTTAATAGCCAATTCGCTGAATCATTTTAAATAAATTTGGCACAATTAATGTTTATATACCAGGGTAACATATAAAAATCTTTGAAAAAGTTGTTTTTATTAATTATAAATAAAATTAATATATGGGACACTTTTTAAATATTTCGGTTTTTGTTTATTTAATAAAGGAGACCGCCAGAATTTCATAAATTTATTTGGCCCAGACCTTACGGAGGAACTATAAAAAAGAATTATAGTTTGAAGTAATGTACAAGTACGATTACTAGCTAAATACAAATCGTATCGTTTTTAATAACACATTAAAAACAAATCCTTTCGTTTTTAATAACACATTAATAACGATAGGATTTGTGATGAAAATATATAACATAAGGTATAATCATTTAAGTTCAAGTTAAATTTAATCATATACATTTTTTGTTGTCAAAAAAACAGACGTTTCGGGAAACATATTCTTAAACGAAACAAGTAATAATTGACATGTATTGGGAAGTTTTATTTAATTTAAGCCCATAGATGTTAGGCCATACAGCTAATGGAAAAAAGATTGTATTTCTAAACACCATTTTTAATATTTGAAAAGTCATTACAGTTACATAACTAAGTGAAGGTAATATATTTTCAGATACCTATTTTAAAATATTATGTTAACAAAAACATAATGTAAATTTAATTTTTCGTATTTATTCTAAAAACGCTAGAATTCAGCGCCGTACATACTTAAAAAAATTAAAAAAAAATTAATAAAAAAAAAAACAAGTTGACAATTGACGACAGATGACGTTACGTATAAATAAATTTTATTGAATAAGTTTTCTAGCACGTTACCATTGAAGGTTTATAATATTTATAGAGATATTTAATAACAGAAAAACATTATGAATTTTTTGATGTATATGATGTATTTGCACTTCTTTTACTGAGGTATTTTAATATATATTTCATGTAAGTACGGTTTATTTACTATAATTATCAAATTATGTTCTTGATGAAACGGTCACTCCCTCTGAATCTTCCCGGATCGATCTGATTTTTGTGATAGAGATACACATTTGCAGGGATAACAACCTATCAGTCTACGCAAACGAAGTTGCGGGTAAAAGCTAGTACATACATATATCCATCTACATTCAAATTAAACACTCGTTTGGTGACATGATTTTCATACCTTCATCATTACATGTCCATATCATCTTAATCACATAATAACTTAAGTAATTATGTAACCTAAGGTATTCCTTAAGTTAATAAGATATTCCTTAATAACTTAATACCTTATTAAGTTTTTACTTAATATTAAAGTTATTGTAAGTAATTGCTAATAAATAACAAAACGCATGTCTAAAGTAAGTGATACTTACGAACATAGCTCAATTTGCAACAGAGCAGCAAAGAGCATAAAGACAATTCCATTGTTAGCTCTTTTACCGAAAGCGGTGCGAGCCAGTATCAATTAACACTTAAGCCGACATCTGACCCAAAGGTGCGGCACTACTGCCAAAATGTCAACCAATTAGCTTAAGAGCCGGTGAATTCTAAATAATGGAGTGTCGACTGATGTTACTCACGTCGGCAATTATAGTATTTAGTTTGTACTACATATACGCATTATAGTTCGTTTGTGTTTAATGAATGTAATGTAAAAGTATGAATGAATTCCAGTAAATTTTGTAAACTTATTAAGCTTAACATGTACTGTAATATCCATATCACAACAAGAATTAAAATATCTTGCAAACGCTTGTAAAAAAAAAATATTACTCGTAGATCGATTGTTCGGACGTAGAAAAGGACAAAGTTGTCCTTGTCTCATTCATAATTTTTTTAAATTAGGTACTTGTTTATTGTACGATTGTTGAATACATCTACCCTAAAAACCGTAAATAATTATGAAGATACGGAAGCTCTCTTAGAATACACATCCTAAATACATAGATCTACTTGCACCCACACACACACACACACACACACACACACATACACACGCACACACACACACACACACACACACGCACACGAACGTACAACTTACACCCACACATACGCTATAATTAAATAGCTTAAATAGTAAATACTTACCTTTTTACTAATTAAATAACTTACCTTTGTTATGGAAGAGCGAGACCTTCTTACACAAGTATTTCTAATAATTACTAGAAGGTCTTAATCTATATTTCTTGTAACGAATTATTGAAAAGAAATAAATATTTTTTGTATTTTGTATTTTTGTACCGTGTAGTATACGGTTGAGATCCACAATCTATTTGGGACTTGCCTTTACACAAGTTTTAAAAAGCAATTAAAAGGTCACTTATTCATAAAGTTTAAAAAAAATATTCTTAAGCTCCAAATATTGGAGCCGTAGTGTTACATTGAGTTAGTAGCTTAGTTTATTTAAGTTAATTTACACAGTTATTTTAGTTAAGTTGTCCTTACACATAATGATGTGCATGCTGTGGCACCTAAAGGCAGTGCATTTAATGCTCTTTGTGGTGTATTTAGTTTATTCTAATGTTTTAATGTAACTGCTACTGGTTGTTCCGAATAACTAAAAATAAAAAAAAATAAAATAAAAAATTAAGCTTACTATACTGTCGAGGACTATGTTGATGATAAGAAAGCTTGAATTTAAATTGCGACCAGTTACGCACTAGATTATATTGTAAAAAAATTGTTCTTAATTAATTAAGACATTATTGTAATACTTAATTAAAAAAAAAAATGACCGCCGATTTTCTTGCTGGTTCTTCTCGGTAAGAACACATTTCCGAACCAGTCGTAGCTTCATTGTAATTTGACGATTCGAAAGTGCTTGTAAAAGCCAATTTGAATAAATAATTGTTTGAATTTGAATAGAATAACATAGCAGATATTTCATAAACAAGACAGCTTTAAAGTTGATCGCCAAATTTAATCTCAAAATTGTTTATTCTTTTCCGTTTATTCTCGAGACAACAAGTAAAACTTTAATCCACTTGTGGCACAAGTTTACTTGCCGGTTTAAGTAGTTTACTATCGGAAATCGCATCTCGTGCGGTCTGCGCATTCCATGCTCAGTTTACGCCAAGTTTGATGTCACTTCCACTATTCGAGAAATCTTTTAAACTTGCCAGCAAAAAGTGTACTTGTTTTGTTGTTTTTTGAGGAATGTAAATTGTAGTGGGAAAATGCAATTACTTAATAATAAAATTTTCTCCCTTCAAAATTAAAAGTTTGTAAAAATCGATTAAATCAAATCGATGGTATTGGTTATTTTATATTAATAACTAATTAGAATAAATACTAATCAAAGAGGACTAGATAATAAAAAAAATAGATGCAATAGAAAGGTTTTGTGCTGGAAGAGCATTTTGTATATGGGATTTTATACATCATTGCAAATCGAATCAACAATTTCAAAAGGGCATACATATTTACGTTCTTTTTCTTAATGATCTTGAAATAAGCACAGCCATATTATCGGCGATTTTAATATTCTGTTTGACTGTATAATATAAATGTGATATACAAGTCGTCTTATAGATAAATATTGGGTTTTAAAATACATATTTGGTTATTTATAACAGTTCATATTACATGTGAGATGTATTATAATGTAGCTAGTGTGGTATCCGGTGAGTAGAATAGACCACCCCTAATTTCTTAATCAGGTGTAGTAAAAGGCGAATAAGGTAACTTGACTCGCCGTGTGGTATTCGTTGACGTTGAATAGAATAGACCACCTTTATTTCTTACCCTGGTGTCGTATAAGGTGGCTAAGATAAGTTGATCCATTTGGTGATATCCGGCTGAGTAGAATATACTAACGTCATTTCTTACCACGGTGTCGTAAAAAGCGACTAATTTAAAATGACGTCAGGCAGGCGACGGGTCGTAAAATAACTAAGCAAAACAATATGTTTAAAACATGTTATCCCCACCCCTACTTAGAGGGAATAAAGGCTTGAGAATGATGGTGATGATAATATTATAGCAAAGAGAAATAATTCAGGTATCAAAAGTATCATAAGAATTTTGCATGTAAAAGTTTTCAACTTTTAACCGCCGTGTGGTACCCGGCTGAGTAGAATAGACAACCTCATTTCTTACCGAGGTGTCGTAAAAGGCGACTAAGGTAACTTGACCCACCGTGGTATCCGGTTTAGTAGAATAGACCACCCTCTTTCTTACTTAGGTGTTGTAAAATACGACTAAGGTAAGTTGACGTCAGGCAGGCGACCGATCGTAAAAACGCAGCCAAATCATGTAACAACATGTTTATAACATGTTGTGCCGACCCCACTTAGAGTGGGATAAAGGCAGGAGGATGATGATGATGTAAAAGTTTTCAAGATTGTCTTTTTCAATTAATTTTACAGAGCTGCAAACGGAAAACTTAATCCGCTTGTAGCATAACTTAGCTCGCAGAAGATTTAAGAACTTTACGAGCGGAAGCCTCTCCTTCGGGTTGCACTAACTTGATATTGCACGCTCATTTTATGCCAAGTTGGATGTCACTTCTATCGCCAGCGGGATCTTTAGCCATTCAGCAACAAGTTGTATGCCTAAAGTTGTAAAGATTTGTGTTTAAGTTCTTAGTTTTTCTCGTATTATTTTATTTATTCAGAAAATAAAACAGAAAATCACTAAATTATTATCCGGTCTAATGGGACCAACTTTAGTAATGGTTTTTTCTGTATGTTAGCACTACTACTAATACTATTTACTCATCCTCCTGCCCTTATCTCGCTATAAAGGGGATCGGCACAACATGTTATAAACACGTTGTCACATGATTTGGCTTCGTAATTTACGACCAGCCCCTAACTTAACTTACCTAAGTCGTATTTTACGACACTTCGGTAAGAAATGGGGTGGTATATTATACTGAGCCGGATTCTTCACTGTGAGTCAACTTCCCTTAGTCATCTTTAAGGATCCCTCGTTAAGGAATGAGGATGGTCTATTCTACTCAACCGGGTACCACACGGTTGGTCCACTTACGTTAGTCGTGTTTTACAACACCTCGTTAAAAAAGATGGTGGTCTATTCTACTCAACCGGATACCACACCGTGGGTCAACTTACCTCAGTTGCTTTTTACGACACCTTGGTAAGAAATGGGGGTGATTTATTATACTCATCTGGATACCACACGGAGGGTCGACTTTCCTTAATCGCCTTTTATGCCAGCTCGGTAAGAAATGAGAATGGTTTATTCTACTCAGCCGGATACCAAATATTACTAATATTATTTACTTTCATGGTATATAAAATTTTTATACCTCCCTATTGAAGACATTTAAGTGGCACCTACCGTCGCATTTACCCGGTGATTAAGCATAAAAGCAAACGGCTCTATTAAAGCCGAATTGATGAGTGTAAAGCAATCCGGTTTAAATGCCGGACGGGCGGGACTCAATCTGAGAACACGGTATAAAAGCGGCATTAAAACGCTCAAGTCGCCGCCGACGGAGCGTCTGCGGTTGAAACTGATACGTGGTCCAAAGCATACCCAACGGCGGGTTTCCGTCGATTCCGTCCGTTTTAACTTTGCCATTAAAAATACTATTAAGGAGCGGCTGATATAGAAAGCCTACTATACTGTTGAGGATTGTTTAGTTATTTAAAAATGCGTGGATATAGATATTGTTCGACCCTGTACAAGATAGAAACGTATTAAATGTAACTAGCATTAAGAATTGTATTTTTATTTAAAAGAGTAACCACCGAGTTTCTTGCTGGCTCTTCTCGGTAAGAACAGCATTCCGAACTAGCAGTAGAGTCGACGATTAAAAAGCACTTGTTTACAAGTTAATTTGAATAAAGAATATTTTGAATTTGAAATTGAATTCCGCTCTATCCATACATTCATGTCATCATCCTCCTCCCCTTATCCCACTCTAAGTGGGATAAGATGATGATTTAGCAAAAAGATGTCCGACTTATGTACTATAAGATGTATATGATCATTTCATAAAGGTCACAAAACATATAATGTAGCAATTTCAAGTACAATTGCTAGGAATTGTTTAATTTTATTACTTGTACCACACACTGTAGGGGCTGTTATTATACCCCAATAATAATATGATCAGAGTTTGCATAATGCCGTCATAAGGGACGAGTCGCCGCATATTCGAAAAGTTGCGAACTGAATGCATAAAGTCGTTGCAAGTTCAGACGACTATGTTTTTTATTATCCATAACAGCTTTGGGTCTTGCCACTATCAAGTGTATTGGCTCGCTTTGTAGGACTAAAATACTACGGTGAATCAAAAGTTCCTTAATCTCTCTTTAATATTTAAATGTACCTCATTTATCATCCTGTGTATATAATATATTTACACACACACACACAAACATGTATATATATTTTCGGAATCTTGGAAACGGCTCGAACGATTTTCCTGAAATTCAGTATGTAGGGAGTTTTGGGGAGAAAAATTGATGTAGCTAGGTTTTCTTTAAGAAAAATTCGTTTTATCCCTGTTTTCAGGAAAAAGCTAAAAATTACGTTGAATTTAATAGATAATTTTCGCTATCAAATGTCAAGTCAGGAGAGCTCATTTGGCGTCGGGCGGTCTAGAGAGATGAAAATACCTAGTTTCGAGCCCTCCTTAGTAAATTTTTCGTTTTTTTTATATCTTTTAAAAAAAATTTCAAACAAGGGTCGGTCACCCAGGTACTATGTTTTATACGTCGTATTATAGTTTCAAACAATAATTTCCTATTAATTAATTTAATGTATTTTATAATCAACTACCGGCATAGAAAAATCTCTACTTAAAGCTTAATAGTATGGACATAAAAATATGTATTTGATGGAATTCTTAGGCTCTCTAAGAAATATATGGTCTGCAAGCGTATCAACTATTTTAAATCTAAAGAAATCTCTACGCTATTCGCTTCACGCTTTTATTATCTTGAGAATAGTATCACAATAGTCTAAAGCCCGTAAGACTCAACAGGGCTTAGTATATAGTAGGTATACGTACATGCGATATTCGTCTGGTGTACCCGCACCAGACAAATATTTTTCCATTTCCGCGCTAACCCTCCAGGTTCGACTACTTATGGCCTTGATTCTCTCGTTGCGGTACTTATTACTTATTTCTACATCCGGCCAGTGAGCCTTTAGTTTTATTTTGTTATATTAAGCGGGAATATTTGCAAATTGCTTCTATAAAAGCATATTAGCTTGCAAATATTGATAAACTTTCATGAGTATAAACGGTTTACTTTCTTCTTGATTTAAAACTTTTTAAGTGTGTTGAAGAACCAATATGATATATAATTGCCTCGAGATCTATACTAATATTATAGAGGAAAAATTTGTATGTATGTTTGTAATGTTTTAACACAAAAACTACTGGACCGATTTCAAAAATTATTTCACCATTGGAAAGCTGTATCTTTACTGAGCAACAAAGGCTAAATGACATTTTTTTTAAAATAGAGATCCGTTATAAAAATGTAATAAGGTATTAAAAATAACGCGGGTGAAACCGCGGGATAATACTAGTTTAATATAAATCACAGGCATCAGAGAACAAAAAATGTGGGGTGGAAATTCAAGTAATACTTGATATACTCATTGTATTGGTGTAAACAATTAAATCTTTTGATTGTTAATAAATTTCAAAAAAGGTGGATTTTTAAAATTCGAATGTATTTTTTGTTAACGCAACGAAATTTTTTTTTCATTTTCATTGATTAGTAGTTAACTATTACTTATTGTATAGGAAATTCATAGATTGTATATCTAGGAAAAATATATTTATTATTATACATTGTAAAATGAAACAGCCCAAAGATAAAAAAAGAAATTAAATTGTTTATTATATATTGCGAAATGAAATGGTAAAAATTAAAATGTATCAACGACGCCCAACGATGTCGGTAAGTGGGTATATTTCTTGAGAATGCATTAGCGGGCCTCGCCGGAGTATAAAGCAATATCGATCAGCAAACAAGCCGAAAGCAGCCAGGTGTCCCCCGGACAAACACACGACCCTCGGGCCTGCCCACTCCGGCCCCGGGCCCTACATCAAAATGACGGAAATCCCATATTGCCTGCCGCGACGGAAGTACAATTTTATAAGTTAAGGGATTTGTGTCAATATTTTACTAGGATACGAAAGATATACTTATAATGATACCTCACTTTAACCGGTTACATTGCGTCGTATTCTGTAATAGTAATATTCCGTAATTTTTATTATTGAATGAGTTTATTTAACTCGCAATGTATGTAAGGTGGAATCTTGTTGAAGTTAAATTTAACCCACTTCCCAGTATCCGATTGAGCTGAAATTTTACATTCTAGTCCAATTTGGATGACAAAGCATTTTTTTTAATAAACATGACCTGATGTTGGCCAGAATTGGCTCCCCACAAGGGTACTCCTCAAAGATTAACAATAGGGATATAAAACTATATGTATAAAAATAAATAAAAAATAAAATAAATAAAATTTTGTTAAAAGCTTTTTCTGGACTTGTTAACATAGCATTCACTACGTCTGCCAACAAGAAATTGCGTTTTTTTGCTCTCTCACTTCAACCAATATACATAGGTCACTTCAAAATTCTTCCATACCACACGATCTTTAATATCGCATTCATAATAATAATTATAATTTAAGATATTATTATAGGTAACACACATGCGAAATTCAATAATTCTTTTTATAATTAGACAATGACCTTTTTTACTGTCCAAATAAGAATGTACAAGAGAATTTTGGATTGAGAGCGGAATTTCGGATTTTAATATTTTTTTATAAACTATCATCAATTTATTATATTATTGGATAGGTATCAAACAATCAATAAAAAACCTTCAAAGTCTTGACACTTTTAAAATGTAAATAAAAATACTATCACTTTAGAACCGATGAACTTATGTTTAACTTATGTTTAACTAAAAGTATATAAAATATCAAATCAAACTGTTAACAAACATAATTCTAATTGCTTTAGAGTTCCGCGTCGGATTGTTAAGTTAGTATTTTTGTTAGGGCGTTCTTTGAAATTCACAAGTGTTTCAAGATTTATGGAATACATTGTAACGCTTGACGTGGCGATAAAGAAAAATACGAACCGATAAGATAATGTTTCGAAAGAGAATTTTTGTCTTTGTTGGAGTTGTTTGGATTTCTTTGTGAGATGAAATTGTTAAGGTACCAAGATGTAGCGCATAACAAACATGTGTAAAAAGATTTCTTTCAACCTTCTAGTACAATATAATTATTTTATACCAATATTTAAGTATATCGTTGGTATTTGGCCGTTTTAAGATGTTGGATATGGCAATATATTGTAGAATGTATGTAATAGGATTATATATAAATTGTGATGTTGTTTTGACTTTATGCCGTAGTATACAGCGCCATTCAAGTTACAGTACCTGGTTGACCGAGCCTTGTTCCGTAATTTTTTACAAAATAAAAAGAAGCATAAAAAAAAATAATTAGATAGTTGGGGATCCTATTCACATTTCTCGAGACTGCCCGTTCCCAGAATAAGCTACGCTGACTTGGCAGTTTATGGCAAAAATAGTGTTTTATATTCAAAACAAATTTTAATACACAAAATTTTAAAATATTCTTAATCCGTTTTAATGTTCTTTTTTAATGAAATCGTGTATTTATAGCAAAATAATAGTATCATACTTTTGTGTAACGGATCTCCGCAAAATAACGTCTAATGCTGTAAATTTTGTTTTACTGGTCTAAATTTACAACAGTTATATAGACAAATCCCTTATGGGCTATCCTAAAACCAACCAGCGACGGGTTTTTTCTTAGCTTTACAGAAAATGGTGGTGCGTGAACCCTGAATAACTCTGAATTATGTGGCTACACACTAAATAAGCTAGGTATTCAAATATTCGTATCTTTTAAAATGCAGGCTTTTCTCGTACAAAGCCACCTGATGATATCCCAGCATCAGCTCAGCTTACTCTTGTTTTTTTATATTCCTTATCAGGTTTCTGTGTAAAAAAAATAATATTTCATTACTAACTTCGAAAGATAACATTGCTTACAAGAAGAAAATTTATCCTTTATAAAACGAGAAAATAATATAATATGTATACATCACTCATACAAACAAAATACAAATAAGTAGGCTGCACCTTTAAATTAATCTTCTCAAGTGAACATTCCGAATCTTTGATCACAACAAGCCCCACAGAAACGGGAAACTAAGTTAGCTCGGAAGCGGTGTACTTCTTAAATTATTCTCCAAAAGATTTTCTAATTTGCTCGCTCATCTCGACTCCTTTTACGAGGAAGTGGGTGCCGCAAGCACGAACACATGTGGCGTTATCCAATCGACAAACGATTTTTAACTTTAACATTGTAAAGTAAGGGTTTCTTTTATATTGCATTTAGATCACATGTCCCCGATGTCACTTTTACTGCCACAAACCACGAGCACACCAATTTGTACTTTAATACATTATAATATGATTCAAATCACATAAAATGATGGGACATATGTTTTGCGGGAAATTCGTCCCGCGTGCGTCCTTTGGGTAATGTTACGTAATAGACAGAGGCTGTGATTTTGTCAAAGGTAAGAAAATTGGCTGCGTTAGTGGTAATTTCCCCGACCGAGATAAATGTGGATTATGTTGGCGTTAATTCTGAATGGCAATTAAGATTTGATGCAAGTAATTACGTATATTTAGGCACACTAAAAGCGAAAATTAAATTAACCATGAAAACCATGTTTTAGGGACGTCGAGAAATGTTATTACATAGAAGGGATATTTCAACCCATTCTCGACATCGTGTATCAAGAGATTATGTAAGCTAAGACATGTTAATTCCAGCGTAACAAGGAACTTATACCGAATATAGCGAGGTCCAAATTTGGTGGTAACTTTTAAACATACTATTTTCAGCATAAGACTTTGTCTGCCTGGATTTTAATACAATGATAGAGAGGTAAAAATAGACTATGTTACTTTTAAATCCAGTTCCTATCTCCATAAAAAATTCTACTTTTCCTGCCCTTATCCTACTCTAAGTAGGGTGGCACAACATGATATAAACATGTTGTCACATGATTTGGCTAGGTATTTTACCATCGGTCGCCTTCCTGACGTCAACTTACCATAGTCGCCTTTTACGAATTTTCGGTAAGAAATGAGTGTGGTCTATTCTACTCAACCGGATACCAAACGGCTTTCAGATTATATAGTTACTGACAAAAGGTAACCATATTGTTGGTCTTCGAGTCTGGGTGTATATTTGTATTTAAGTATGTATTTAAGTATATATATATATATATATATATATATATATATATATATATATATATATATATATATATATGTATATGTTTACTAGTTGTCTGTCACCCATAACAAATAAAGTATTAAGTTACTTACTTTGGGGACGGACGACCGTTTGTGTAAGTGTCCCATATATTACTTTATTTATTGTTATTATTTATACTGTAAGACTTTATTCTTAAAATTCAAAATTATAAATAATATAAAAAACATCTCTACTTTTCAGTTCCAAAGGAACCCGCACAAACGAGGGATAAAGAAAAACTCAAAGCGCAAAATTTTAAAATGCAAAATTTAATTACATTAGACGATTTTTCATCTCGGTAACAAGATGCAAGAACCCTCTAGTCACTTTGGTTGCGTGACCTAATTCGTGGAACCTTATTTCGCTCACTTAATTTACCGCATTCGTTTACTTTGCGAACGAGGGCGAAATTTTTATTTCTCTTTCGCGAAAACTTAATTGAGAGGGTGGAGGGACAATCCGCGCGTTGCACCGTACCTTTCTACCTCTATAAACGTTTATTGTCGCTCTACATCTCACTAACTTCACTTTTACAGAGTTTTATGTCCGAAAAATTTACGCGAAGAACATTGCTTGCGGCCTTTATTGCGCGGGCGGAATGCGGGGAGTCCCCGTAATTGAATGTAATTTCGTTAGCTTCTTTCGTTTACAGCTGTAAAATAAAATTTTACGTCTTATTTATTGTCGCAACAATATCTGTGCTCTCCTCTAGCACGTATGATTGCTCGTAAAGGCATTGCAATAAAATTAAGCTGTGAGCCATTTTGAGTTTACTTTCCAACTGTCTGTTCGATAAATAATATTCACTTAGTCACCATTAGTTTTACAAAAGAATAATAATATTAAATTAATAATCATCATTTTTCTCCCTTAGATAAGCAATGATAGCCCAACAGTGAGACGGTGTGACTCTTTTAAGGGGGCCATGAGTTCAAACCCGGGCAGGCACCTATGAGTTTTTCTGTTAAAACTTATGAGTCTAGTCGATAATTGCAATTTATCACACGCTTTTCGGTGAAGGAAAACATCGTGAGGAAACCTGCATATCTCCAGATAATTCTGAGGATATGTGTAACCTACCAATCCGCATTGAAGCAGAGTGGTAGGTCTTAGCTCCAACCCTTAAGGCTTAAGACCTGCCTGCCTGACATGAACTTACCTTAGTCGCCTTTTGCGACACCTCGGTAAGAAAGAGGGTGGTCTATTCTACTCACGACACGGTGGGACAATTTGATTACAGCTAAATAATTTTATTGTCACTTCAGACATTAAATTGTTTTACTGTTAATCGCAAAATAGCTTTTGTATATTGTCCTTATTATAGCTATGTAATATTATATAATTGCTCTATTTGTCTATTACTTTCCACTACATTAATATTATCAAAATAATCAGTCTATATGTTAATATTTATCCAAAAACACTTCCCGTAAATTTCACCAGCAATAAAAACAGAACGCCTCGTGCGGCGCTCTTAAAATTTTAATTAATTTGATCGAAAGTGCGACGCAGCTCAATTCAATTAGTTGTTTTTAAAGTAAATATCAATTACAGGAGACATCGCGATAAATTTATCCGTTTAATGGAATCAATTTTTTTAGCGACTTTCAAATGATGAATGATTAACTTTTCTTCACATTTGCCATTGACTCAATCAATATCTTTAATATTTATTTATTAAATTTAATCTTGTATGTGTATATATATATTTTTGGAATCTCGGAAGGGGGTTTTGAGGGAGATAAATCGATCTAGCTAAAAAAATCGTTTTATTCCTGTTTTTGGGCATTAAAAAAAATACTAAAATTTATATTCAATATATATATAATGTAACGGCCTGTTACTATCCCACTGCTGGGCATAGGCCTCTTCTCTCCGTCTTTTTTTTTTTGGAGAGAAGGATTGAAGCTAAGACCTACCACGCAGCTCCAATGCGGATTGGTAGGTTACACATATTCCCAGAATTCTCTATAGATATGCAGGTTTCCTCACCATGTTTTCCTTTACCGAAAAGCGTGTGATAAATTGCAATTATCAATTAGACACATAAGTTTTACTTGAAAACTCATTGGTGCCTGCCCGGGGTTTGAACCCTAGACCTCCTCGAAAGAGGCGCACGGTGTTACCGCTGGGCTACCACAGCTTTTATCAATACAAGACACTATTTTTGTAGTAAATTGTCAAGTCAGCGTAGGTCCGGGAACGGACTTGCAGAAATGAAAATACCTAGAATCGAGCCACCCAATTATTTTTTTCTTTCTTTTTAAGTTTGTTTTTATTTTGTTAAAGATTACTCTGTCACCCAGGTACTATATCTTTAATACACAAAATTAGACTAAAAAAAAAAACAATTTCCAAAATACTGTAAAAGTAAACGTCTATTAAGTAATCTCTTCCATAAAAGCCCATTAATAAATGTTTACATAGCATAACGGGATAGTGTACTAAGTTAATAGTTTATTCCTAAACCACAAATAAACAATTTCTTCGACCATACACCAATCAAACTGACCTACACTACTCTACTGGAAATTACATACCCCAGTAAATTTCTAAGTATAAGGAGGTTCTATCATAATGTTTTTAAAGAAAATTCATACGAGGTCGAAGAGAGCTTGATTTAGCGATAGCTTTGGCAGAATCCTAGCTCCTTATAACTTAAAAAATTGTTTAAGTTGGAGATGCGCTCTTTCCTTCAATAAAGCTAAGGGCATTGTGTTCTAAATTAGGTACGCCAAACGCTACGAATAATCGAAACCCAACCAAAACAAATTTTGTTTTTCTGAGTGTTTTCTTAATTGACTATTATTTTTATTATAGTAAGCTGTGGTAGCCCAGCGGTAACACCGTGCGACTCTGTCGAGGAGGTCACGGGTTCAAACCCGGGCAGACACCAATGAGTTTTTCTGTTAAAACTTATGTATGTAATTGATGATTGCAATTTATCACACGCTTTTCGGTGAAGGAAAACATCGTGAGGAAACCTGCATATCTCTAGAGAATTCTGGAGATATGTGTAGCCTACCAATCCGCATTGGAGCAGCGTGGTAGGCCTTTTCTCTCCAAAAACGGAGAGAAGAGGCCTATTCTCAGCAGTGGGTTAGTAACAGGCCGCTACTTACTTTACTTACTTTATTATAGTAATAGATAATTCCGATACTTGAAATATATAATTTCCAATTAAAAAAATACGTCAAGGCGTAATTATGGTAATGGGAGAAAATCGATAATCGATTGCTATCGAATGACGTCCTCACAGTCGTATATTTAAAGTGACAGCACGTAATAAGGCTTTTAAAATGCGCCCATTTGTTATGGTAATGTAAACGAAACCGAATATTTGTTTCGTGTTCAATATAAATGAATGAAATGCGTTATTGCACGATTATGTTATGACAAAAATCATCATAGTTATTTATTGATAATGAGTCAAAGTAATTTATAGAAATAGGCGTTATTTTGCGGAGATCCATAACACAAAAGTTATAATAAAATTATTTAGATTTTGCTGACGGCTTCGCGATTTTGTCTTGGAGTCTATCTCCTGATGCTTCGCTTCGGTTGCGGGCCGAAACGATTGTTGAGTCAGGAAATAGTGAACGTGTGTAGTGCTGTGGCGGTGGTTGAGGTTTGTGCATGTGCATGTGTTTTTACGAATCCTGCATGTATAATAATAATAATAAATATATGGGACACTTACACACACGGTCGTCCGTCCCCAAAGTAAGTAACTTAATACTTGTGTTATGGGTGACAGACAACTGGTGAATATATACTTATATATTTTTTAAATACATACCTAAATACAAATATACACCCAGGCTCAAAGACCAACAAATTCATTTATAGAAAATGTTGGCCCTCGGCGGGAATCGAACCCGCGACCCGCGGAGCTGAAGGAGGGTCACTACCCACTGCTCCAACGGGCCAGTCAGTATTAGGTATGAAAACGGATTATCCACTCAACATTTAGCATTATATATATTTTCTTATTTTACTCTATGGTGGATTATAGCAAAGTATATAATACGTTGAGAATTCTTGTACGCGTATTATTATAACAATTAGTTTGCTTCCAACGATAGTTCTAAGTTCGCAATATCTTAAGCGCTACCTTGAAACTATTTTGAACCTAAGTCAACAGCAAATTCTTATATCAGTTTTAGAGTGTTGGAATTACGCGGTTTTCATGCTTAAGATAACGTGTAAAATTTATTAACTCATACCAAATATTATGGTATCCGACTGAGCAGAATAGACAAACCTCATTCCTTAAAACCGACAAATAGTTATAAGAATTATTTTTAAAAGTGCCAACTTTCTTGAAGGCTCTACTCGGTAGGAACAGCTTTCCGAACTAGCATTAGAGATGACGATATAAAAGCACTCATTTACAAAAGAAATAATCAAATTATTTTTGCTAAAATTGGCGATGAAGTAAAATAGAAAATGCGACATAGACAGACTCGAACACAAAATCGCAACGATTTTATTGGAAAGTCTATCTCCTGATGATGCTTTGGGGCGAAACGATTGTGGATTTTGTGGTAGTGAACGTGTGTAGTGCTTGTATAATGTGCTGGCGGTGGTAGAGGTTTGTGAATGTGTTTTTACGAATCCTTTATATATCAGGTATGAAAAATTTGTATTAATATAATAATTATAATTGATGAACATGACAATACCGTCATTTACATGTATGTAACGGCCATATTGCACCTAATTTACCGTTTAATTTCCGTTGTGCTAATCTAGTTGTCTACAGCGCGGAATGTGGTAGCGCATAGCAATGCGGGGAGAATCTAATAAAATTACTCACCACAGCTGCACAATTTCAATTATATGTTTGACGACCTTCTGACGCAGTGGTGAACAGTGGTTTACTTCTGTTCTGACTCAGTGGTGAACAGTGGTTTACTTCTGTTCTGACGCAGTGGTGAACAGTGGTTTACTTCTGTTCTGACGCAGTGGTGAACAGTGGTTTACTTCTAATATAGTGAACAGTGGTTTATTTTTTATGCAGTGGTGAACAGTTTACTTTTGACGTAGTGGTGAGCAGTGTTTTACTTCTGACACAGTGGTGAACAGTGGTTTACTTCTATTCTGACGCAGTGGTGAACAGTGGTTTACTTCTAATATAGTGAACAGTGGTTTATTTTTGATACAGTGGTGAACAGTTTACTTTTGACGTAGTGGTGAGCAGTATTTTACTTCTGACGCAGTGGTGAACAGTGGTTTACTTCTGATACAGTTGTGAACAGTGGTTTACTTCTGATACAGTTGTGAACAGTGGTTTACTATAGACGCAGTTGTGAACAGAGGTTTACTTCTGATACAGTAGTGAACAGTGGTTGACTTTAGACGCAGTGGTGAACAGTGGTTTACTTCTGACGCAGTGGTAATTTAAAATAAGATATTCGACTTCAGATAATTGCATTGTTTTTTTTAATACTATATTACTAGATGATCCGACAGACGTTATCCTGTCTTAACTATTTAAGTCAGGGCAATTGTATTAAATTTCCGTCAAACTTACGTTATTAGTTTAATAATAACCTTCTATATATATCGCATATCGTGATATTATAGCGTTCTATATCGCGATATAGAAGAGATAGAAAATAGAAGTAGGTTTATTTCTTTAATTTACGACTGGACTTGACTTTGACATATTATCGCGAATAAAAAACCTCAATATTTATACTGCCATCTATCGAAAGGTTATAGAACTTAGAGCATTTTAGCATAATAAACTTTAAACTCGCAAAAGTATGATTATAAACTGTGATAAAAACTAATTCTATTGTCTAAGTTGAATTACCTACCTACCTAGAAAGTTTTATTGATATCTGGTACAGTAATTTTTAAGATTAGGATAACGCACATCATGACACAGGATTTTTATATATAAAGATTAACATTAGTATATATGCTTTGTTTGTCACAAATATAACTCTCTATTGCGATTGATTTTAAAGAAACTTGATTTCAAACTTGCTATTTATAATTTTCAGTAAGTACCAAAAAAAATAGTCCTACAATATTTTATGGGTCATTCATAATTTATTTTATTAAGTTACCAATTAAATATGAAGATATAGGTATAATCTACGTATGTCATTGGCATATAGAAATCTGCGGCGCCGCCCCATGAATTTATAGCTTAGGAAGCAGGCTTAGTCCATAAAAACTATTATTGTAAATTTATCGGTACAAATAATACAATAAACTTGAACGAAATTATTTTAATTTCATAGTATTGTACTGAAATTTTCAAGTTACTTTTTTGTGAAGAAATAAAAGATATCACCTTCAAAAATAGATATTGCTGCCTTGAGTAGATTTATGGGAGCATGTTCTCACATTCTGTCATATTTCATATCGTCATTATTTCGCCTTACGCTTTGACTTTTCGCTGGGGTTTTAAAGGGCCCGTCTCTATGGCAACACCAGCTTTGGATTTGCCGAAAATTCTATACACAGTACACAGATTATCTTGAACCTTGAGAAGAGACAAGACAGTCGTAAATGTTTAATTTGGGTTATTACTTCACACCCATCTGATAATGAGAAGGTATTTGATCAATTATAATCAATCAAATATAATATAAGCTGTAGCTGCAGTTTTGATAATAGATCTAGTTCATTAATTATCTATGAAAAGAAAATTTATAAAGGGTAAGTAAGGATAACGGTATACTCTAGGAAATGAATCCAGAAATAGAATAAAATGTTTGTACCTGAGCAATCCATTTTAATTTTGCAACGTTTTCTAATGTATATATCAAAGCTTAATAAAAAAAACCTTCAAGCCAACATTCAAGTTAACATTTGTAGTTAAATCGCGTAGGTATATGTGATGTAATAAGGTTTTGTGTAAAGGTCAAGAATTGTTATCAAACTATTGTTAAATTTCTTCTTGAAAAAAATTCTAGAGAAAGTTTAATAGTATATGGTTTCTCTAATATCGGAAAACAACTAAAATATTATCTCGTTTTTATATCGTAGAAGTAAACTTAAATTGATTCTAGGTATTTCTTAGACAATATTTTCTGGATTGAATTAATGTTTTTCATATTTATTGTGTTATAACACGACGTTTAAAGGCTAAAAAGTTTTTTTTGTTATTTTTAAGTTATCACTATTTCGTTATCTGTACATTAGGTACAGGCTAATATAATGGTCTTAGACCTTTACTGACAAAACCGTAAGAAAAATGAAAATTTATAATTACAAAGCGATATCGTAAAAACCAACTAAAAGGTATGTCTACTTTCTACTATTATAATATAATTATAGAAGACCTCCGTTGGTTAAATAAGAAGCAACTTATTGATCGATTTTGATTAATTAACACAACAATAAATGAAACCTTGAAGACAGATATTAGCTACTAAAATTATTTATTCTGCGCTAATAGAAACAGCTAGTATTTATTATTAATAACTTGCAACATACATACATTTATAACAAAGCCCCCAAAAGCTCAACCAATTTTGATGGGACTTTATTTTGACTTTAAGATAGAGGAGGTTGTGGAGCAACAAATATGCTTCTTTTAACCTAGAATTTCTGTGGGGTCGATATTACTCGGGAAAAGTTTTCACACTAATTTCGCGCTAGCGAAGCCGCGGGCACAGCTACTAAATGTATATATTACTAGATTTTACCCGCGATTTCGATCGCGTGGACTGTCTTCGTGTGATAGGCCGATAATATATGGCGCTTTCAATGTCATTCTGTTCCTCTAGAATTAACAGGATTTCTATATGTTATTCCGGTGTCCTTATACACCGGAATAAAATATAGGTTGCGGTTAAACAAAAATTAAATTAAAATTATTTCAGTTTATAATTAATAAAAAAAAATTAAAATTAAATATTAAATTATTAGGTAAAATTTTAATTTAATTAAATTTTATATTTATTTTATGATTTAATAAATTTAAAAATAATTATGTCAAATTGCATCGATATTGGTTCAGCGGATTCGCCGTGAAAGAGTAACATACATCTATACTCACAAACTTTCGCATTTATAATATTAGTAAGATTGTTTTTTATTTTTATGACTAATTTGATTGTTAATATAGTTCTTTAGGATATCTCTTTCAAAAGAATTTTTGCGTTTTTTTAGTCGTGTCTCATATCTGCGCTCGGTAGCGAGCCGACCTCAGAGTATCCGGCAAGGAGGGAAACTTCAGTCGGCAAATAGTTTAAGTTGTACCGCGCCTGTTGCTAAACAATATTGCGTTATAAAGTCATACCGAGTGCTGTCAACGCTAGTTTACAAGTTAAATCGGTTGTACGTTATCATTTCAGCTTATAATATTGGCTCTCATAATTTTGGGTTAAATATTAGAATTTGCTATAAACGCCGTGTGGTATCCGGCTGAACAGAATAGTACCACCCTCTTTTCTTACCGAGGTATCGTAAGAGGCGACTAAGGTAAGTCGACCCACCGTGTGGTATCCGGCTGAGTAACATGATCTGCCGACCCCACTTAGAGTGGGAAAAAGGGCAGGAAAATGATGATTATTAGAATTTGCTATAAACGCCGTGTGGTATCCGGCTGAACAGAATAGTACCACCCTCTTTTCTTACCGAGGTGTCGTAAGAGGCGACTAAGGTAAGTCGACCCGCCGTGTGGTGTCCGGCTGAGTAGAATAGACCACCATCATTTCTTACCGATGTGTTGTAATAGGCGACTAAGGTAAGGTGACCAACGGTATGGTATCCAGTTGATTACAATAGACCACCCTCTGTCTTACCGAGTTGTCGTAAAATATGACTAAGGTGAGGTCAGGCAGGCGCCTGGTCGTAAAAACGTGGCTAAATCATGAAACAGCATGTTTATAACATGATGTGCCGACCCCACTTAGAGTGGGATAAGGGCTGGAGGATGAATTTTAAATAATAAAGAAATTATAGTTAATGTGTGTATTCTTTCGATTAATTGTTTGTTTCATAACTATTGGTCTGTTCGTCAATGCTGCTTTATCTATGCTAAAAAAATATTTTTCCTTTATTTTGCATCTTTTGTATCTTTTAAAAAATTACCGAGCAAAACTCGGTCACCAAGGTACTTTATAAATAAGACCCATTATTAATACCTACTGAGGTTCAAACATTACGCGAATGTCCATGTAGACGCTAACGTTAGACTTTATAGACATAGTTTGCAGAATATATAAAACATTTAAACTATTTTTGTCCACAAATGTACCGCCTAATCTCTTACAAAGTAATCCAATTCCGAAGCAAATAAACAACTAATAAAACATTTAAGACGCTCGCAATAACAAAATAACGAAAAAAGAAGCAATTAATTCAGGGGAAGCCACAGTTGCAATATGTGAAGCCATTAATTTAATTCAGTGTACGTGCGCCGGGACAGGGTTTTGTACCTTAATTGAGATTTAAGAAGAGCCTGCGGGATGTTTTTGTTTAGAGTAGGGCTGCCAACGAAAGTTTACCTCTCAGTGCTTTTTTTTTTGATCTGCTGTTAGCCCTGTTGGATTTTACAGCGTCATCGGTAAGTTAGGCGATCGCAGAAGCATTGTCGGGAGTAAAAAGTGGTCTTCCAGTGCGCATAGACAAGCTTTTTTTTGGATTAGTAACATCTGCTAGTTCTTTTGGCTTTTACAGCTTTACAGGTAAGATCGGCGATCGCAGAAGCATCGACGAGATTAAAAAGTGGTCTCTCAGAGTACATGGACCAGGCTTTCTTTTTTTCCCGATTACTAACATCTGCTAGTTCTTTTGGCTTTTACAGCGTCACCGGTTAGATGGGCGAGCGCAGAAGCATTTCTAGGAGTGAGAAGTCGTGTGGATATACTTGATTTTTTATAGCGCTGAGAAAAGAACGGTAAATAAATAACATAAAAATTAAAATTGATATTAATGGAATTAAGTACAACCGTAACTAATAAAACAAGCTTAATATATTGTGTAAAAAAACCTTTTTCTACTTCTGGAAGAAACAGTACAGAGTAGAATAGACCACATAACGAGGTCTTGTAAAAGGTGACTAAAGTAAGTTGACCCGCAGCGCCGTGTGGTATCTTGCTGAGTAGAGTAAAACACCCTCATTCTTACCGAGGAATCGTAAAAGGCGATTAAGTTTAGTCAACCCGCCTTTATGGCATCTGGCTGAGTAGAGTAGCCCAGCCTCATTTCTTAACAAGGTGTGTTATGCGGTTGAGTAGAATAAACAACCCTCTCCTGCCGCGGTATCTTAAAATACGACTACAGTAGGTAAGTTAACGTCAGGCAAGTGGCCGGTTATAAAATACGTAGGTAAATATGTACGTAGGTAGTAAATACGTATATATAAACACGTTGTGCCGATCCCACTTGGAGTGGGATAAGGGGAGAAGGATGATGCTTGCCTATTCGAAATAGTTCTATATTGTTATCATCATCTTCCTGCCCTTATCCCGCTCTAAGTGGGGTCGGCACAATATGTTATAAACATGTTGTCAAATGATTTGGCTACGTATTTTACCACCGGCCGCCTGCCTGACGTCACCTTATCTTAGTCGTATTTTACGACACCTCGATAAGGTAGAGGGTGGTCTATTCTACTTAGCCGGATACCACACGGTGAGTCAACTTGCCTTAGTCGCCTTTTACGACACCTCGGTAAGAAATGAGGTTGGTCTATTCTACTCAGCCGGATACGACACGGCGGGTCGACTTACCTTAGTCGCCTTTTACGACACCTCGGTAAGGAAAGAGGGTGGTACAATTCTATTCAGCCGGATACCACACGGCGTATAGTTCTATATTGTTAGGTTATGTTCTATTATCTACCATAGAAATATCGTAATGAGAAAGTGACAACCCTAACTTCGCTTCCGGCAGCCCTTGTCTCCGCTAAAGCCGAGTATATTGCGGAGTAATTGCTGTATCGCGCTTAGCCTTTCGATTTTTATAGTTTGATGTTAAAAATATAGGTTAATAATAAGTTTATTATTTTCGTATTTATCTCTACTTATTTATAAATGCAATTTTTGGTACGATAATAGGAGATTATAATGTAACATAAGCTATTCTATTCTTATTTTGCGATTATTCTATTTAAACGAAGTCATTGGTTATTGCTATTAAAGTACATAATGTTAGAACTTCGACTTGAACTAGCATTTATTTACATAATTTATTATTATGCACTGTTTTGATGCAAGTAGTATACTGTGGTGTGCTGTGGTAGCCCAGCGGTAACACCGTGCGACTCTTTCGAGGAGGTCACGGGTTCAAACCCGTGCAGACACCAATGAGTTTTTCTGTTAAAAACTTATGTGTCTAATTGATAATAGTAATTTATCACACGCTTTTCGGTGAAGGAAAACATCGTGAGGAAACCTGCATATCTCTAGATTCTGGAGATATGTGTTACATACCAATTCGCATTGGAGCAGCGTGGTAGGTCGTAGCTCCAATCCTTCTCTCCAAAAAACGGAGAGAAGAGACCTATTCTCAGCAGTGGGATAGTAAAAGGCCGCTACTACTACAACTACTAGTATACTGTGACCAAGATTTGTACTTAAATTTAGTACCTACTATGTAGAGTGTATTATGGCGAGTTTATTATTAGGACTGACCTGATTTCCTGTCATCAACATAATCATTCTCCTAGCCTTATCCCACACTAATTGGGGTCGGCACAAGATTCATTAAACACGTTTTTATCTGTTTTTGCTAGTTATTTTTCGACCGGTCGCTTACCTGACGTCAACTTACCTTAGTCACCTTTTACGATACCTCAGTAAGAAATGAGGTTGGTCTATTCTACGCAGTGGGATACCACACGGCGGTGATTTGATTTCCTGTATAAAATAAATTAGAATCATTTTCATTGCATCATCATTGCAAATTATTATAATAAATTATATCAGGAAATTAATTGGTGACGAACCCATACCTCATATCTAAAAAAGTAATTAAATTTTCGGTACCTAATTATAAACAAGTTGTAAATTTTTCTATATTTTTAAAAATAATAGTATACCTACTAAAAACTAATAGCTTTAAAATAATATAAAAATAATAAACTATTGTGATGTATTTAGTATTATTTTCTTCCACATTTATTTATCATATATACGTGACTCCGAAATCATATTAAATCTGCAGCTAAAAGCTAAACCCATAATGCCTGCTCAAGAGGTTATTGCAAAACAAATCTAATATTTGATTCACAAAGCGAATCTATACAAGGCGCTTAATATCTTTACTTCATACGAAATTCGTATCTAATTCAGGGTTTATCTTGCCATCTGTAATCTCGCCCTATCGAGATGACTCGAATACCTTACCGCCCCCCCCCCCCTCATCCCGCATTTCGAGGACCCTCCTCTAGAGTTCTTGGTAAAAGTTCATAATACCCTATTAGTGATACAAGGGTTGAAACTAGAATGGTTCGACCTATATTGAAATATGTATTTTTACTATTAATTTTTTTCTATTAGATTAATGGTAATTGAAACTTAAAAGGCTGTGATAGCCCAGCGGTGAGACCGTGCAACTGTTTCGAGAAGTTCTCGGATTCAAACCTTTCTGTTTGCAACTGTGTGCAACTGTTTCTGAGTTTTTCTGTTTATGTGTCTAAATGATTTTTGCAATTTATCGCTTTTTGGTCACGTAAAACATCAAAGGCAACATGGATATTTCTAGCGATATCGTTGTATACATGTAACCTACCAACCCACATTGGAGCAGCTTGGTAGGTCTTAGCTCCAACCCCTCGCTCCAAAAAGGAGAAGGGAGGCCTTCACCTAGCTGTGGGATAGTAACAAGCGGCTACGATTTTAAATGTTGCCATACTTATGCATAAAACAAAAGTAAGACAAAGAAGAAGGAAATAAAATACACACAAAAACTCAAAACAAAAGAAAATAAGTGGCAATAGTACTAGGATTTTATAACTGGAGGTTCCTTTCACTTTAAAGTATAGTAAATTGAATAATCGTTAAATAATTTATATAGTCAGTTCATATACACAGGAATTCCCTAATAAAAAATGTTGACAAATCCTTTTCAAATTACTCCTCGATTAATGGTAATTATATAAGTTATATAAGGAAATTGTACCTAAAATTTTGTAAATATTTCAAGTAAATAAATATAATAATGTCTTTCAGAGGTTTTATGAGATTTAATATTTCACCATGTAATTATACATTTCGCCAAGTAAAACAGCAATATATGTATAATTGAGCCGGGTCCCAAAGGAGACGGCGTCAAGTTCACTGGAGCGAATAATAAATCTGTTGACAATCTTTAATTCCCTCTCAGACGTCCGTAAAAATGTATCTCTAAAAGAAATAAAATTAAGTCGGCCTTACAAGTAAACTATGACATAAAACGTTATAGAGAGAGATCCCGTGAGCGCCAGACCACTATGCTAAGTGTCTGGCATTGACTGACGTGATTTTTAATATTATTCTAAAGGTAATATCAAAAGATCAAGCTTTATACTATGACGAAATTAATTCGGAATTTTGCAACCTTGAGTACCTCGTATCTCCCAAAGCCACTATGGTCCAAATTCCATAAACTACCATCGTTCTTACCTGTGTTGGGAGCATGCACTGACAAAGTTTCAGCTTTAATAAAATGACGAAGGTCTGGCGCTCACGGGATCTTGGGCCATTATTTTATTCCGTATAAGTATATTTTGCTATATAAATACTATTTACAGTACTGTCCAGAAATACATGTACAGGTCCATATGATTTACAAATTGTAATTAAGATACACTGTAATTGATTTATTTATTTGTAGATCATTAAGAAAAATCATGTATAATATTTACATACATATTTATAATACTTTTTAATTTACGCCGTGTGGTCTTCGGATAAGTAGTATTCTACTCTACTAAAAAGGGTCCCCCTTTTCTTACCGAGGTGTCGTAAAAAGCGACTTAGGTAAGTTTACGTAAGGCACGCGGCCGCTCGCTAGATAAATCATGTAACAACATGTTTAAAAGATGTTGTGCCAGCCCCACTTACAGTGGGGTGTGGCAGGAGGATAATGTATAATATAGGTATATTTATTTCTGTCAAATCAATTCTACCAAATTCAAATAATCTTTATTTAAATAAGCTCTCTCAAGCACTTCTGAATCCTCAATGATCAATATTGATGAAGCTACAATTGGTTCGGAATATTGCTCTTCATCCAAATAATTTTCAATTTTGTAATATGCTTTACGTATAAGCATATCTCTTATACTTAATTTAAACCTTTCTGTAGACTGGTCTAGTATGGATTGCGGAACGGAATTTGTATGTCTATGATTGGCGCAAACACACGCAACAACTGGAGTGCCTAAATAACAATACATATACTTATGTGACCTTAATTATTTTTGATATAAACCTTTTTCATTTCCCTTGCAAAGTACCCAATTATATCTTTTATAGTAAAAACCCTCTCGTAGCATTCTTACTTTCACAAAAGATCACGATCTTATGTTCTAGTGTTTAGGGACAATTCATATCTTACCCTCTTTTTAGTAAACCGAGGAAAACTGACTCCCATATCATACCGGTTACCCCTTACTTACAATAAAATGAACTACTTGAGAACAAAGTCAACAAGCATGAAAATCTATTTTGATGTATTATAGTTGTCAAATTGGGGTCCTGAATTGAGATGATATATGTAGTTACTGTGCCGTAGTTAGTCGTACACTAAAGTAATTTTCATTAGTTTCTATTTTAGCAAAAATCACCTTTTGTATATAAGTTGACCCGCCGTGTGGTATCCGGCTGAGAAATAGACCAACCTCATGTTAGAGCACTCTTTCAACAACGAAGTGATGTAATAGAAATACCACAATTCCCGTTCTGAGATGCACTTCTCTTGAATGACGAACAAAGACTGAATGTCACTGAAACGTTTTATCAATAGGAAGACCTCGCCGGAAACAACAACGCGCCAGTGTTGCCACCACTTTAATCAAATAGGGCTCGATACTTTTGTTTTATGACTGTGTTGCTATAAAATACAATGCGGAAGTCATTGACCACAACACTCATATCTTACCGAGGTGTCGTAAAAGGCGACTAACATAAGTTGATGTCAGGCAGGCAGCCGATCGTTAAATAAATAGCCAAAACATTTGACATGTTGTGCCGACCCCACCTAGAGTGGAATAAGGGCAGAAGAATGTAAGTAATAACTCTAAAAAGTCTTCAAACATAATAGTTAAAGAAATAATAATAATGAATGATATGAACTCTTAACCTCCATAAGACTTCTGGACTCTGCATCTAGTAAAGTGAATACAAGTCGTAAAAGCTGAAACGGCAATCCACACTTGCATTGCGAGTTTAAAAGCCGTGAAATAATTCAAGGGAGCACTCTTTAAAATGCAGTGGGAATTTACAAACCTCAAGGCTTTATCACCTGAACTCAGCTGTTTTATAGTGGTTGGGGGAAACGTGAAAATCATAAAACCGCTGTAAGTAAGCGCTCTTTTGCTGACATGAAAAATAGTTTACTGGCTGTCTATACGCGTTACAGACTCTGTTTATCTCGACTTTACTGCTCGATAGTACCACGTCTCTAATCTGACGTATAAAAGTTTATACGCCATTTTTAGGGAGCCTTTTATGGTTAACACTTTGTAGACGGAATTAAAGCTTAAATGCTTAATGAGTTGTTTGTAAACGACACGATTAAAAAGTTTTTTATACGTTCTTAAACGTGAATTTGCTGTTATTTGAAGATTGTGTTTTGATTTTATCGTAAACTGTAATTTTTGACTATTTTATTATCTTTATCTTTATGTATCTCTTACTAATTGTTGGTGCTTATGCAATTACTTATCTGTACAGCTTTGGGGATACAAGATCAGCTAAGTTGTACCGTTTATTTTGATTTTAGTCACCTAATAATTACAACTTAATACTACCTTATAATAATCGTGCAGAGAACTTTTTTGTGATTTTTTACTAGCAAACTAGCAGAAAAGTAACGTGTTAATGTAGGGTTGGTTTCACGGCACTAAAATATTTTTCAATGTAACAAATGTCTGTCATTTATCTAGAATTTTATTTATCGTATTTTAATAAAAACAGAAACCTACAGAGATAATAAACGCCCATATATTATCTAAACCAAATTATTTTACAGCACTGTCCTATAGACAAATATTTTACGATAACGCAAAATATATCTTGTAAAAGATAAGTTCCCTGTGTAATGTCATCGGTATATTTAAAATGCGTTATTTATTTTTGCGACTCAAATAAAAAACTAAACATCAACAGAAACATTCTTAGTTTAGGCTGGGATTTTTTTTATCAACGCACAACACCTTGATGATAAAAAATATCTATATTACTCTAAGATATTGCATATCTAAGGACGAGTTAAACAAACATGGCGGGCCATCATTTCTTTCCTCGTATTGTTTTACGTGCAGGGGTTGGAAACCCATCGGTTTACAAGACAAAATATTCCGCGAAACCAACCAGACACCGAATAAACGTAACCAATATCAGCTTTTACGCTCCCCTGTCTAAAAAACTCTTATTGTTCAATAAAAACGTTATGAGGTAACTCTATTCAATGAACTCGTCTGTTATTGAAATCGTTTCGTAAAGTAGCCTTTCTTATGGGGGAGCATAATAAACGGGAGTCTGTATTGCCATTGTTGCTACTCTGATTGCTTTTATGATTTTTACCTAAACAAAGCGTTTGTATATGGTGCGTTTCAAACTTTGAAATTTCAACTCGATATACTTGAGCCAAAAGCTGTGATAGATCAACGGTGAGGCCGAGCGACTCTTACGAGGAGGTCGCGAGTTCAAACCCCGGGCAGACTAATAAGTTTTTCTGGTAAAACTTGTTAATTAAAGTGCGAAAATTTATTTATCCGTTTTAACACCCCGGTTAATTGTCACCTGAAGAGGCAATTAACCGGGGTGTTAAAACAAGAGGGCTGGCTCCCTTTTCGCACAAAGAATCAGCTTAGCGATTCAGCGCGGAAACGCTGCCAGCATTCTTGGGATAATTCCACGTGGGCATGATTTGTATAGTCTCAGCGTGTAAGTAATTTAAGATAGATATAACTTGTACATTTTTGTTGTAAAAAATAAAAAATAATAATTGGTATTTGGACATTTTTCGGTGATGGAAAATATCCCGAAGACACCTACATATCTCTAGAGAATTCTGGGGATATGTTTAACCTACCACTTCACATTTGAGTAGCTTGGTAGGTCTTAATTCCAATGCCTATGCCCAGCAGTGGGATAGTAAGAGGCCGATATTTACTATACTTGAGCAAAAACATTTTGACGTTATTCACATTAAATACTTATTATTTTTTGTATTCACTTGGTACATTTTTTAATCCGACATATAGAGAAAATATGTGGACTGAGCCTGGCTTACGCTAAGCTAGATTATCAGTTAAAATTTTATTAAAATACCATGTTACTGAAAGATATTGCCGCTATACTCGTATTTGATTTGGAATGAAATTGTCAGAATGATTCTCCAACCAGTTCACATTGCCCATACTAGAGCAAAGAATTGGCAAGAATCAAAGGTTTTTCTTAACAAAAACAACTGGCATAGAACCATCATACAGAAATAAATAAATAGTCCTTTATCTTCTTCTTTTTGTGCCATCTCCTATCGGAGGTTGGCAACCATCATGGCAATTTTTATTTTTGAAGCCGCTGCCCGAAATAACGAGGTGGTACTCCTGCTGTACCATTGTCTTAAATTTTTAAGCCAGGATATTCTTCTTCGGCCGGGTTTTCTTCTCCCCTGTATCTTTCCTTGGATAATGAGTTGCAGGATCTCATACTTTTTATTGCGCATTATGTGACCGAGATATTGGAGCTTACGAGTTTTAACTGTTCTTAAGATCTCGGTGCCTTTGCCTAGTCTCTGAAGTATAGTGGTGTTTCGCACTTTCTGTGTCCAAGATATTTTTAGCATACGTCGGTACACCCACATTTCAAACGCTTCTAGCTTTTTGCTCATAGCTTCTGTGAGTGTCCGAGTTTCGGCTCCATATAATAACACAGAGAAAACGTAACATCGGATAATACGTATACGTAGGCTGAGGCTTAGCTTCCGATCACAGATAATCTTTTGCATTCTACGGAAAGCATTGCGTGCTTGCTCTATTCTACACCTAATTTCCAGACTGTGCTCACCTTTATTGTCTACCATTGCTCCCAGATATTTATAACAGTTGACGCGTTCGAGAGTCGTACCATTGAGTTGCAGCGAGTCGTGTGGCTCAGATGTTCGGCCTACAACCATGTATTTGGTCTTTTTACAATTTATATTAATCCCGTAATAAGCGCTGCTGGTAAACACTGCATCAATGAGCTGTTGCAATCCCGCGTGGCTATCGGCAATCAAGATAGTGTCATCGGCGTAACGGATATTATTTATGAGTTTCCCGTTAACCACAATACCTGCAGTTGTGTCCAGTAAAGCCTCAGAAAATACTTTTTCAGCATATACGTTAAAAAGTAAGGGCGAGAGAATACAGCCTTGCCTTACACCACGGTTTATTTCGATTGAGGACGAGAGATGCCCATCTACTCGGATATTCGCCGTTTGTTGCCAGTATAGATTTTTAATGATTCTGAAGTCACGATGATCAAGTCCAATACCCTTCATAAGTTCGAAAAGCTTCGTGTGTTGAACTCTATCAAATGCCTTTTCATAATCCACAAAGCAAACATATAACTCACGATTTACATCCCAACACCGCTGTACTAATATTTGATATCCAAACAGAGCATCACGTGTCCCTAGGCCCCAGCGGAAACCAAATTGTGTGTCTGATAGTACCGATTCGCATTTGGGGTATATTCGTCCATGGATGATTTTTAAAAATATTTTTAACACGTGACTCATTAAAGATATCGTACGGTAATCACTGCATTTCCTGGGGTTGTTAACTTTAGGGAGAGTAACGAATGTGGATTCTAGCCAATCTTTTGGTATTTGTCCTGTTTCATAAATTGTATTGAAAATGCCGAGCAAATACTCCAAATTTGTCTCATCTATTTGTTTTAAAAGTTCTGCCGGTATATCATCGGGTCCAATAGCTTTACGAGATTTAGCTTTCTGAATGGCATTAATCAGTTCCGCCTTGGTAATCAGAGGCCCTAAATCATTTTTTGGAATTTCGATGTTATTCCTTATGTCTTGGAACTGTTGTTTGATGTAATTCTCCCAAATTTTAAGTTTATGCTCCAAAGAACTAGCGAAATTTCCATCTTCATCTATTAAGTTTAAGTAAGGCTTTGTATTATGCCTTGGTCCGATGAGTTCTTTGATCTTCTTGTGGGCATTAAAGTAATCATGCTTTGCCATAAGATTTTCAACCTCCTCGCATTTTTCCGACATCCATTTCTCTCGTACTTCTCGAACGTTTTTGTTGATTACAGCTTGGAGTTCCTTATATTTCTCGGTATCTTTTCCCTTATATTTGCGTCGATCTTCTATTAATTTTAGTATATCAGCTGATATCCAGTCTTTTCTTGCAGTGAATGCAGGTGGAATAAGATGTTCATATCCTACGTTATTAAGCACATTTTTAAATTCAGTCCAGTCAAATGATTTAAGTTGTGCAATTTCTTTGTTTATTTCAAGATGGACTTTAGCGCGAATATCTGAATCTTTTAACATATTTACATCCAATCGGGCTTTAGCAATAGCTTTTTTGATTCGTTTTAATCTTGTGCATAATGATGCAACCAAAGGGTTATGATCCGAACCGATGTCTGCTCCTGGATATGTTTTTACTGATTTAATACTGTTACGGTGTCTATTATTAACAAGAATGTAGTCAATTTGGTTTCTAACAATATTGTCAGGTTTGTCAGCTGGTGATTTCCAAGTATAGAGTCGACGAGGTGGTAATTTAAAGAAGGTGTTGGTAACAACAAGGTCGTACTCCTGGCAGAACTGTACTAGCCTATCTCCTCTATCATTTCTGCATCCTAAACCGAAAGCTCCAACTGTCTTATGAACCTTTCCCGCACCAACTTTTGCGTTAAAATCACCTAGCACTATATTTACTTCGTGTTTTTTGGTAATTTTAAGTAGATTTTCAATTTGGGCATAGAATGATTCTATCTCTTCTTCAGATTTATCGGCAGTTGGGGCATATACTTGAATGAGATTTATGTTAAATGGTCGGCCTTCCAGCTGCAATAGCATTACCCGATCAGATACAGGGATGAAATTACGGACATGATGTTTATCTTTTTTATTGATTATTATGGCTACCCCATTTCGATGATGTTGTTTATCTTTACTACCAGAATAGTACACAACATGTTCTTGTGTATTAAGTTCTCCGGTACCAACCCATCGCAGTTCGCTGATGCCAAGAATATCCAGACGTAGTCGTTTCATTTCGAGCAGGGCGTTGTCGAGCTTGATGTCCTCATATAAACTACGAACATTCCATGTAGCAATCTTTATGGCTAACCCGGAGATTCTTCGCACCCTCTGACCATCTAAGGTCTGCCGGGGACTGAGGGCCGTAGTTTTGTTGTTTCTAGCCATAATGATTTTCCTGGGAAAAAATATACTGCGGTGGTTTTCCCTTGGCCTTCCGCACCAGACATTTTTGAGGATATTTGGTCCTCAAGGCTCGCTGTAGCCTCTTCCAACTAGTTGCCTAACTGGGTTTGCGGTTATCCCGCCGCTACTCGGTCGCCAGAGCCTCGTCCGTTATCCAGCAGGGGGTGCCACGGCAGTTCAGGTACCTAAACTACCGCCGTCTGTTATTCATAACGAACCACAAACGCGTGCAGGAGAGGTTGACAGTTGGGGCCACATTTTGATGTTATTTGTGTTCTCCCCCTTACCCCCCTTCGAAAGTCCTTTATATAAAGACTTAATTAAATCATCAAGTCACTCGAAATACAGAAAGGGCAGGGTCATTTAAGGCGAGTATCAACTTTACCAGAAACACCAATGTCGTATTGACATTTCTGCTACTAAACAATCAAATATAAAATTCAAATTCAAAATTTTCTTTATTCAAATAAACGTGTAAACAAGTGCTTTTGAATCGTCAAGTCTACTGCTGGCCCGGAAAGCTGGTCCTATCGAGAAGAGCCAGCAAGAAACTCGGCGATTGCTCTTTTAAAAATATAATACTTAATACTAGTTAAATTCAGTCATTACTGTCTTGTACATGGTCTAAGCGAGTTATATCCCCATATTCTTATCTTCTAAGTAATCCTCAACAGTATAGTAGGCTTCCTGAATTAGCCTCTTTTTTTAAACTGCTGTAATGGCAAAGCTAAAATTGACGGAATTTTATTATAGAATCCTATATCCAAACCCACAGCGATTTACGTACTTTTGCAAAGCGCAAAGCAGGAGCCGCAAGCAACATATACAGTAAGCAGTTTGTACTGACTGACTAAAGTAAGAAAGGCAATAAAGCTATGAACTTTTCTCTGTAATAAAAAAGGTATGAATTCGTCTCCAACTCTTATCCGCGTCACAACTTTACGAGTGACATGTAATATCCTAACCTAAAACTATCGGAAGCAACAAGCATTGGTGCAATTCCTTGAGGGACGCCGCATCTTTATTTAGGGTTACCGCTCTTGGATAAAATAATTTTTATTTATTTTGATATTCTAGTGCCCAGAATAAAAAAAAATCGTAAAGTAATGAGAATATTATTTTGCTATAATCCGCGATAAAAGAAAATATATGTAATGCTAAATGTAGGGTGCACTATTGGTTCTGGTACATGCAGAATTTGTAAGAACTCATGCACTACCCGACACCAATGACAACAATACACAAGCACTGCACACATTCACCACCACAATCTCAACAATTGTTTCGCTCCGTAAACGAAGCATCGTCAGGAGATAGACTCCACGACAAAATTTTGCGATTTTGTCGTGGAGTTCTTACAAATTGTGCATGTATCAGATATGAGAACCAATAGTACACTCTACATTTAGCATTACATATATTTTCTTTTATCGCGGATTATAGCAAAATAATATTCTCATTACTTTTGTATTATGGACCTCCGCAAAGTAACGCCTAATTCTATAAATTAAAAAAAATAGCCTTTGTTTGTGATATGACATTTAATGATCTGAAATCTGGCTATATTTGTTGTAAGAAAACTCAGTCATTTAGTGGCATATTGGGCGAGCTATGCTCAGATAATTCCTACTTGGTCAAATGAGAAACGATGTAGTAGTTAGTAGTATATAATATATTATGTAGTATTAGTCTAAGGAATCGCGAAACTAAAATTCACAATGCACGAAGAACTGAAGGAGGTTGAGATTTTGAGATGCTGGAGTCGCGAACTCGCACCCGAAATACAGCTTTGGTAGACTCCCACTACGTTCAAGGAAGACCTCAAGAAAACTACATGGAACAGTTGAATCCAAGCCGCATAAATCGTAGATGGCGGCTTTTTAAGATACGTTTTACCTGCAGTAAATGAACATCGATTGAAACAAAGCAAAGTATCCTTTAAAAAATATATCGCCTGTTTATACTTAACAAAAATTGTATTTGGAAAGAGAAATTCCAGGATTTAATATAGAACCGAATAGCAAAATTAACTATGAGCATCATCTTCCTGCCCTCATCCCACTCTAAGTGGGGTCGGCACAACATGTTATAAACATGCTGTCACATGATTTGGCTGCGTTTTTACGACCGGCCGCCTGCCTGACGTCAACTTACCTCTGTTGTATTTTACGACACCTCGGTAAGAAAGAGGGTGGTCTATTCTACTAAACCGGATACCACACGGTGGGTCAACTTACCTTAGTCGCCTTTTACGACACCTCGGTAAGAAATGAGGTTGGTCTATTCTACTCAGCCGGATACCACACGGCGGGTCGACTCACCTTAGTCGCCTTTTACGACACCTCGGTAAGAAAAGAGGGTGGTACTATTCTATTCAGCCGGATACCACACGCAAGTAATATTTGTAGATAACAGCATGTCAGTTGACGCACTAAATCCTATATTGTTCAAACATTTAAACCTTACCTATCTAAATAATTTATAGAATTAGGCGTTACTTTGCGGAGGTCTATAATACAAAAGTAATGAGAATATTATTTTGCTATAATCTGCGATTTTTATCGCGGATTATAGCAAAATAATACTCTCATTACTTTTGTCTTACCTATCTAGATAAAATCACATTCGTAAAATCTATTAATAAATAATTAATAGAATTAGCCGTTACTTTGCGAAGATCCACTTTACAAAATTAATAAGAAAGTTAATTTGCTACTATCTGAGATTAAGTGAATAGAAAATATATATAATATTAAATGTAGAGTTGACTATCCGATTTCATACCTGACACATGCACGATTTCTTAAAAACAATACACAAGCCTTACATACGTTCACTATCACAAACTCAACAACCTTTTCGCCCCGCAAACGAAGCATCACCAACAGATATACTACACGACAAAATCGCAAAGTGATTTATCTATCTATTTATTGATCTATGCTATCACAAATTAAAATAGTAGGTACTATGCATATATTGCTAATATATTTTAGAATTGTATCCTATTTCTGTAGGGTTGATAGCCCTAGCCGCCAGTCGATATGTCGTCGGATATGAGTTATTTTTCCATAATTCTGGCGTGTCGGCGCGCGGTGAATTCCCAAATAAATAATAAATACTTCATGTGCTCAGACGTGTTCTGTTAGCGTTGGCAATTTTGTTCGTCTCTACATTTAATATGCAGCAAAAGGCTTAGTGTTTGTGTTTGATGTGGTATTTGAGGTGCTCAGACTAACGTGTATGGAAATCATAGACACGTATCAACAAAATGCGATTTTTGTTTTTCGATTTTGTTATTGATCATACACCGTAAACGGATACGTCCCTTTATTTTGACGCCTGCGATATTAATATTATTCTAACATTTATTTTTCTTTAACCTAACTCTTTACATTTGAAATATTTCTTACGATAAAAAACAAAATAATTAAAATAAGTAGAATAATAATAATAATTATAATTATTTAATTCTCTCCGCCGTGAGGTATCCGGCTGAGTAGAATAGATCACCCTCATTTCGAGGTGTCGTAAAAGGTGACTAAGGTAAATTGACGTCAGGTAGGCGAACGGTCGTAAAATAACTAGCCAAAGCAAGTAACAATATATATTAAACATGTTGTGCCGACCCCACTTAGGGTGGGATAAGGGTAGGAGAATGATGATATTATTTATTTCTTTATTGCACAAAAGGAAATTACATTTACTCATGCTAAAATAAAGAAATGTACAAAAGCGGTTTTTTCGCTAAGTACGAGTTCAGTAAGTACTCTTACAGACAACCTTAGATGTGAGAATCTTAATGTGAGAGTGGAGGTCAATTGATTTATGCACATACTAACAATATAACATACTACTAAATGACTTTTTTAGTTTACCTATATAAAGAAATAGAAGGCGATGCAGAGTGACGAATATCAGGCAATATAAATGAAACATATAATTTTGTACGACTACCTATGTGGAGATTTAAGTCTGTTATCACCCTTCGAGCGGAAGTATAGCTGGCTAACAGATTCAAGGAAAGATGAATAAATAAATAGACCATTGTAGTTGGGTGCGATATTTTCATTGCTAGATTACCACAAAGATCGATGGTCTGAGTTCGTAGAATTTGCCCTGTCTTGTGTCGTTCGCGACCGAATTAGTTCGAACTTCGAAAGAATCACTCCTACAGACGAACTAAGGGAACCAAGTCACATATTTTCCGTAGTTTGTTGGCTGTACAGAATCTGTAGAAGTGACGTCAACTGAACTAATGTTGTCTCGCTCACACTCACTTGGAACACTATCTACCGCTCGCTCATCAAATTGCTTTCCGTGGCTATTTACGATTGCGCCTTTCATCATCATCCTCCTGCCCTTATCCCACTCTAAGTGGGGTCGGCACAACGTGTTATAAACATGTTGTCATATGATTTGGCTGCGTTTTTACGACCGGCCGCCTGCCTGACATCAACTTACCTTAGTCGTATTTTACGACACCTCGGTAAGAGAGGGTGGTCTATTCTACTAAACCGGATACCACACGGTGGGTCAACTTACCTTAGTCGCCTTTTACGACACCTCGGTAAGAAATGAGGTTGGTCTATTCTACTCAGCCGGATACCACACGGCGGGTCGTCTTACCTTAGTCGCCTTTTACGACACCTCGGTAAGAAAAGAGGGTGGTACTATTCTATTCAGCCGGATACCACACGGCGTTATTTACTACTCTAGTATAATAATTTTATGTTTCAAATACAGTGAAGCGTTTAGTATAAATCGCAAATTTGTTTCTTTGCGCTTGCGCCTTTCATCATTTTAAAATAAAATAACAATGTCGCATATTGAGGATATGATTTGATATCTGGTGGTACTTAGTCTTGTAAAATTATGGGTTTTACCTAAATAAAGAAATTATTATTGTTGCTCACGGATAGGGACATGAAATAGGTATCGATAGTTTTTTACGATACGACTCATGACTACAGTGTCAATATTTACTATTCAATACCGTGTCCCTAATTACGCTTATTATTATCTTGAAATAAATAGCACTTTTAGCACATATCTGCTAAACAGTGATCAAAAATTAGTAAGTTTGTAATAGTATGGATTTATAATCCACAAAATACTTTGTACATGGCGAACCTTATATTCTGACAAAAGCCAAACGATAGCGTTATTTAATGTACTACTAGCGCCATCTAGAACGTATGACGTAAGCTCTCTTTGGAATGGAAATGAAATGGAATCGGCATCAGAGGTCACGTTCGTGAGTTAACACTACTCGCCCAGTCGCAGGATATCCACGTCATCCTCCTGGGCGAAACCAAACTCACGGACAGCGTTGAGCTCCGCGTGCCCAACTACTTCGTGTATCGCCGCGATGAAGTCTCTCCCCGGGGCCGCCCGTACAGAGGTACGGCCGCTCTGGTGCGGAGGGACATCATACACGAAGAGCTGGAGCACACCCCGTTCACTAGCACTCGCACACAGGGGGTGCGAGTCAACGTGGGCAACCAGGAGCTCCGCATCTATGCCGCCTACAAACCACCCGGACTGACTTTCTGCAGCACTGATGTCGAGGCAATCTTCGGGCAGCAGGGACCTGCAGTGATCGTGGGCGATCTCAACGCGAAACATCATGCGTGGGGATCGCGAATCATCACTGCGGTCGGGAGGCACCTGCACGAAGATAGCGTGAGGAGCGGGTACGGTGTGGTGGGGCCGGGAGCGCCGACCCACATACCCACCGACAGCCGCTCCCAGCCAGACGTCATAGACATAGTGCTGCACCATGGACTGGACAACCCCTTTGATGTCGAGGTACTCTACGACCTCGACACGCAACACCTACCGGTTCTGGTCACCCTAGCCACCCAGGGAGGCTTCTTAGTGCCTCGCCCGCCGCGGACGCGGACGAACTGGGAGCGCTACACCGCAGAGCTTGCCGGGCTTGAGCTAGCAGGCCCGATCACTACACCTTCGGGAGTCGACGATGCTGCTGCGTTCATCGCGGAGGCGATCATCGCCGCCAAGGCAGCAGCCACCTCCACCACGTCGACTTCACCGGATACTAATCGAAGGAAGGACCTGCCGAGCTCGCTCCGCAATATGCTTAAGCGGAAGCGCACCCTGCGCCGCCTATGGGCCCGCACTCGTTGCCCCAGGGTGAAGACTGACCTGAACCGGCTTGCAGAGAGGATCGCGCGTGCCGTAGTCGCTCTCGACGAGGCGCGAAGGGAGGATACCGTCGATCGAGCGAAAGAACACGACACAGCGCTGTACTCCCTCTGCAAGAAACTCACCGGACAAGACACCCCCGTTTACCCGCTGCTCAATGCCGCAGGTAAACGCACCTATGCCGCCAAGGATCGTGCTGAGATTCTGGCGGCACACCTGGAACAGACATTTACGCCCAACGCCCCCAACACCTCCAACCTCCATGTCATCCGTCATCACGCGGCTGTCCAGGACAAGCTGGAAAGGTTCCTGTCGGCCCCTACACCGCCGCTCCGGGGAGAGGACTTCATCTCCCTGTCAGAGCTGCGGTCGGTCGCTGCTCGCCTTGATAAGCGAAAAGCGCCAGGCCCCGACGGAATCACTAACGCCGCGCTGATGCTGCTGCCCCGAACAGGTCTCGTAGCGCTCACGAGACTGTTCAACGGAGTACTTCGCACCGGCCACTTCCCAGAGGCGTGGAAGACCGGGAAGATCATTGTTCTTCCCAAGCCGGGGAAGGACCGCCGCCTGCCTGGAAGCTACCGGCCGATCACCCTGCTCTCGCACATAGCCAAGCTGTTCGAGCGTCTGCTGCTGCGTCGAGTCACGCCCCATCTGCCCCTGCGCGAGGAGCAGTTTGGATTCCGCAGCGGCCACTCGACGACGCTCCAGCTGGCGAGGGTCATAAACCACCTGACCAGTGAGCGGAACAACGGGCGCTATACCGTGGGGGTCTTTCTCGACATCGAGAAGGCCTTCGACCGTGTGTGGCACGCCGGGCTCCTGGTCAAAATACTGGATACCACCATGCCGCCTGCTTATGTGCGAGTGCTGGCATCGTTTCTACACGGCCGTAGCTTTTACGTGGCAGTGGATGGTGCCGAATCCCAGCCACGCACCATCCAAGCCGGAGTACCCCAGGGCAGTTGTATATCGCCGCGCTTATACGCGGCGTATACGGATGACATCCCCACCCTGCGCCACCATCTGCGGGAAGGGGAGGAGGACGTGCTGTTGTCGCTGTTCGCCGACGACAGCGCGTATTTCGCGTCGTCCTACCATCAGATCGTCGCCACCAACCGCATGCAGCGTATGCTGGACTTGTTGCCGGAATGGCTGGACAAGTGGAAGATGGCCGTCAACGTCGGGAAGACGGCCGCTCTGCTCACCAGCCGCTCCAAGCCGCTACGTCAGCTGACTCTACGAGGCCAGGACGTAGAGTGGAAGACCACAGTAAGGTTTTTGGGGTGTGAGTTGGACCGCAGCCTGTGCATGATCCCCACGGTGAATCACGTCGTGGGTCGAGCTGCCGCTGCCAGGTCCCAGCTCCACACGCTATTCACATCCCATCTACCTATGAACACCAAACTGCGAGTCTACGGTGCCTACGTCCGCTCGCGCTTGACGTATGCGGCACCCGCCTGGTACGCGCTATGTTCGGCGTACCAGAAGCGAAGACTGCAAGTCCAGCAGAACCGCTGCCTGCGACTGATCGTAGGAGCCCCGAGGTATGTGCGGAACGACGTCGTGCATCGGGATACCAAAATGCCGACCGTGGAGGAGTATGTCCGTCGCCTTGCGCGCCGGATGTTCGCGCGTGCGGACCACAGCGCGCACGTACACCTCCACGGCATCGCGCCACTCCATGCGCGACCACCTGATGGACGTTCCCTGCCTCGCGAGCTCCTGCGGTCACCGTCTCCGCGGCCCGATGCGGATGACGACGGCGACGACGAGGACGACGCGACGGGCGAGAGGGCGACACCACGGATTATGACACCACCGGATATGACACCACCTGACGACGACTTTGAGGTCTGGGAGCTAATATTCCCAGACCTCCCCACCGAACCAGACATCCCTTAGGTCACCTAGGTGACCTGGGCCCACGGCCCAAATACCGACACCCTTAGGTCACTCAGGTGACCTCGGCCTACGGCCGAAACACAAACCGGGCTTAAGTGCCCGCGAGGAACTGCTCGGGCAATGAGGTACGCCTCGAGGCCCGTACCCCGCTTACCCCCCACCCGGGGAGTCAGCGAGACGACCCTGCTGCTGAAATGGAATTAGGAGGGCATCTGAGGTCGAGTATTTATCCGGTGTTTTTTTTATTTATTTCGTTTATTGTTGTTATTATAAAAAATATGCATGCCGTAAAATAATTATAATTTTTAATTAGATCGTTTTTAATCTGTTTTTCAAATGTAAACTTTACAGTTGTATAGTGTCAGTACACTCTACTCACATTTAATTTTATACAATTTAGACTATATCCTTCATTACATAGTCTGTCCGTCTGTCTGTTCGCAATAAGCTCAAAACCTACTGAAGTTTAAAGAATTTTAATATATGTTGATAGAATAGAAATAAAAAATATAGCTTCCGTTTTACGTTTTATTTTAAAATAATACCAATATTTTTCATTCATTCATTATTTTTATTCTATCTATATTAATATAATCATAATTTGTGATATTGTTTATGTTTCATCCTATAGACCCGGGTGCAACTCTATGATTTGAATTGCGCGGAAAATTTAAATTAAAAAAAATAATTTTTCTTTATATTAATATAATAATAATAAAAAAAATAATTATTAATTATAATTGATTCTATTGTTATATCCAGTGTTTGAGACGGCACGTATTGTGAGGAGATTCATCACTCTGTATTCCTAACGACTGAGCCCTTGAGTCCTATTTCCGCTCCTTGCGGATGCTGATATTTATATTTTAAAATTTCTTTTTAGCTTACGAAAATATTTAAAAAAATGTTAATTTGTGAATAGATAAATATTTAATATTTGTAATATTAATTTGTGTAATATTTGTAACAAAAAAAAATATTTTTAATTCCTGCCGTTACATTCATCATTGTTAGTAAAAATCTTAAAGACTATATTAGTATTTTTACTTTTTAATTAGATGTGCTATAAATTTTTGTAGTTTTTTTTAACTATGTTTAATTTTATTTTATTCTCTTTAGAAACAAAAATAACAGTACCAGTTTGTCCAAAACTTTTTCGGTACAGAACTTTTACGGTAAATATAAATTTATTATTAAATATCGGTCCCTTGAAACCTTTGAAGTATTATATAGTGAAAGGGGTCGACAACTCTCGCTGTATTGTAACTTCTCGAATTAAATTCCATAGAAAGGCAATAACAACCGATATGGTGGGAATAGTTGTCCTTTGTTTCATTAAACGGTTTGCGAGCAGAGGGCGATGCTGGCTTCTTTTTAAGTTTTACATTGACATAAGATTCAGATTGTAAAATAAGATTAAGATTTAGTATTTAAGTAAGCGCCAAAGGTCAGCATTTTCTATAAACAATTTGTTAGTTTTTAAAGCCTGCGTGTATTTAAGTATGTATTTAAAATTATATATGTTTACTAGCGGCCTGCCCCTGCTTCGCACGGGTATAAAATATACATATATCCCATGTCAATCAGTGTAAGAAAAATGATTAAAATCGATAGTGCCCCACATATTGATTTATCTTATATGAAATATCGGAAACGGCTCCAAAGATTTTCCTGAAATTCCGCATGTAGGGGGTTTTGGGGGAGAAAAATCGATCTAGGCCTAGGTTTTATTTAAAAAAACTCGTATTATCCCTGCATTTGGGCACTAAAAAAACTAGAAAAAATAGAAATAGTTAGCAAGTCATAATTTGCGCTGTCAAACGCAAAGCAGTGACAGCTTAATGGTAACGAGCGGGTTAAAAAAGGTTGGGCACCTAGGTTCGATTCCCACATATAACCTAGCGTTTTTTTATTGCATTTTTTGTATCTTTTATAAAATTACCGAGCTCGTTCAGCTAGATACGCCATGTGTTATCCGGTTGAATAGAATAGTACCACACTCATATCTTACCGAGTTGTAAAAGGCGACTAAGGTAAGTCGACCCGCCGTGTGGTATCCGGTTTAGTAGAATAGACCAACCTCATTTCTTACCGAGGTGTCGTAAAAGGCGACTAAGGTCAGTTGACCCACCGTGTGGTATCCAGTTTAGTAGAATAGACCAACCTCATTTCTTACCAAGGTGTCGTAAAATACGACTAAGGTAAGTTGACCCACCGTGAGGTATCCGGTTGAGTAAAATAGGCCACCCTCTTTCTTACCGAGGAGTCATAAAATATGACTAAGGTAAGTTGACATCAGGGAGGCAGCCGGTCGTAAAATACTATTGAATACTATCTATTTAAAGAAAAAAAATCACCTTTGCATCATAAAGTATCGCTAATGATTATATAAACAACTTTCATGTGATTAATTCATCAAGACTTGTCGATAGCGCGGCAAGCAAACATAATTACCAATACAGGGCGTGGAACTCATTAGATAAATGAAAGAGTTCACAAAACACGATCATCGTCCGGCCTTCAAGCCTCGGTCGATGATTGATTGAGTTTGCCGAGTTTTCCCCAATTGTATAAACGTTCTCCTAAGTGAGGCAAATATTACCCCGAGCGGGTAAACTTTGGACTGAGGGTAAGTGTACCCTGTGTGCACGTTACCCCATGATATGTAGGAGATATAGAAAGGTGTGTCGAGTTACGTATTTATTCACTTACGTGGAGTGTTTGTTTGAGTTGTGACGCGATACGTCTCGATCGCGATGAGAGTAAATTAGTCTGCCGTTCTATTATTGTCTCATAAAGACAATTCCCGGAACACTCGTGAATATTGATCGATGGACCCGTATTGACACCAGTATACAAAATTTTTGTAGTGTTTATTTATTTATTAGATACACCAACGATATATTATAGACGATACGATACATTAACAATAAATTCTTATATTAATTCAAGTTCCAATATAATTATCATTTACAGGCGTATTCAGCATTGTTTTTTTTGTTAGTTGAAAATACATATGTCAAAAAAAATTTAAAACTATACATATATAGTGTATTATCTATGCTATACATTATCGTGTATGTCAATAAATATAAGTATAAAATATTAATAAAATAAAGAAAATAATTGTCATTATGTCAACTGCATGACATAAAAATAACGTATAACAAGTAATTACACTGTGTACTGTGTACAAGTGTTACTATCTAAAAAAATTATAAGGTTTTATTTCAACTTGACTTATACGTGTGTTTGCATGTGAAGGTGGAATCTTGCAAGTTAAATTTAAACAACTTCCCGATGTCCTAATGAGCTAAAATTTTACATACCAGTCCAGTTCAGATAACAATGCATGTTTATGATAATAAGACCTGATGCAGCTGCATCAGGTCTTCTTGCCAGCAGCCAGGATTGGCTCCAGACGAGGGAGCTCCTCAACGGTTAACAGAAGGGATATGCAATTTTGTAAAAGCTTTTTTAACTTCATTTGTTTTTATCAATTTTTTGCTTTAATAAACTAAATATATAGTGTTTTAATGAATAATCGCTCATCTATGATGTATTATTATTCATGATTACTAGTTGACCCTATGAAGTTCGTACCATCTTGAACGAGCATGCCACTGATTTTTTACCTTTAACGTTATTTTAAACTTCTATAAATTATACTTATAAGTTAAATTTGTAGAAAACAGTTGAACTATATGTGAGTCGTACACAATTGCACATGAGCCTACATGAGGCAAATGGGCCCATAGGTTGCGAATAAAACGCAGCCCGCTGTTAAATGCACGTGCAGGGCATGGCGGCCGTTTTGGAGCGTCCGGTGCAAATTGTAGCCTTCCATATGTCCGACTAGAGTAACCATCAATTTGTCTGTAGTGAATTAAAACAATAATAAAGTTGTGGTAGCCCAGCGGTTACACCGTGCGACTCTTTCGAGGAGGTCACGGGTTCAAATCCGGGCAGACACCAATAAATTTTTCTGTTAAAACTTGTTTGACTAATTGATAATTGCAATTTATGACACGCTTTTCGCTGAAGGAAAACATCGTGAGGAAACCTGTATGTCTTTAGAGAAATCTGGAGATATGTATATGTAGCCTACCAATCCGCATTGGAGCAGCGTGGTAGGTCTTATCTCCAATCCTTCTTTCCAAAAATGGAGAGAAGAGGCCTATTCACAGCAGTGGGAGAGTAACTCGACGCTACTTTCTTAAATTAAAATTAAAATTAAATTATTAATAAAATTATTTATATGCGACAACTACAAATACGGTCGTCCATTCCCAATGTGAGTAACTTAATACTTCTGTTATGGATGACAACCAAGTGTTAAGTATATACATATATAATTTAAATACATACTTATATACCAGGCTCGAAGAAGCAACTAATTGTTTATAGAAAATTTTGGCTCTCGTCTGTAATCGAACCCGCAACCCGGGGAACTGAAGGCAGGGTCACTACCCATTGCGCCAACGGGCCAGACCACTAATCAACCACCACAAAACCAGTCCAATTAATAAAAGAAAGGAAATATTTTTTATCAATGCGAAAATCCGATTTTTTAATTTATTACAAAAAATCACATGTAAAAACACAAATTTATATAAAGAGTACTGGTGGCATATCATACTAAATGATATGCCACGGTACGCTTTATATAAATCTTTGTTTTTACATGTGATTCACACAGTTTTAATACTCGTGATTGTGGAATAGGCCAACATAATGATTCGCGAAATGCAGTCTGTTGTAAATAAAGACAGTGGTGAGCATTTCACAATGTCCATTATCTAATTGAGATATATTTTTTTTTTATTTCATATAGACAATGTTTAGTTTAGCAGTATCTGATATTTTACCATAGAAATACTGGTAAATTAGTTTAACAAAAGCTCATTGTTCTTTAAAGCACTTTAAATTATCAAGACAATCCTACAATACATGGTTATCCTATTCGAGCACTGAACAAATGTACCCGAATCACAGTCGGAGCGATGTAAATTATTCGTCACGGGTGAAGTTAAAAGGTTAGGTACTTTTGTATGAGTTCCTCGTTTATATGTGGCACTGGGGCTATTTAGGTCAAAAAAGGAATTGAATAGACGATTACCTAATTGTAAATAAATGAAATTTAAATTTTTTAAACTACAAAATGGAAATATATTTTTTTAATAGTTATTTCTCTCCAAGGTGGCCGTGTGGTATCCGGCTAAGTTGAATAGTATCACCCTCATTTCTTACTGAGGTGTCGCAAAAGGTGGCTAAGGTAGGTCGTCCCGCCGTGTGGTATCCGGCTGAGTAGAATAAACCACCCTCATATCTTACCGAGGTGTCGTAAAATACGACTAAGGTAAGTTGATGTCAGGCAGGCGGCCGGTCGTAAAAACGCAGCCATATCATGTTACAGCATATTTATAACTAGGTGTGCCGACCTCACTTAGAGTGGGATAAGGACAGGAGGATTTTAGTTATTTTTGCCCAGGCTTTTCACTTTAGTACCGAGATAAATAAAATATTCAGAAATTTCGTAACAATGGTTTAGGTAAAGTTAAATCCTTCTTTTAAATATCTCTCATATTTATGCTCTACACTTAGAAGAATGTCATACTTTTCCATTTTATTATCTAAAATGATAAATGAATGTATAATATATATTTTTTATCTAACAAGACTTACATTAATACTATAAAATACTGTACAAACTATTCAATTAAATGTAGTCTTTATTATAGGTTACCACGGTATATAAAAGGGATGCGTACATTATTTAAATATATTACAATATTATATTTATTATATTAGATATTATTGTATTATACAATATTATATTTTTTATATACCTATTATATTAAACGTTTTAGTTTGTAATGTGCAGGTATCAATGTGCGTGCGGACTGCGGACGTGAGCAATTATTATGTTTGTCTTATGTGTGGATGTGTGTGTTGTGTTTGTGTGTGTTGTGTTTGTGTGTGCGCGCGCGCGCGCGCGCGTGTGTGTGCGTGTGTGTGTGTGTGTGTGTGTGTGTGTGAGAGAGAGAGAGAGAGAGCACTGAGTGTCTGAAGTGAGCATGAGTGAATGCTTATACGAATGAATGAGTGTGTGAATGAATGCATACATACATAGTTTTATAAGGTATATTTCCGCATTCGCTTTTATTGTTGTGTAACGGGATAGAAATATTATAGAAGTTTATTTTACGAGTTTGTTAAACATCACAAAGTATTTTACTCTTTTAATGTTAGTTTTTCTATAACTGAGCGTCCCTTGGGACTATGCCGGAAGTGGATAGCATCTTAAAATATCCAACTTTTAAAAGTTCCTATGTCCCTACAGACTGGCCGTTTGACAAATACCTTTTTGAGTAGTCGAAACTTATTTACGATTATTTAACAGTTCTCCTTCAAGATATTTTTTACAGAAGTACCACAAGAAGAATTTCATTAGGATATCATTTAGCCTTTATACAAAATTGTGATGGTTGAACAAAGCGCACGTTTCTTGGTAAAATATCACAATTTCACTGAGCTTTCTGTAAAGACTGTATTATTTAATTCATAATGCAGCTTACGATGAAGGAATACATTGTAAGAAAATTTGCTTACATCTAGAAATTTTACTGAGATATGGATATATCTCTGTAAAAATATTCCCTTAAAAGAAGAATGCTATTACCCAGATGTGTGGTGGAAACAGTATCCTGCTATCATTTATTGTGGATATAGATATGGGGATGGGTGTATGATTCATATTCAAATTCAAAATATCCTTTATTCAAATAAAGTTGTAAACATGTGCTTTTGAATCATCAACTCTACTGCTGGTTCGGAAAGCTGTTCCTACAGAGAAAAGCCAGCATACACTCGGCGGTTGCTCTTTTAAAAATACAATTCTTAATAACTGTTACATTTAATCGTTTCTATCTTGTTTGTTGGTAGAACAATATCTATATCCACGTATTCTTGTCGTCTAAATAATCCTCAAAAGTATAATACGCTTTCTGTATCAGCCTCTCTTTAATAGTGTTTTTAAACTGCTATATTGGGAAAGCTAAAATTGATTGCGGAAATTTATTATAAAATCTTATACCCAAAACCACAAACGACTTACGTACTTTTTCAATGCGCAAAGCAGGGGCTGCAAGCTTATGTCGGTTCCTACTTTGTCTATTATATTATATGAAACGGAATAAGTATTATACTGAAATTAATAAATAAAACACCATAACTGAAGAATACAGACCAATTAGCGAACATGGAGCTGATATTTGCCCTAATAAATGTTAAAAAGTTCAAATAATCAGGATATTATATTTAGGTATACGCCATTGTAATATAAACGCGTTTTATTAGTTATCTGTACCAAAGGGTAATCGATGGTTTAGTTTCAAGGTTTCATATTGACCGCAGTTCGTAACAGTAATTATAAGAGAGTTTAGTATTCAAACAAACATAAGAGAAAGTTCCATACTGAGCGGATATTGGATTTCTAACTCCGGGTTACAGGTTCCATACGTCGAATTTAGTTAAGGCATGAACACATTAGAATAAATCTGATGTTACAAAATTTTCAGGATATTGTTTTTTAATTTAAGCCATCGTTAGTATTCTTAATATATGTATAGAAACCGGCCATACTCAGGTCTGATTCTACCAAGATAGTCCAACTTGTTTAGAGCCCATGTGAGGCCTTATTGGTGAGCTCTTTATACGGCGCGATAATCGAGCTGACCCTACAGAATGAGAGGTACCTATACATAAACCGCTCAAGTTGCTCCACATGTTTAATTTAAGACTTTTGTTACAGGTGCGCAAGATTTCGAAACTATGGTCATTAGGAACTTTATAAACGCTTTCTAACAGATGTTTAGCGAAATGTGAATTCTGTGCTTTATTATTCCTGAAAGCGGCCATATGTTCTTAAAAACGGGTTTCAAAATTACGACTAGTCTGACCTACACATGTGTCATTGCATTCAGGATTTACTTCATCGCGGATTATTGCAAAATAATTTTATTATTACTTTTGTATTATGGATATCCGCAAAGTTACACCTAATTCTATACACCTATTGTCTCTTTTCATTGTTGTTTCTTTTCAACTCTGGCGCTACTCCTTTTATATGCATGTCATACTTCACACAATCCAACCATCTCTTTTAGGCCTCCCTTTAGTCCCATATCCATCCACGTCATTACATGATTTCCTAGAAGCAATAATAGCTTAACCGCTTAAAATGATAAATCGAAAGTGTAAATAGGTAGTTTAATTACAAATCTGTTTAATGTGTACAGGCTCTAACGATGTCCGCAACGGGGTATTAAATTTTGAAGCGCTCAAACTTGCCTCCTATAGTGTTCATTACAGAAAGTTGGTGAAAATTCATACAAGTCTGAGTTCTAATGAACACCGCGCGGGAAGTTGCTCGTGTAGCGACCATACACCGCCTTTTTGAAGAATGCGCCGAGCTTTATTTAGCAAATTAAAGCAATTTCGGTGTAAGCAAGTGGAAAGTTGTTTAACAGCGAAAATTTGTTGTGGTTTCTACTTTAGATAATATTCTAACATTAATGTTGAATATAATATTTCACTTATTTTTATTGTATATAGAAATTTTGTATACGCATTATTGTATACCAAACATGTAAAACAAACCAACAAAACCAAAAATGAGAAAGAAAAAAATATGTGTAAGAAAATTGATTTTGTGTTGAGATAATAAATACGAGATAGAGTCTTTCTCTAGAACGGAGTGAAGCATTTTTGAAGTAGTACTTGCTAGTAGATGTATGCGTGGATAGTAGTATTAAAATTAAAATTAAACATAATATTCATTATTCAAGTAGTAAAAAGTGCTTGGAATCGTCAACTCTACTGCTGGTTCGGGAAAGCTCCTATCCATAAGAACTAGCAAAAAACTCGGTGGTTGCTCTTTTTTAAAATAAATTTGTTATTAATTATCATGCTAGCGTGTACTATTTCGAATATGAAAATATAACAGCAGACAGTTACTTTAATAGCATGATAATAGACATTCTCAATGACGAGTAAAAAAAACGACAAAAATATAGAAAGAAAAAGTGAAATCTGGAAAACGCCACTTGTATGCTGACCTCAAAATAAAATCCAACTTCATATTGTAATGGCGATACAAAAACTGGGCTTAATAAAAGGGTAAAAAAAAGCCTTTCATTTTAAGAGTAATCTACTTGTCGATAAATATTTTGTGGCGCCTTCTTAAATTTTAGAGCAATTAAATACATTGCAGTAAAAGCTATAATATTTTGAGCTGTGATAAACTGTGATAGCCCAGATGATGAGACCATGCAACTTTTTCGAAGTGTCACGGGTTCGAACCCGGGTTTACCAATTAGTTTTTCTGTTAAAACTTATGCGTCTAATTGATATTTGCAATTTATCACACGTTTTCAGGTGAAGGAAAACATCGTGAGGAAAACATCGAGAAATCTGCATATTTCTAGAGAATTCTAGGGGTATGTGTAAAGTACCAATTGGTATTGGACCTGCAGTATGCCCAGAAGTGGGATAGTAACAGGCCGTTACTTTACTTTACTTTTACAATCTATACTACTATATAAAGCTGAAGAATTTGATGGTTTGATTGTATGATTATTTGAGCGCGGTAATCACAGGAACTACTGGACCGATTTGATAAAAATTCGTTGAGTATAAGATAGTCCATTTATCGAAGAAGGTTATAGGCTATATAACATCACGTAAAGATAAGTAAGAGAAGAGCGGCAATAATAGTATTACAAAAAGGGCAAAAATTAAAGCTTTCCTTGCGTGCGCTGACTAAACGGTGATAATAATTCAAAAATCATGTATTACAAAAATGTACCCATCTAATAGTTTTAAATAAAAGTCCACGACAGCATATATCTAGCTTTTAAGATTAACCCACTTAAACCATTTCTTAGGGTTATCAAAAGACTATATTATGGTTTTAATCTTTTCACGCGGGCGGAGCCGCTGGCGATTGCTAGTCTGTTATAATTTGGACTTGGTGTATCTTTTACTCTCCTAATTTATTCTAAGAGTGTCTTAATGAGACTGACTGATTAAATAACTGAATCCAAATCGACAAAACTCGAACAACCATGTAAAACTAATAATGTTTCATTAAATAATTCATTTATTCGAATGCTAAAGTGTTCCTTACATAATAGTAAAACAAATGAATGCATTTATCAATTTTCGCGAAGGAACGTTAGAGAAACATAATAAATTGACATAAAACCTTGGCGCAAGGATTTTATATCAATTTATACAAAGACGGTAAGCAATAGAGCGGCAGCGGTAGACGCTAGCTGTTATTTTAAGTGGATTAAGGACAACGCATTTTAGATCTGGTTAAGCTTCTAACGTAAAGCTTCTGGAACAACGGTTGCACTTTACCGCAAAATCCCCAAATTTGTTTTAGAAATTTTTCTTTTGTTTACAGTGAAAATAAATTTTCTGATTTAGCACTGAGTGCCACGTTTTTATTTATACAATAATTTTAATTTAATATTAAAACTGCCAAGTTTCTTGCTGGCTCTTCTTGGTAGGAACAGATTTCCGAACCAGCAGTAGAATTGACGATTCAAAAGCACTTGTTTAGTACATGAATAAAGAAAATTTTGAATTTGAAAAAGTAATTTTTAAGCTCTTTTAAGTCCTTTCTAGACGCCACTTAAAATGCAAACTATCAGTTAATTAAATAAATTTGTTTATTATTCAATTATTAAATTTGTGCCGTATGGTATTCGGCTGAGTAGAATAGGCACCCTCTTTTCTTACCGAGGTGTCGTAAAAGACGACTAAGGTAAGTTGACGGCATCTCGAAACAAAACCATCATCGAATGGAAAAAACTTACCGAGCGTCTCCAATTTCTCGATTCAGACCACCTCAAAAAGATTCCTGATCGTATAGATTCAGTGGAAACTGCAAAAACAGCGACCACTCATCTTACAGCTCACTTATGTGATACTCTCAAGGATTGCTCTAGGGACATTCCCGATAACTTTCGTTGTCGAGAACTACCAGATGATCTGCGAGAATTAATTGCTAAAAAACGTGCTGCCACTAGGGCACGCGACAGATATCCGACCCGAGAAAACCGGAGTGCGCTCAATAGATTACAGAAAGAGGTTAAAGAAAAATTAACCTCTTTCCACAACGATTCCTGGAATAGAAAGCTCTCGGAGATCAAGCCAGGACACCAGGCCTACTGGTGCCTGGCAAAATCTCTAAAAGCCGATGGGTACGCAGCCACCCCACCACTACTTCGCCCGAATCTCCCACCTGCGTTTGACGATGCTGAAAAGGCCGAATGCTTGGCAGACAGCCTGGAAAACCAATGCTCTCCCAACCCTAGTGTACCCGAATTCACCAAATTCCACTCCAGAGTGGAAAAGGTGGCGGACAATCTTTCCGCAACGACTCCCGAAAGCGAGCCGTTACTTCCCACTACCGGAGAAGAAGTCCGTACCATAATTAAAAACCTCCACTCCAAAAAAGCTCCCGGTCCTGATTCCATCTCTAACAGGGCGCTGAAGTGCCTTCCCGACCAAATCATCCACCTACTGGTACTGATTTTTAATGCCCTCCTTGCCGGATGCTCCTTTCCTGACGAGTGGAAAGAAGCTACAGTGATAGATATCCCCAAACCGGGAAAGCCTCGAAATCTCCCGACTAGCTATCGTCCCATTAGTTTGTTAAACAGCCTAGGAAAAATATACGAGTGAATTATCCTTGCCCGATTAAAATCCCTCGAACCTCTCCCTCCTTCCCAACGAACAGTTCGGATTTAGTCCGAAACACACCTGTGTTCAACAAGTGCACCGCCTCACGGAGCACATATTGCAAGGTTTGCAAACCAAGCAGTTTACAGGTGTCATATTCTTCGATGTTGCCAAAGCCTTCGATAAGGTCTGGCATGCAGGCTTAATCCACAAGTTGCTCCTATTAAATATACCTGACAGACTCGTACTTATCATACGAAACTAACTCACTAATCGTACATTTCGGTACCGCGTAGACGGCACTCTGTCGTCTCGCCGCCCTATCCGTGCCGGTGTCCCTCAAGGATCTGTGCTAGCACCCTTATTGTACTCGCTCTACACGAGTGACATTCCACGGGCGCCTATTAAAGAGCGCACTCATCTTGCTCTTTTCGCGGACGACACCGCTGTATTTACCACATCTCGCCAACCTCAAACTATCACTAGACGTCTCCAGAAAGCGGTAAACAGCCTCGGACGCTGGTTCCGCCGATGGAGAATAGAAATAAACCCTGATAAAAGTGCAGCTATGCACTTTATCGGTAATCGTTTCCGATCTCACATAGACACACCTACGGAAATTTCCCTTTACGATACACCAATTCACTGGCAACAGAAAGTCAAGTACCTAGGTGTCACCTTCCAACCTTCCATGACCTTCCACGAGCACATACGCACAGTCTGCAATAAGGCTGCGTATGTCATGGGACGACTTTATCCGATGCTATGCAAGAAAAGTAAAATGTCACTTCGCAACAAAGTGACACTCTACAAAACTTGCATAAGACCAATAATGTCCTATGCGAGCGTTGCGTTTGCGCACGTTTCAAAGGTCAGATTGCTCACGCTCCAAAGAATGCAGAACCGATTTATGCGTACAGCCACTGGTTGTCCGTGGTTCATGCGGAACGTTGACCTCCATAGAGACCTCGACCTCCCTACCATTACTCACCTCTTTAAACGTTTTTCGAAGTCTTACTTCGAGAAATCCGAGGTACACCCGAACCCTCTAATCTCAGTTGCTTCCACCTACATCCCAGTTAGGTCTGACCACCGAAAATATAGGCGACCAAAAAGCGTCCTATATGACTCTGACGATCAAATAACGATCGCAAACACAAAAACACGTAATACACACACACAGCGTCTTCACCGGCGAAGACGAGGTCCCAGATTTCTGATATCGGTTGGTCGTGGCTTCTTGCCACCCTTCCGTCGTCGCATTGACTAATCAAAGTCATACCATCAGCCCTCCACTACACGTCATCCTAAGCCGTGGTCCAGCCTCACAGGAGGCACCCTTAGAACGACGTTCCCCGAAGCTAGTAGAGCTTCTGCGCTCTACTCTACGCATTTCGCAACCTCGGCGATGCTTCTGCGCTCGCCCGTCCCGCCCGGTGACGCTGTAAAAGCCGTTAGGGCTAACAGCATATTGTCAATTCGAAAAAAAAAAAAAAAAAGAAAAAAAAAAAAGAAAAAAAAAAAAAAGTTGACGACAGGAAGGCGGCCGGTCATAAAATACCTAGCCAAATCATATAATAACATTTTTAAAACACTTAGAGTGTGGCATAAGGGCAAGATAATGATGATATTCGATTATTTCATTTATATCCAATTTAAAATTAGTAACAAATTAGTAACTAACTAACGTAGTCAACCTTTTGAACCATACAACAGAAAATCATCATCATCTTCCTGTTCTTATCCCACTCTAAGTGGGGTCGGCACAACATGTTATTAAAATGTTGTCACATGATTTGGCTACGTATTTTACGACCGGTCGCTTGCCTGACATCAACTTACCTTAGTCGTATTTAAGGACACCTCGGTAAGAAAGAGGGTGGTCTATTCTACTCAGCGGGACACCACACAGCGGGTCGGCTTACCTTAGTCGCCTTTTACAACACCTCGATAAGAAATGAGGGTGGTACTATTCTATTCCGCCGGCTACCACACGGCGGCGTACAACAGAAAATCATATAGCACTGAAAATTGACTGGCCCGTTGGCGCATTGGGTAGTGAACCTGCGTACAGCTCCGCAGGTCGCGGGTTCGATTCCCGCCGAGGCCCAACATATTCTATAAAATGAATTTTTTGGTCTTTGAGCCTGGGTGTATATATGTATTTAAGTATGTATTTAAAAAATATATAAGTACATATTCACCAGTTGTCTGTCACCCATAACACAAGTATTAAGCTTACTTACTTTGGGGACGGACGCCCGTGTGTGTAACTGTCCCATATATTAAAAAAAAAAAATCCTCGAAGGAAGTGAACTGAAGTTGGTCTTAATGTTAAAAGGTCCTAAAAAAGAGATTGCATCTTGTAGCGTTAATTGCTTCCCGGCTAGTTAGGGGATTGCATAAATAGGATGGTCTATACAAAAATCATATGTCCCTCTGTATTTTTAAAGAGTATTTATAACAGCTTGATGGTGATCGCTTATTATCATATCGTTATATTAAGCAAATTTTGTATAAGTATATAAAATTTGTTAGTCAGTCCGACCAACGACTAACGCGGCGTAGTTAGGCGAAAGTCTTCAAAAACTTCGTAGTTAACCTTTAGAACCGTAGAACAGAAAATTGTATAACGTGCAAATATCTAGAAGGAGCCTATGCAAGCCATATCCAGCAATATAGAAGAAGACATATATCACAAAATCGTTGGTTGTTAATGTTTTATTAGCTACACCAAACAAAACGCTTATTATTTAAAATTTCATACAATGGCAATTAAGACAATTCACAGACGTCGAAACAGCAAAACTTGTTTATTTTGCCTACTTCCATAGCATTATGTCTTATGGAATATTGCTATGGGGTAAATGCGCGGATAGTGAAAAAATTTTTGTTTTACAAAAAAGAGCTATACGTAGCATTTATAATTTAAGACCGCGTGATTCCCTGCGAGAGAAGTTTAAGGAAACAGGTATTCTTACATTTGCTTCACAGTATATTTTAAGCAATCTTATTTATGTACATAAAAATATAAAGAATTATAAAACGATAGGTGATGTATACAATAGACAAAGCAGGAACCGACATAAGCTTGCGGCTCCTGCTTTGCGCCTTGCAAAAGTACGTAATTCGTTTGTGGGTTTTGGTATAAGATTCTATAATAAAATTCCGCAATCAATTTCAGCTGTGCCATTACATCAGTTTAAAAACACTGTTAAAAAGAGGCTGATACAGAAAGCCTACTATACTCTTGAAGATTATTTGGAAGACAAGAATGTGTGGATATAGCTCTCTTTGAACCTGTACAAGACAGTATCGACTTAATGTAAATAGTATTAAGAATTATATTTTTAAAAGAGCAACCGCCGAGTTTCTTGCTGGCTCTTCTCGGTAGGAACAGCTTTCCGAACCAGCAGTAGAGTTGACGATTCAAAAGCACTTGTTTACAAGTTTATTTGAATAAAGAATATTTTGAATTTGAATTTGAATTTGAATGGTCAACGACTACTTCATGGTCATAGTGCCCTTACCTTAAAATAAAAGAGCAAAAAAGGTTGGCAATAAGGGGCTTGGGTATCCAGGGTAATCCAGGGTATTTTAACTACTTTAGTCCGCCCGTTCCCGACTAAGCTATCACGGCATGACGAATGATAGTTAAAAAATATTTACATTCTATTCTACATTTGAGCATTTTTTTATTGCCTGAAAATAGGGATAAAACGATATTTTTTTAAATTAAACCTAACTAGATCGATTTTTTCATCCACAAAACACCCTACATGGTGAATTTCATGAAAATTAAACTCATTTAAATATTAAAGATTTCGAATCTGAGTTTAAAATGTACGATTACAAGCATCTTTAACGATTACATAAAATTACTATAGTTAAATTATATCTCTTAGTTGTCGTAACTTAATTTGAAAGTTGTTATTACCTTTAATTAAAATACTCCTTATTTTAAGTTGTTCAATGTATAATTTTAATGTGAAGTGTGTATTTTGTTGGTAATCAATAAACTAATAAATAAATAAATCTTCTTAAAATAAAACTTTGGGAATGAAACACTGACGATGTGTCCTATCTCACGAAAATCATAGAAATACCAAGCTAATTGATAGCAAATTGAGTTTTATTTACTAAATTCGTATATAGGATTCTTGAATAGATGAATATGCCGTATTTGGAATGACATTTTGAATTAAAAGTGGAAACAAATGATCAGACATGTGGGCACTCGCTAAACACCCGCATTACGTTATCGCGGACGCGCGTCGCCTCCATAATGTACCGATCGATATTCTTATCAACACTCCAGGCCTCGGTTATGAAAGTGGCCGTTATTGGCCCTACCACCTGTAATAAACATCGCAGATATCGCATCTACCTTTAACTATTCGGAATTTTGACAAGATAACTAATATTACTTACGCCGCCGTTTGGTAACTGGCTGAGTAGAATAAACCACCCTCTTTTGTTACAGAGGTGTAGTAAAACGCGACTAAACCAAGTTGACGAGAGGCGTGCGGTTGTAAAATACCTAGCCAAATCATGTTACACCATGTTTTTAACATGTTGTGCTGACTCCACTTAGAGTAAGATAAGGGCAGGAGAATGATGAATGATGATTTAGTTAGTTTGGTGTTAAAACAACTCAGTCATATCGGATTTCGTAATTTGGGCGTACCAAAAAAATAAATTGGCCAAAAGCCATCATGGATAACAACAGCTAAAGCGCGTGGTCCTCATTGAGAGTACAAGAGCTAAAATTTTGGGACCCATGAATTTTCCATAAAAACTTGAGAATGAATTTAAAATAAACGAAATCGTAGTGATTAGACAGGCATATGACAAAATTTCGGAGATATAACTAATAATTAATTGATAATTAAGTGCTGTAATTTTTCCAAATAAATAAAATATGTGTAACATGCAACTCTGCATTTCAGACGAGTGGTGGATGGAAGCTCCACATTATTCTCTTTAAAGAGGCCATTTCCTAAGAGTAAAAAAGCAAACGTTATTATTATATAAATTTAATAAAGATCTCTTTTCACCGGCGAGGCGAGAATAGGTCGAAGAAAAATTATTTTTAGGTAACTACTTCAGTACCGACTAAATATTACAAAAAATATATATATACACAATTACGTATAAAATTTTTAGCAAACATTTTAGAACGACATCTTCAGTTTATATTATTTCAGATGACGTCAACAGTTATAAAGATAACATAAAGGTTTAAAACCATTTTGGTTTTAATGGTTTTAAATCAAATTGATGAAAGCTTCGAAACACCTGTTGCGAGCGCATCCTGACAATGGTTATGAAAAGGAATATAGTACAGAGTTACAGGTTACAGAGTTAGTGCTGTTAAGAAAAAAAGTAGTACTAAGTTTCCTCTCCTTCATCACTGAATAGTAAGAGTACTGTGACGTTTTATTTACGTAATTATAGCATCAAGTACTCGCTAATTTTATAGTGGACCCCTATGATCTCAAAAAAAAGGTGAGTGGATTATCTAACTTCGTAAATTATACCGCACAACATCTACAAAAAATTTCTTCTATATTTTTTGTATTTCATACAATTTACATTGTTCTTGTAATCACTAAGAGGAAAAATCCTCTAAGCTACTTGTGACAATCACAAAATAATGGGATACGTTGAATCGATAAGATTTGACAAATTAAAGTTTCTAAATTCAAAAAGTAAAATTAAAGCTTTATTCATAGCGGATAAAGCTAAAATAACTTCACCCATTTAAAATATACACGACCGTTTATTACAATTAATCGTTGCCTATAACGCATTTAATTACAAAAAAATTACCTTTTAATTTATTTTACGGCCTAAATATACGTTTTACGTCACGATTATTAATTTTTTTTTATCAACATATTTGACTTGATAATTAAATACCCAAATAACTGCCGAAAAAGAAACAAAATGCCTTTAATTAGGACCTTAAGTAAAATAACTACCTTTTTAAAATCCACACAAAGGTTACGTAGTCAGTTGTAAAATTTTTAACTAAGTATTTATGAAAATTCGTAATAAGTCTTTCACACTAGAATGGTGTTGTGAACCTATTTTATTTTTTAAATATTTAAGTAATTAAATAAATATAGTGTTAAAGGACATTTTTCTACTCCCATTAAGATGTTATCTTTATTAATGTGCCGAAAAAGCTGTTATTTTCGTAGGATTTAAAACTTTCAATAGAGTTTTAGGCAGATTCTAATAAAAATATTTCTTGGAGTCTACAAAACTTATGAAGTTAGTATTAAAAAGATAAGAATAACTGATTACGTTTTGTTTGTTTTAAGATGTACGTAGAGCAAAATGTAATTTGAGAAGAATTTAATTTACGGCGTCAAGTTGACGAATTTTATACTAACGATAGAAAATATTTTATTTTACTTTTTCCGCTATTTACGTCATCAAATCTATAAAATGTCATTTTCTAAGATGAAAATATAACCCTACATGCGTTAATTTTGCGTAAAAAATCTATTTTCTCCCAAATTTATTAACATTTACGAAAATGACGTGATACCGCGGGCGGAAACCGTTTCCCGACGCCTGCAAAGCCTTGCAACCTGTTGCCGTCGGCACCGCCTTCCGCCCATCGCTACAAACCTTTTCCGGCGCGAGAGAACCAACCCGAAGTTTTATTTCTTCGTAGTCTCGTAGACTTTGTTTGACTTTCTGAAATTATCTACGTACTAAAACTTACCAAAGACGATGCATCGACGCCCTGACAGCAGTTGAGTTTTAAACACAAAAAAAATATACAAAAAACAATCAAAAAAGTTTTTTAATTTTTATTTTAGTTAAAAACAGAAAAACAAATCACTTCAGAAAAAATATGCGACTTTAAATAAAATAGAATAGGAAAAAAACAAACGAAGAATAATAATAATAAGTACAGTTTGAGCGCGTGTGGCGGCTGAGTTATCGCGGTACTAGGAGTGCAGAGGTCGAGAGGAGTTAGGAGAAGACGCGTCGCCGCCACCACGGCCGACTACAGAGTGCTAGCGGGCTGAACGGACGTGGGCCCCACCCCTAGCGCAAGCGCGCTGGACGTCCACCACCGCGCATGACCGACATCCTACCGAAAAGTGGAAAAGTGACTCCTACAACGTAGATATACCATTATGTACTAAATAAATATTGTATCATAATAGGTACCAGCTTGAGTACATAATTTTGACCCAGTTGTATATCATTTCACACTTTATTTGAAGTGTAGCAATTTTGACCATCATATATGATTTTTACATTCATATATTGACCTGAACTGAACTTGAATGCATTATAGAATGATCTCGTATAACGTTTTAATTTTTTTTGGTTCTCATAGCAGCGTCGTTGATTACCAAATTGTAAAGTTCCCTGATACCGCTAAAGTATGCCGCTCTCAACGACACTTCATGTCCCTTGGGTAGGGTTTGGAATTTCGACATAATGCGATTGTCTGTTACAGGGAACACACGCATCTCAAATGCGTAAGTGATATCAAACTTATTGTACGCATAGTCAACGCTATGCCCGCAATGGCCTTTTCCATTCATATCGTAGATACTCTGATTAGCAAACCATTGTATACCAGCTCTCTGATTTACCTTTGCTGCTATATCACCGGCTCTTTTCTTCAAATAATTTATTGATGCCACTGTAACATTTCGACTAGCTAATGGGTAAAGTATAGCATGGCCGTCGCTTCTTAGGGATACGTAAGTATTTATTGTTGATTTGTATTTCATCAAAACGTCGCTTATAAATGTGGTCTCTTTTTCTGAACCGGCCACAGAGCCTTGGTAATCCTGTGAAAATTTGTTAGTTACCATGGGACACACTCCCCATGAATCATCGAAATTTCTAGTTATATCTACGCCATAAAATAATGAGTTTCCCTTGTCACCACTAAGGTTCTTCTTCCAGAATTCTCGCATCTACAAAAAAGAAGAAATTTATGTAAATAGTAATAAGTTTCTTGTATACCCCACTTTGAGTGGGATAAGTGCAAAAGGATGATGATGATGTACCATCGCGCAACACGGTTGAATTACGATTTCGTCGTGGAGCCTAGCCTCTTGATGATGCTTCGGATGCGGGGCAAAATGATCGTAGTGAGTGTGTGTGTGTGGTCAGCGTTTTTTGATAAGTGTCACCACACGTATTACAAAACGCTGTCCTGCATATATAAGGTATGTGAACATTGCTAGCTTTATTGAAGCAGCGGTAGCGGAAATGTTAGGGTAACGGACTTGCGATCAACAGGTCGTTGGTTCGAATCTCGGTCATTGTACTACCGATGTGAACCCACTCCTAACACAAGTATTTAGCTTAGCTGCAGGGGTGAACCAGTTTACTAGAAATTTGTAACCCAAATTACTAGTAACCTTTAAAAAAAGAAATACACTTAGCATTACATAGTTTCTCTTAACAAACGCGAATTATAGCAAAATAATTCTATAATAACTTCTAGGCCGTGTGGTATCCGGCTGAATAGAATAGACCACCCTTATTTCTTACCGAGGTGTCGTAAAAGGCGACTAAGGTAAGTCGACCCGCCGTGTAGTATCCGGCTGAGTAGAATGGATCACTTCTTACCGATCTCTATCTTACCGAGGTGTCGTAAAATACGACTAAGGTAAGTTGACTTCAGGCAGGCGGCCGGTCGTAAAAACGCAGCCAAATCATGTGACAGCATATTTATAACATGTTGTGCCGACCCCACTTAGAGTGGGATGAGGGCAGGAAGATGATGATATCATCTATAGTTTCCGCAGCGCATTCAATGATAGATTTTTATGACTAATTTTTTGCAGCTTATTACATTTTTATAACGGCTCCCTATTTTTTAAATGTAATATAGCCCATATTGCTCAGTAAAGATCGGTAAATCAGTAAATCGGTCCAGCAGTTAATTGTGTGAAAACATTACAAACATACATACAAATTTTTCCTCTTTATAATATTAGTATAGACAAAAGCGAATTACAGCAAAATAATTCTATCATAACTTCTGTATTTTAGAATTCTGGAAAGTAACGCCTGTTTCTATAAATCACTTACAGATCTAAAGTATTCTTGGCCATCAGGATTGGTTGAAGGTAGAATCACCCATCGTACTTTCTGGATCATTTCTTTATTTTCACCACAAGCCACGAGTTGTTCTATTACGAATAAAGCAAACGCGACCGCTTCAGTTCCGGCGTCCTGACCAGCCTCTAAAACTATAACCGACTTTTCCTGATTTTCATTATTGGATGGCTTAGAACTGTTAATTACTACCTGTAATTAATAAAACAATTAGAATAGTTACAATTATATAGTTACAAGTAACTTAATACTTCAAAAGTAATAATAAAATTATTTTGCTATAATCCGCGATGAAGTAAAATAGAAAATATATATAATGCTAAATGTAGAGTGGGCAATCGGTTATCATACCTGATACATGCAGGATTTGTAAAAACACATGCACAAACCTCCACCACCGCCACCACAATACACAAGCAATACATACGTGGAGTCTATCTCCTGATGATGCTTCGGTTGCGGGGCGAAACGATTGTTGAGTTTGAGATAGTGAACGTATGTAGTGCTTGTGTATTGTGGTGGCGGTGATGGAGGTTTGTGCATGTATTTTTACAAATCCTGCATGTATCAGGTATGATAACCGATCGTCCACTCTACATTTAGGCATTATATATATATTCTATTTTACTTCATCGCGGATTATAGTAAAATAATTTAATTATTACTTTTGTATTATGGATCTCCGCAAAATAACGCCTAATTTTATAAATTAACTTAATACTTGTTATGGGTGACAGACAACTGGTGAATATATACTTATATATTTTTTAAATACATACTTAAATACATATATACACTCAGACTGGAAGATCAACAAATTAATTTATAGAAAATGTTGTTCCCTCGGCGGGAATCGAACCCGCGACCAGCAGACCTGAAGGCAGGGTCACTACCCACTGCGCCAACGGGCCAGTCGACAATTATTTATAATCTTAACATATTGAATAGACAACTGTAATAAAGTACATATATCGCTATAATTCGATTTCTTTTGGAAAGATGAAACTGATTATCTTTGATATGAAATGACTTAATCTTGTATACTATATATATATGTGGTGAAAATAAAGAAATGATCCAGAAAGTTCGACGGGTGATTCTGCCTTCAACGAATCCCGATGATCAAGAATACTACATATATTTCGAATCTCGGAAACGGCTCCAACGATTTTCATGAAATTCAGATTAAAAAAAAATGTCGTTTGATCCCTGTTTTCGGGCACGGAAAGAAATTATTAATAGAAACTAAATAAAAATTTTAGCTGTCAAGCGTAATGTTGTGATAGCCTAATGGTTAACGAGCGGACCAAATAAGTTAACTTTTATTAATAAATTGTATTATTTATATCTTAAAAAAAATTACTGAGCAAGGCTCGGTCATATAGGTACTGAGGTGTTATTTATTACTTGATATAAAAATATTTGCTTTTTCTCTGATATACAACAGAAACAGAAAGTTTTTTAAAATGGTGCACGTTGTATAAGCCAGCCAAATAGGAAAACTTTTTAAAAATTGTACACGTTGTATATCAGAGACATAGAGCCCAGACAAAGAATTAAAAAGAATATATTTCTTCTAATATTATTAGTTTTAATATTCATGGAAAATGTGTTGGTTATCTTATTAAAAAGTCCGTAAATAGCTAAAGTTTTTACTGACAAAAATTGTCAGTAAAAACTTTAGCTATTTCGTAAGCGAAATAGTATGTAGTTAAATAAATATTTTATTAAATCAAGTAACTATTTAAATTTGTGTTACTTATAATATAGTTTAAAAAAATATAGAATTTATAAAAAATGCAATTTTTTACTAAATATTGTCCATATTAATTGTGAGAGTTATGCGCTAATAATAATATCTAGTAATTGTTATTTGACTACTATTATCTATATATATAAAAGAAAGTCTGTCTTAGTTACACTATTTATAACTCAAGAACGGATGAACCAATTCGGCTGAAAATTGGTGGAGAGGTTGCTTAAAACTAGGAGACGGACATAGGATACTTTTTATCCCGTTCGACCGCATGTATTTTATCCCGTTAAGTCACTATAAAACGTGGTATAACAAAAACGACTATGACATGGAAAAACAAAACATAGATGACAGCTAAACGTAATTTTGTCTTTTGGTAAGTATGGTAAAAATTTGACAATTATCAAAATAGTAGTAGCTATAAAAGTTACTACATAGTATAATACAAAGTAGCTTTCTCTGTCTGTCCTTATATCACTATGTTTGCTTAAATCTTTAAAACTACGCAACAGATTTTGATGCGGTTTTTTTTAATATATAGAATGATTGAAGAGGAAGGTTTATATGTATAATAAAATTCAATATGGAGTAGAGAAATACTGTGATGTTCACTGAGTGACATAGGCTATATGCTTTATACCCATGCGAAGCTGGGGCGGGACTCCTAGTAACTAATAAAAAAAAGTTTCATTACACACCTCATATAAAGCTTTGCCTTCATAAGTGGTACTATTGCTATAAACTTTAACTACCCTTCCACAATACTCGTTTAAGGCTTTCAAAAATACTGTGACCTGAAATGCATATACTTTATTAACATCAGTTACTGTATTTTGATTAAAAGGAAACATCCTCCTGCCCGTCGATACGACGTGTATAAACATGTTGTCATATGATTTGGCTACGTATTTACGTGGCCGCCTACCTGATGTCAACTTACCTCAGTCGTATCCAGCTGAATAGAATAGACCACGAGTGATTCCAGAGGAAGGTTTGTACGTATAATAAAATTCAATACGGAGTAGAGAAATACTGTAATTTTTGAGGTTTCTGTAAATAATTACATTTTTTTCCGCTTACATTGCAAACGCAGGCTAAACCCTACGAGATTTATCAAAATGATGTACTAAGTATTTGTACACCTTGAAAAGGTCTACAGAAAAGTCCGCGGTGGTATATGTCTCTTATGGATAACCCACTATAGCATTTTTTGTCATTTACTTTTTACGAAAAATAATGCCATATTTTTGAAGCAATTTTTATACAATAGAGCATTAGCCGTTATCCAATAAAGTACCTTAAATAAATAGTTGATTTAATTAATATAGATCAATATGGCCGTTAACAGCATGTAGTTTAAGTGAACATTTTCGGAGATATTACAGATTTAAAATGCCGTGAGGACGCCGCGCTTCGCCCTATAACACTTCGACTTTAGCAGCTATGTCGCTTTTTCAAGAGTTTGTTTAAAGACATTCTGTAATTAATTGTAAAAATAAAATACATAGGGAAAATGTAAAAGTACATAAGTAAAAACGTACTATATGAATTTAGATATTCCAAAGATAGGAATTCTTCTTAGTATAGGGAGAGGGGAATTGTTTTTCTCCAAATTTAACGCGTGCGGGCTACGGGCAGTAATGAATAAATCAAAACTACTGGACCGATTTTAATCATTTTTTTTACACTGACTGCCATGGGATATATATTTTATACCCGTGCGAAGCAGGGGCAGGCCGCTAGTATATGTATAAAAAGAATAAACCTTACTTACTGTACTAGCGCCAATGGCAACATTTTCTATACAAGGGTCCTCGTCTGGTTGAAGTAATTTGTTTAACATATATTTATAACAGGGTCTTAAAGTTTTACACCTGTAAAATGTGATTTTTATCACTAAATAATAATTCCATTAATATTAGTACTAAATCGTAAACATGTTATTTAGTTAAAAGTTTAAAAAAAAATTTAGTTATCCGTTTTCAGGACAAGATTAGATTATTTAAAGAAGATTTTCAAGGATGGAATTTGTGTGTAAACTTCAGTTAAGCATATATTTTTCCTGTGCCTATAATATGTCATTATTATTTTAAAGTTTTTTTCTGATGCAGATGTGTTCAAACCGGGATAGAAACAGGCAATTTTATTTATTTTGTATTCATACAAAAGTAGTAGAATTTTGTAGAATAAAAGTAGTAATTTTTAAGTATTTTTAAAACTCACATGAAACTATAGTGGTTCGATATAATTATTATTATCAGGTACAATGAATAATTTTTGAAAAAAATATTTTGTTTTAAGTGATTTTTTGTGATTTAAAACAGAAAGATTCTATGTTAACTAATCATCATCATCCTCCTGCCCTTATCCCACTCTAAGTGGGGTCGGCACAACATGTTACAAACATGTTGTCATATGATTTGGCTACGTATTTTACGACCGGCCGCCTGTCTGACGTCAACATACCTTAGTCGTATTTTACGACTCCTCGGTAAGAAAGAGGGTGGTCTATTTTACTCAACCGGATACCATACGGTGGGTCAACTGACCTTAGTCACCTTTTACGACACCTCGGTAAGAAATGAGGGTGGTACTATTCTATTCAGCCGGATACCACACGGCGTATTCTATGTTAACTAATCATTTTGTAAATTTAATTGCTTAATTAAATTAGAAATATGGAATTTAAGCAACTGCTAATACTTCAAAATAAATGTAATATATGTTTCAATATAGTATATACAAAAACTACGCAAAACAAAAAACTTTTATCAGTCATTAAATATTTTATACATACCCGCATTCATTCGCGTCACCAGCAGTTAAAAATGCTAAAAATATTACATTTGTACTTGTAAGGACACGTAATTTCCAAATTTGGTATTGTATTGTGAGAATAAAAAAAAACAGCTTTAATAAATCAAATATTATCATTCTTTTACCCCTATCCCACTATAAGTGGTAACATCATGTTAGATGATTTGGCTAGTTATAATATGTACGGCCACCTGCCGTCAACTTAATTTAGTTGCCTTTTACCACACCTCGGTAAGAAATGAGGGTAGTCTAATTCTACTTAGCCACATACCACGCGGCGGGTAAATTTAACATAGTCGCCTTTTACACCTTTGTAAGAAATATGGGTGGTCTATTTTACTTAGCCGTATACCACGCGGTGGGTTAACTTAGTCGCCTTTTACGACACCTCTGTAAATGAGGGTGGTCTATTCTACCTCGCCGGATACCACACAGCGGGAAATTTTCTACTAACTAAACAGTAAGACTAAATAAATTTACCATTTATACACACACCTATTAAAGAAACGAAAACATTAAAAGAAATCATTGTAATACATTATTTAAAGCCAAATTATATTTTCCAATATACTATTTACTTAACAGTGAACATTTTTAAACTACGTTAGAAGTAATTCTGAATACAACATAAACAAATAGTACGTTGATTTCAAAATATCTTATCGTAAATTGTATGCAGGAAACTGCAAAAGCTTTCTGCTACATTCAATAAAATTTTATAGTAAAGTAATAAAAAAATTATTTGGCTATAATCCGTGATTTTATCGCCTATACTCTTGTTGTATAGTACTCATGCCTATAGTACTCATTCTATGCCCAGCCGTGGGTTAGCACGCATATATTTTACTCCTTATTATATCACTAATATTTTCTAAGAATTTTTAGGATAGATGGAATTTTATTTATTTATTTTATTTATTTATTTATTTAACAACATCCACTACCTTAACAGCTAGCCAATGCGATAATGGAGTAAAACAAATTATATATATCTATATCCTCCTGCCCTTATCCCACTTTAAGTGGGGTCGGCACAACATGTTATAAACATGCTGTCACATGATTTGGCTGCGTTTTTACGACCGGCCGCCTGCCTGACGTCAACTTACCTTAGTCGTATTTTACGACACCTCGGTAAGAAGGAGGGTGGTCTATTCTGCTAAACCGGATACCACACGGTGGGTCAAGTTACCTTAGTCGCCTTTTACGACACCTCGGTAAGAAATGAGGGTGGTCTATTCTACTCAGACGGATAGCACACGGCGGGTCGACTTACCTTAGTCGCCTTTTACGACACCTCGGTAAGAAATGAGTGTGGTACTATTCTACTTAGCCGGATACCACACGGTACAACAAATTATTTTATCTTAAACACTGTAAAGGATTGATTATAATAATATATTACTATAACAATTAGTCCAACTTAATATCTTTGTGAATTCCACCAGAGAGCAACAAAAGCAATTAATTCTTTCGTCTTATTCCCGCCTAAAGCAAGAACTTTCATGTTAATCTGGTACTCATCATCATCCTGCCTTTATCCCACTCTAAGTAGGGTCGGCACTGATTTAACGGAGGTTAAATAAAACACGGGATAGAAGTATGCGTTTACTCGCCGAATGACAAACGTCACAGACTAAAAACGTTTACTTTTTATATTATCTACATTACAGGCACAACATGTTGTAAACATGTTTTTATATGGTTTGACTAGTTATTTAACGACCGGCCACCTACTTGACGTCAACTTACCTTAGTAGAAATGAGATTGGTCTATTCTAATCAGCCGGATACCACACAGCGGTCATGTAAATCTGGTACTCTGTTTTAAATATCATTAAACACTAGGTTTATCAGAGAAGATCAAAAACAATTAACTTAAGTTTTATTCTGTAGTTAAACTTCTGTTTTTATTTATATTTATGTTTTCTGAATATTTGAAATTTTGCAGAAATATTAAATAATATATTGCGTGAGTTAAATTGCACGTCGACTTGGAGGTCGTTCGAATGGAAAATTAAACGTAAAACGTAATATCGGCAAAGTATCTTAGGTATTGCATCCGTGCAATATTGAGTCGACATCATAAGTCCTCCACGGAAATTGAACATATCCTACATTTTTCAAATTGAAATTTAAGTTCATATTAAATTTAGAATATATTTAGATGCCAGTAATAGTCAGCGATATATTTAATTCACGATTTATAAACCGGTTAAATAAATTTATAACCGGTCATATTCAAAACAGTCACCGGTTATACTTGTTGTAAACTTAAGGTCCGGTTTGTTAGCTCAAATCTTTCGACACAAAGAAAACTAAACGGCAATCATAAAAAAAAGTATTACTAAACGGCGCTGCCTGTTAAATAAATACAGTCAATAATGAGAATATAGGAAGATTTAGCATACCCAGAGTGTGTAGAGGAAGAAACGAGTCTTTCCCCTTATGGCTGTGTCCCATGTACTCTCTGGTAAGATGTGAGGAGAAGGAGGGAGACCAAGTAGGGATGATATTGAAGTTGAGAACTTAACAAATATCCCCTCAGGAATATTATCAGGTTTTTCAAAGCTAAGTAGGTTAAAGCAGGTTATACTGTCGGGTCATATACATATTCACTAAATCATATGGTGATATTATTTCAGATGTATTAATCCCATGCAATTACCATTATATTGAAAAAGGAATAATAGAAAATTTCTTAATATGAATTTATACGGATATAATAAAACCTGTCGAGAAACAAGTAATACTCATACACGCATTGCAAAATGTTCTTTATTAAAAATACTGTATTAAATATTAAAATACAAATATATTTTTTAATATACCATTGTTTTATTGTAGAGAGAAACCATATAGTTGGACATGTTTTGATTTTGAGCTACCAAATTAGTTTAGCTCAGTTCGATTATCACAAATACTCGTACTCAAAGACGTAATAAATATATTATTTTTCTTAAACAAAAAATCGAGATTCATAAATTAGCTGTCTGTACTGTCTTCCTCTAGACTAACTTTAAATCTCTGACTCGAAAACTTAGGTGAAAACTCCTTCTTAATTTGCGCTGCGAACGCTCTGAAGCCTTCATAGAACTGTGGGAATACAACGCGTAATAGTCTTTCAGGGTATATGAACTCGTGGCCATCTGTGAGCTCCATCGTGTATGAATATGGAACACCTACTGCTCCAAACGCAAAATCATCGCTACCACCGGCAGCTGCATACCATTTTCCAGCACTCAGAACTTTGAAAGGTTGCCCTCCAGCCCTTTGAACAGCGTTCGATACAGTTCTTGCCAAAATATCTAACTTCTTCCATTCCTTAGGCAAGTACTCTCCTGTATATCCCCAAGGGTATACCAAATACTGCCCATATGAGTGTAGGGACACATATAATTTTAGTCGTTTGCTATTTTCCATCATAATGTTTCGGACCATTTGGGTTTCCACTTCAGAGAATGGTTTTGGTCCAGCGTAAGTTTCTTTGTCGCAAGGATTATTTGATACACCGCTAACAGCCCATTTGAAACCATAGTTTCGGTTGCCATCAACACCAAAACAGTCTAAAAGTGAATTTTTAGATCTCGTTTTCCTCCACAATCGATTCTGCAAAAATTTTTTGATATCATGTTAGGTCTTAAATGTTGGTGAACATGTTATTGTTTATTTTTATAATTTGTGATCTCAAAACAAAGTTCTATATGTTGCTATTATTTTCAAAACAATCGCAGAAGAAGAAAAAGTGTTAAGATGGTGGATGTTTTTGTACCGTACTAGCGAACAAGAGTTATTGTCAATAACTATTCTAATATAAAATGTAAAATAAAGGGAGTTTTATTACAATCATTTTTTCCATCATCATCATTTCATATAAAGGATATTTATCAACTTTAATTTTATTGTTAATATAATTGACAGTATTATTTTTAGAATTGATTGTATAAACTGAATTTGTATGCCAGAAATGGCTGAATATATTGTTGTAGAATGTACCATATTATTTGTAACTGTACTGACATATATTTAATGCAAATAAATATTATTATTATTATTATTATTATTATGAGAATATTATAAATCTGAATTAAACTATAATATAATTATTATTTATAATGTTTAGCATAGAGTTTATAGTATGTCTATAGAAACTACTACTATATGAAATTCGACTGCCATGGAATGTAAGCATATGAAATTTATTACGTAGTTTCAGCAATATTAGTTTACATTAGTAACTTTAAAACCTTAATACTAAGAACCCGGGCTACAATAGAACATCTATATAACTAAGTACATTTATAATTTATCTCTTGATATGATCAATATCGGTTATCAAGCATAGAAACCAAAAAAAGATTACTATAGTAAGAAAAATTTTCGATTTTATTCCAAATATTTGAACTAGAGCGAAAATATAAATCTCAACATAATAGCTACCAATATAAATTCTTAACGCTTATCGCTGTTTCTAATTATCGATGTAAACAATATATAATCCAGCCATAAAAGGTCTAGAAGGAACTTAATACTTCTAAGTAATTCTGTACAGACAGATGTTTCGAAATTTTAGTATAATCCCAGCATCTATAGACAATAGCTATTTTATATACTTTACATTTTTGATATGGAACAATTCTTTAAGTCTTGTCCGGAAATTTTTTTTTACGGCTTTGTATGATTTATTTTGATGACTATTTTTAACTTCTATAGTCTTATTCATGAAATATTATTTACTTAATATTGCGATTAATTTTGAGGACTATGTTTAGTCTTTTTTGTATCATTCATAAAATATTATTTACTTAGTTGTACGATATATCTTGAGGACTATTTTTACGCAGTTTTGGATAGCGTAGCAAATATACATAGTAGAGTTTACTTACTGCCCTATTAGTGCGCGTGAACTCGTATCCATCAGGATTGACTACCGGGAGAATGTACCAGTCCACACCATCCAGTTCCTGACGTGCCTCGGGGTCGTTGACCAATCTGTGGATCAGGTACAACGCCATTGCGGGCGCCACCCACTCGCGGGCGTGTATACCTGTGAATCAACAATAACTGTTCATTGAATGCAAATTAAAGGACGAAGACCCCGCAATGAATGAGACAAGACAGATTGGACCATCAGTGACTGATACGATGAACGGCGCTGATAATTTCTGAATTATAATAACAAATGTGATGGATGATGACACCGCTGTGATTATCGGGTTTATTTTTTTGAATATAATAAAACCTCAGAAAATAAAACTGCTTCAATTTCCTTATGTAACAAAATATATTGCATCAACAAAAATTTGGAATTGCTTCCTCTGTTACTAAATTTAAAAATGTATTCACATCGTCTACTGGACTTAGGTAAATCATTGAACATGTTAAATAGGGCCTGCTAGAAGAATGTCCTAGTGTGCTATCACAAATTTTAACAGCAGTTTCTTCTGTTGTACTCTGAAGATCAAAGCTGAGACGACTGACTAACGGCATTTTAACCATCATTTTCACAAATATCATAGTGTATTTTTTATTATAATATATCTCTCTACTTGTTAGCAGTATAAAATCAAAACAAGATATTGGTAGGTATTTGAAAAAGCAGGGAAAAAAATGTCAAGAATTCCTGGTAAAGATATTTCTGCTATAAAAAACGTTTTAGACTACCAAATAGGTTCGGAAACGACAACAAAAAGCTTGCAGATAGCCCCGAACAGCTGGTCAGAGAATTTCAGTATACTTCTCCCATAGTTATCCATTCATAGATTAGCAGACTCTGTTTTGTTTTGTGGCTCTATGTGGATAAGGGAGGTTATCATCTAGGAATTTTAACAATTCTCCCCTAGCATCTAAAAACATTGGGAGGTAACTTACAACTTTAACATCTTATAACGTACCAGCGTCAATCATTATAATGGGATTTCCAGCATTTGGGTTTGAGGATATCTTGACTAACTTCATTCGTCGCCCCTGATAACTTGTACCCAGGTTCTGAAGTTGCAGTAAATCAGGATGCCGCTTTGCCATATTTTCTATGTGATCTTGTATCTGTAAGAAATATATTATGAGAATTTGAGTGGGTGGGTTAAGTAGTCGATTATCAAATATGTGATGAGTTTCCGAGATAAACTACCGTTCCAAAATTAAACTGATATAGAGCTTATTAAAAAGATCTATAGGATATACATAATGCTAAAAATGAACACGATCAACTCAAAAATTAAGGAAAACTTAAAAATGTCTTTGATCGCCTTTATTTTAAAGGATTTGAGAGCAAGTGAAACTATTCGTGATTGCAATATATGATAATAACTATAACCCTAGTTGTAATATCCACCCTACCAGTTGTAATATCCACAGTCTTAAATTTTGACAGGTTGTTAAAGCCAAACGCTTTGTAAAAATTGTTTGAATCAAATTCATCAAAAAATGAATAGTAGTCGTAGGTGTGAAGATTTTGTAAAAGGAAATAATACTAACCCCTTGAAAAGAGTGATACTCGTAAATACTAAAACCACGGAGAACTCTCCTCTTTGGCGTCCTCTCGGCACTCTCAAGTAATCTAAAACAAATCATAATAATAGGAGTTATCATATACACAATATTCTCATATTAAGTTAAGTATAGCCTCAAATTTGTGATGAAAATGCACTCAAGAATAAGTAAAGAGATGTAAGAATTATATCATTTACACATACTGATCTATTTTTCATAACGGTTAGTCTTTAATCTAGGTTGAACGTTGCACAAAAATATATATGCATAAAACATAGAGGTTAAATACTTTTTTACCTAACTTATTCTACTTTTAAGTACGCTGCGTCTGTAAAATTCTTGAACGGAATACTTCGTCTCTGTTCTCGATCCCTGTTTTTGGAATTAAGGATTTGATTTTCGACCTACCACGATTTCTATATGGATTGGTAGTTCTCAGAAATTCTCCAGAAACTTACAGGTTTCCTCAAGATGTTTTTCTTCATTGAAAAGATTGTGATAAATTTAAACGTCTATTAGGCGCATAAAATTTTAAAGAAAACGATCCTCACCGGCTTCGAGACCGCGACGCTCTGATTGGCTAGGTATATAAGTTTTCAAAGAAATCTCCAAGTTAAGGTAATCGGCTAAAAATCCGCGACCCTCTGATAAGAGTCATACAGTCATACCAACCATATCTACCATATCATATTCACCTTAGTCATGGCTAGTTACATTAAGATCGCTTCAGAGATATAAACGATAAACAATGACACAATTAAACATCATTACAATTATCGTATTCCAGGAAGTTACAGTAAATTATAATAGCATTATTTAAACTACACAATCACTCTCTGTAATATGAACAGATTTTACGATGAGAGCACTTTTTGTTACAGGAAGATGTAACTTTGAAATTTTTTTTTACTTTTTTTAAGTACATAACAGCTATTGTAGCTAAAATGTTAAAAACCAATAATTTATAGAAGTAAGCGTTATTTTGTGGAATTCCATATTACAAAAGTTATAAGAATTACTTTGCTATAATCTATGTAATGGTAAGTGTAGGAAGCAGAAACCGTTCTCATACCGTATATATGCAGAATTAGTTACCGCACATACTACAAAACACCACCACCCACTACGACTATTTCAATTTATTACACACATTCACTGCGACAATCACAATCGTTTCGCCTCGTAACTCGAGCATCATCAGGAGACAGATTCCTAGGAGCATATCTCAAAACGTGTTAATGTTTTTAGTGCTTGTGCTACACTTAGCATTATATAGCTAAAAACAACTTAATATTAACGTAATCTTGTAACTTAACTTATATATTGGCAGGTTAAATTTGTCCCTGAAATTATCTACACATATGTCGGTTTACTCCACCTATTTTCCTTTATATTAACTATGCCCATAAGTTTCTATAGAAAGCTAAGGGTTTTACTTCGCCAGCCCTTGGCAAGAGTAAATTTTCCAACCGTTTAGGACTGGTTTTACAGTATTTTTATGTCCTAAAGATAAACGCCGAATATACCTTAGGTTTACCACGTGATCCCTTGGCAAGACTAGTACCAGTAACTAGTAAGCCGCGGTCGCACTTACTATGTCACCAATATACCAGACAAACCTCTTTGGTTTTACGTTTGTATTTTTTGTTATAGTTGTGTTTCTTTGGTTTAAATTAAAAATTAAAAGAAAAAGGGAAGCTTTCCAACCCTTTGGAAATCGCGACACTGGTTTAACATTAAAATCTTAAAATTATAAAAACTAACCAACCTTCCATAATTAGGTTTGACGTCATAATCTAAGTATTCACTCTTAATGAACTGTTGTACGAATGGTATTTCATCTGGTGGTACCAATACATCGGTACTGTCATTGAGGGTTCGGCTCTTTTTCAAAAATTCTAACTTGTGTTCCGGCGCCTCAAGTTTATTTATTGCCTCTATTTGCAGTAACTTTGTTGGGTATAACTTTATTAAGGCATAGCTGAAATAAAAAATAATCTACAATTCCAAATTCAAATATTGGTTTTGCTTGATGAAATATAGAATGTTTTGATATATTAATGTTTTTTTTTTTTTTTTTTTGTTTTTAATTTACTAAATACTAAACTAAACTATTTTACAAAAACAAGCATTAAAAAAAAACAAATTAAAACTACTTAAATAATAACTAAAGAATAAAGATAAAAATTAATAAATATATATATATATATACATATATATTTACACTAAATCAAAACCATCCATTCCATTGTAATGGGGTAGAGTTCCTAAAATACTGGCATTTTTTTTTATTTATTTATTTATATTATTATTATTTATAAAGAGAGCAGTTGTCACAAGTAAGGTTTTGACACATTTGTACAAAATATTCTTTACCGAGGTGTCGTAAAAAGCGACTACGATAAGTTGACCCGCCGAGTGGTATTCGGCTGAGTAGAATAGACCACCCTCATTTTTAACCGAGGTGTCGTAAAAGGTGACTAAGATAAGTTGACTCGTCGCGTAGTATACAGTTGAGTAGAATAGACCTTCCTTATTTCTTACAGAGGTATTTACCTTAGTTAAGGTAAGTTGACCCGCCGTGTGGTACCCGGCTGAGTAAACTAGACTAACCTCTTCCGTTCATACCGAAAGAGCCAGCAAAAAAATCGGTTGCTCTTTACATTTTACTCTAATTTTAAGATAGCACGTTGCATTTCGTCCATTTCGTGCAAGGTCGAAAAATAGTTAAATACACACATTTTTGCATTGCATGCTATCTATATGTCTTATTCTAAAAGTTACGAGATAATATAATAATTCAGCGTAATAGCTTTACAGCTCATTTTTCGTGCAAGTTCGCTTAGTAATAACAACCGCGTATATTGTAACCCATGCCTAAGTTTGTAGAGCAAACATTTGATTGCATCTCTTCCAGTGAGCGTTGAGTTAAGAATTATGCACACTAATTAAACGTTCATTATACATACTCGTCATATTTGCTCTCTTTTTTGCAGCCCACTTCCCATACACTTAGTAGACCTGTGAAGAAAGATATAAATATAAATAAATATATGGGACACTTCCACACACGGTCGACCGTCCCCATAGTAAGTAACTTAATACTTGTGTTATGGTAGACAGATAACTTGTGAATATATACTTATATAAATTTAAATACAAACTTAAATACAAATATACACCCCGACTCAAGGACCAACAAATTCATTAATAGAAAATGTTGGCCCTCGGCGAGAATCTAAACCGAGACCCGCGGAGCTGAAGGCAGGGTCCCTACCCACTGCGCCATCGGGCCAGTCAATTCATTTATTTCAGTTAAATATTATTAAAGAAACCGGTTTATTCTATAAACTAGGAGAATCAGGTTTAAACAATATACAAATACTTGTGGAAAATCCTGTAATTCGCTCTAACGGAGCATGGAATCGGTGACAGTTTCCCTTAAAAACCTACCATTAAGATTCGAGGACACGATGTCCGTATTACATAAGTGTAGCGTTCCTACTCTCATTTTAAACGGTTACGTTGGCTATATGACAGAACTATAATAAATAATATTTTTGCATATATCAAAACGCCGTGTTTTAATGAGTTAATCTTGTATGTATATCCGCCGTGTGGTATCCGGCGGTGTAGAATAGTACCACCCTCTTTTCTTACCGAGGTGTCGTAAAAGGCGACTAAGGTAAGTCGACCCGCCGTGTGGTATCCGGCTGAGTAGAATTGACCAACCTCATTTCTTACCGAGGTGTCGTAAAAGGCGACTAAGGTAAGTTGACCCACCGTGTGGTATCCGGTTTAGTAGAATAGACCACCCTCTTTCTTACCGAGGTGTCGTAAAATACGACAGAGGTAAGTTGACGTCAGGCAGGCGGCCGGTCGTAAAAACGCAGCCAAATCATGTGACAGCATGTTTATGGCATGTTGTGCCGACTCCACTTAGAGTGGGATAAGGGCAGAAGGATCAAAACGCCGTGTGGTATCAGGCTGAGTAGAATAGACCACCCTCATGTCTTACCAAGGTGTCGTAAAAGGCGACTTAGGTAAGTTGACTCACCGTGTGGTATCCGGTGAATTAGAATAGACCACCCTCTTTCTTATCGAGGTGTCGTAAAATACGACTAAGGTAAGTTGACGTCAGGCAGGCGGCCGGTTGTAAAAACGCAGCCATATCATGTTACAACATGTTTATAACATGATATGGCTGCGTTTTTACAACCGGCCGCCTGCCTGACGTCAACTTACCTTAGTCGTATTTTACAACACCCCGGGTGGTCTATTCTATTTAACTTGATACCACACGGCGGGTCAACTTACCTTAGTCGCCTTTTACGACACCTCGGTAAGAAATGTGGGTGGTACTATTCTACTCAGCCGGATACCACACGGCGTATATCACTAAGAGTAGCAAACTTTTATAATTTACTTGCTTTATTCACATTCAGAACTGAAGGATATAATTATTATATTTAATTTTTTTTTAAGTTTTAATTAATGTGATTATTTTACACGCTCATATAGGACAAACAATATGATCGAGTATTACTTATAACTTTGTTATAGTCGTTATTGAGGCTGAGTATTGAAAAAAAGTTAGTAAGTTACAATGTAATTAAAGTGAGAAAATAAAGTAAGAAACAGCGAAAGTGAAGTTTTAACCCCTTCAACTGTCTGTAAGTGAAAAACTTGCACAGAGAAAATTTTATTTACTTCCTAGTTACACTCCTACCCTCCGAAAAAGTATATATTGGTACATACATATATTATACGCTTACTCATATACACTTATGCAATAATATTACTATCAAGAGACTATTTACTTCAAAACTGCCGCCGTACATCTCGTGAATCGGAGCAGTACCTTAAACGCTATTTGCGTAGAGCGATTCTTTAATTTGCGGCGACTTTTGCCGTGTTTCTTTGGCTTCGTGTAATTGAGCTACAAAAGCCCGATTCGATCTGGCTTCCACGGACCAATTCCGAACCAATATCATTAAAGCTCTTTGATCGCCCGAATCTCCTATAATTTTAATTTAATAAAGACGGAATTTTTCGTTTGAAATTAACTGCAACGTTCTATAGAATGAAGCCAGGCATGTCCTTTGATCAAATATTACTTTATTATGTTTGAAAGGAATTGGAATAATTGATTTTATATTAAATTTATAATGTTTCCATCACGTTCCTTTGTAACCTTTGTGTAACGTACTTTGTCGAATATTTATTATACTGATGGAACTATAGCTACTTTTACTTGTTTTTCTTTATAATTAAAGTCTTTTGATGAGGGGTCACCATTCCGAGCCATACGATTTCAATGCCCGTGAGTTTGTTTATCTCTCTAAGTATATCCCCTGCCAAATTAATATCTTGTTATATCCTAAACGTAGCTGTAACGTATATAGGGCTAACATGTTAATTAATAAATCTATACTAATATTTAAAGCTGAAGAGTCTGTTTGTTTTTTTAACTACTAAGCCTATTTGAAAAATTATTTGAGTGTAAGATAGTCCATTTATTGAGGAAGACTATAGGCTATATAATATCACGCTAAAATGAATAGGAGAGGAGCAGCAATAGAAGATAATACGAAAATAGTTATTAAAAATCATAAAGTTCTAAATAAAAGTCCGCGACAGCATATGTCTAGCTTTTAAGGTTCACCCACTTTAACCATTTTTATGGTTATCAAAAGACTATAACGGTTTCAATCTATCCACGCGGGAGGAGGAGAGGAGTAATAAATATATGGGACAATTACACACACGGCCATCCGTTCCCAAGGTAAGTAACTTAATACTTGTGTTATAGGTGACAGACAACTGGTAAATATATTATACATAAAAGTGAAGGGACGGGCTATTACTATCCCACTTTTGGGCATAGGCCTCCTCTCTACGTTTTGGAGAGGACTGGAGCTAAGACCAACCAAGATGCTCCAATGCGGATTGGTAGGTTACACATATCCCTAGAATTCTCTAGAGATATGCAGGTTTCCTCACGATGTTTTGTTTTACCGAAGAGCATATAGTAAATTCCAATTATCAATTAGACACATAATTTTAAATAGAAAAACTGAATGCCGACGCGAGGTCTGAACTCGTGACCCACCTAGAACTAGTTGTAGGGTCTCATCGCTGGGCTATCACAGCTCCACATAATATTATTTATCACATAATAATTTTCTTTTAATCGTTAATAGGATTTTAATAGGTCAATATAAAATATCTAAAATCACGATTTTTAGTTTTTCTCCAAGCAATCTATGTTTAAAAAAAATTAAGTACAAAAATATAAAATAATATCTTATTTTTATTTTAACACTGAATCTTCACTCGAACATTTTACATCGATATATGCAAATACCTATATAATAGTATGTAATAATTTATTGCTTATTGAGAATTTCACTGAAAACCTCTATGTGTAACTCTAACTTAAGTACATACCAAACATAATTCAAAATACATTAGGTAACACTGAATATTACATTATAAACTAATACTAAACATAATTCCGAGAACGAAATAATCTATTTCCGTTTTATTAAATGTAATTAATAATAAATAAATAATAATAATAATTCTTTATTTTAAGTTACAAAAATTACCAAAACTTACATAAGAAATACAAAAATTAATTTACAGATTTAGTTCTACATCAAATAAATATGCGTTTCACCGACAGCTAAAATAGAATCGTATAAATATTGTTTATAGTTTATTAAAAATACTTATTCTATTGATTTCATCTCTCAGCTAGCGGTAAAGCTTATTTTATAGTCACTAAAAGTAGGTCTAATGTAACCTCAAATATCCCTTCGCGTACTAGATCAGAGAAAGTGTTATTTATAGCGAGAAATCAGTGAAATGTAACGCTCATAGAAACTAAGGAAATGAAAAATCAAATGCATTTATATTCAAACTATAACTTCCGTAAATAATTCCGATTAAAGTAATAGAAATTTAAGAAAAATAAAGCCTTATTCTTATATCAAATTTACTCACCAAAGACAAATATGATCCAAATCGTCATTATTTAAAATTCAAAACACTTAGTTGCAACTGTTATTTTTGAAAATAGAACTGTATTTTTTTTACATACTACAATTTAATCAAGCGCAGAACCGTGCACACTCTTCAAGTCCCTGCTAAGTACTGCGATATGCGCAAGCGACGATCTTTAAGATCTTCCAAAATCGCATACAATCTAAGCAAAGGGCATTCCTTAAAGGTCTTTCCCCTAAAACATATATTTAGTGTGTTTTGTAGTGTATAATATTTTGTTTTTCGAACAACAACAAGAATTTTCATCTTCCTGCCCTTATCCCACTCTAAGTGGGAACGGCACAACATGATATAAACATGCTGTTACATGATTTGGTTACGTATTTTACCAACGGCCGCCTGCCTGACATCAACTTACCTTAGTAGCCTTTTACGACACCTCGGTAAGAAATGAGGGTGCTCTATTCTACTCATTCGAATACCACACGGTGGGTCGTCTTACCTTAGTCGCCTTTTACGACACCTCGGTAAAAAATGAGGGTGGTCTATTCTACTCATCCGTATACCAACCGGTGGGTCATATTACCTTAGTAGCCTTTTACGACACCTCGGTAAGAAATGAGGGTGCTCTATTCTACTCATTCGAATACCACACGGTGGGTCATCTTACCTTAGTCGCCTTTTACGACACCTCGGTAAGAAATAGGGTGGTCTATTCTACTCACCCGGATACCACACGGTGGGTCATCTTACCTTAGTCGCCTTTTACGACACCTCGGTTAGAAATGAGGGTGGTACTGTTCTATTCAGCCGGATACAACACAGCGTTGTATTTTGTAGTGTATTATATTATATTATGTTTTTAGAATAGCAACCAGTATTTTCCTCATTGATTTATTTATTTTTATTTTATTTATTATTAATATATCAAGTAACAAAGACTCATTTGTTAGTAGCTTAACCTATATGTCAGTACCTTAAGCAACACTTAATTTTATTTTTAATTTTTTAAATTATTGAAGTCGTCATTCGTTCATATATTCTAAAATATATGAAGGAATGACGCCTACAAAGTCTAATTATTTATTTTTTTCAATTTCTCCGCTCTACAATTGGAGCGCGGTTAAAGTCGTAAAATAAATTAAAATTATGCTATCAGTTTGTACGCTCCGGTTTTCTTATAAACTTAACAGACTTGTGTAGTTATTTCTGAGGTAATTACGTTGAATTATGAATCTTGGAAAAAAAATTATTTATACTTAATTTAAATATTCTAAAGTTTAATTGAGTTACTAATTTTACCGATTGGAACACATTCGTATCATTTTCATTTTCAATTTTTTTAATGATTTGTAGGACTTTTATTCGTATTAAAAGCGGCAGAATGGTTAGAGTAACAGACTAGCGATCAAAAGGTCGTGGGTTCGAATCGACCAGCTATTACATTTCCGACCTGAACCCACTCCTAACACAAGCATTTTAGCTTAGCTGGTGGGGTTAACAAGTTTACAAATGTACAAGTTTTAATTTGTAACCCAAATTGATAGTAACATTTTAATAATAAAAAAAACATTTCATTTATGACAGATTTGTGCATAAGAATATATGTACATAAATATAAAAATTAGGAACCGACATAAGCTTACGGCTCCTACTCTGCGTCTTGCAAGGGTACGTAAGTAGTTTGTGGGTACGTAAGTAGTTAAAATTTCGCAATCAATTTTAGTTTTGCCATTACAGCAGTTTAAAAACTTTGTTTAAAGAGGCTGATACACAAAGCGTACAATATTCTTAAGGATTACTTAGATGATAAGAATGGATATAGCTACTCTTCGAACCTATTCAGAAATTAAAGACTAAATGTAAATAGTAATAAGAATAAATTTTTGAAAATAGCAACAGCCAAATTTCGTGCTGACTTTTCTCGGTAGGAACAGCTTTCCGAACCAGCAGTAGAGTTGACTAGTAACTTAATAATAGTGTTATGGGTGACAGACAACTGATGAATAAATAATTTAAAATACATACTTAAATACATATATACACCCAGGTTCGAAGAACAAACAAATTTTTGTTAGAAAATGTTGGCCCTCGACGGGAATCTAACCCGCGACCCGCGAAGCTGAAGGCAGGGTATACCAACTGCGGCAAGAAGACAGTAAATGCGGTATCTTCGTAATTTGTTGAGCCACGAAACTATAATGCCAAAAGTCACGAAACGTGATTTAAGGCAAGTAATGAAGACCAAATCATTCAGTATAATGAATCAACGGGGCGCAGAGCAAAATAGCTCTCATGGGATAAAAAGCTCTGAAATTAGGAGAGCTCATCGTCCTCCTGCCCTTATCCCACTCTATGTGGGGTCAGCACAACATGTTATAACATGCTTTGCGATTTCGTCGTGGAATCTATCTCCTTACGATGCTTCGGTTACGGGGCGAAACAATTGTTGAGATTGTGGTGGTGAATGTGTGCAGTGCTTTTGTATTGTTATGTTATCGGTGTCGGGTACTGCATGAGTTCTTACAAATTCTGCATGTATCAGGTATGAGAACGAATAGTACAATCTACATTTAGCATTATATATATTTTCTTTTATCGCGGTTTATAGCAAAATAATATTCTCATTACTTTTGTTATAACATGCTGTCATATGATTTGGCTGCGTTTTTATGACCGGCCGCCTGCCTGACGTCAGCTTACCTTAGTCGTATTTTACAGCACCACTGTAATAAAGAGGTAGAAAGTGGCCACCGAAGCATCATCAGGAGATAGACTCCACGACAAAATCTCAAAGGAATCGCTTTGCGATTATGTCTGCATGTATCAGGTATGAATACAGATACTACTACATAAAACATTAGGTATATTTTAACGGAAATATTTTTCCGAACTCCTTCCTACAGAACCCGACATACACCATTATTGAATGTGCCTAATTTAAAAACGAATTATAACAGAAATTATATTATACCGCGCATAGCTCAAACTTATAATAAAAGTTACTCAGAATTAGACCTTTTTCATATGACTAAACGTAAATTAAAAAAAGAAATAATTAAAATTAACCGGAAGCAAAAATAATGGCAGTTACACTCACACTCACACACACACACACACACACACACACACACACACACACACACACACACACACACACACACACACACACACGCGCGCACACACATACACACACACACGCACACACATACGCACACACACATAACACTACTACTTATAAACACTTTTTAATCAAACATTATATTTTAGATCTTAAATCATCTACCTATCTTTGTTAAACGTCAATAATTTAATATAACCGATAGTCACTGTGTAATCCACTCCTGGCCTTATTTTATTATATACATAGTATTTAAGTAAAAATTTTTTGTAACGCTGTAGGATTACTGTATAAATAAATAAATAAATAAATATATATATTTTCTATTTACTTTATTGCGGATTATAGCAAAATAATCTTTATTATTACTTTTGTAATCTATTCCGTATTCTAAACGTAACATGTGAAAATTGAAACAATTTCTAAAAAAAGACCCAAATTCTTTTAAGCGACCAGGATGGCAATGGGCAAACGTTTTATAGACCTCGAAACGTTCACTTTCTTAATACTCTCACAACTTCCTTTGTATGTATAGTTAGTCACAAACAAAAAACAAATTTGACACACTTTGGATAAGTGGAATACCGAGAGACATGATTTTAATTCGATTTTCATCGATGGTTTTAAGTGATTTTAATTGTATATCTATTATAGTTTAGAAGCATTGTATATTTAGAAAGCAAATGCAGTCGAATGATGCTAAGATGGTAGATTACATTGGCATAGTTGCCAGTGAAGTACGTGACGCGGTAGGGGAAATCGTCACCACAGTATTTTGATTCATCTAAGTAAATAGTTATTATAAACTAGCGGCCCGCTCCGGCTTCGCATGAGTATAAAATATATAGCCTACGAGTATGTCACTCAGTGAAAAAAATTATTAAAATCTATCCAGTAGTTTTGTTTTATTCATTACTGCCCGTGACGCGCGTTAAATTTGGAGTAAAACAATTCCCCTTTCCCTATACCATGAAGATTTCCTGCTATCTTTGGAACATCGAAAGTCATATACTAGATTTTTACTTATTTACTTTTACATTTTTCCCTATGTATTTTATTTTTACAATTAATTATATGCAACATTCACAGCTTTCATGTCATTACACAATACAAACATGTTTTCTTTAGAGGTTACTCTTGAAAGAGCGATATATAGTTGACTTATAGCCATGTGAAAAACAAACCTGTCCGATCGCTAAATTCGAAGTGCAATAGGGCAAAGCGCGCAATCGTACACAGGTACGATATAACTTTGTTTTTATTTCAATGATTGAAAATTTTTGTACACCTATCCACCACAATGTCTTAATAATCCTGCGAGTAGGTATAATATCAATATCCTAGTCTCAGTTATGGTCTTGGTCTGTGACTGCATGGAAGCAGTACTTAATCCTACTTCATACTAATATTATAAATGCGAGAGTTTGTGAGTATGGATGTATGTTTGTTACTCTTTCAATTCGAATCCGCTGACCCAATATCGCTGAAATTTGACACAATTATTCCGTATACACCGGAATAATATATAGACTGTAGAAATCATGTTAATTATACAGGAATAGGATGACACTAAAAAGCGTCTATTATCAACCTATCACGCTACAACAGTTCACACGAACAAAGTCGCGGGTTAAAGCTAGTCTTTAATATTTAAATGAGCTCACCTTGTGTGTAAATGTATATGTAATTTAAATTTCGGAAAGGGCTCTAATGATTTTCATGAAATTGAGTATATAAAGGGTTTCGGGGTAATAAATCGATCTAGCTAGGTTTTATTTAAACAGGGATACAATTTAGTTTTATCCCTGTTTTCAGGCATTAAAAAACAGTTTAAATATAAATAGACTACAAATGTTAATTGTGATGTCATTTGTAAGTAATATCTCAGTTGGAAACAGACGAACATGAATTCAGATTGCGCGGAATCCAGATAACATCAGTACTTTTATCTTTTTCTTGTTTTTTCAATTTGATTTTTTTTATATTTTCTCGGCCAACCAGGTGCTATTAATAAAACATTAAATGCTTTTCATCTTTAATAATTTATCATTTACGATGATTTAATTAGGTCATTGCACCTCGTTGTCTTTATATAAAGACTTCCCAATATAATTAAATATCACATCAATGACTCTACTCCATACTTCAGTGAGAGCACTGTCCATGTACGATACACTGGTTTCATCTGTAGCGCTATTGTAATACACTTGCATTACTAATTCAAGAGCAAACGGTATACCGTATACCTGGAAAAGTAAGAAAAGTGAAAGAAACAGTTAAAAAAGTACATGCATAAAGGCGAACTTATCCCTAAAAGGGATCTGTTCTAGTCAAACTTTGAGTAACAGAAGGAAAAGGACAAGAATTGAAGAAGACAGAGAGTACGGGTCATATAAAGAAAACGAAAAATTTTATAGAAATTCAAGTATTTAGTCTATTAATTAATTTTAATAAATAAATATATGGGACACTTACACACACGGTTGTCCGTCCCCGATGTAAGTAACTTAATACTTGTGTTATGGTAGACGGACAATTGATGAATATATACTTCTATATTTTTTAAATACATACTTAAATACAAATAAATCTTTTCATCTTTATTTTGGTAAATATAAATAGATGAAAAGATGCTACTAATATATAATTACTCAAGATAAATATTTTCTAGTCTGTTACTTAAATACCGAAAGGGAAATAGATTTGCGGATTGATACTGGTAGATCAATCCACAGCTTAACACCTTGAAAGCTAAATGATCTTGAGTTAGAAAGGAGCATTTAGGGAAAGCAAGATCTAAGGTATTTATAGATCTTAGCGTGCCACATCCAACATCTGACAAGAAGTTGAATCGCTCTTTGATATATATTCGGATTAAAGGATTAAAGAGTACTTTATAAAGATGTGATAGAATATGTAAATTTCTGTTTTTTTATGCTTTTATTGTACACCGCATATAAAAACAGATAAGAAAAGAGAATCATACAAGATGAGAGTAATACAAACAGGTGGCGTAACGGTAATAGCGACATCTAGTGACCGCTGTTCCGGCGTTATACAAATTGGAGTTACTCTAACGCGATCGAGTAGGTAAATAAAATTCACGCTAAGCACACAGGTTTATCCAACTATTAACCAAAACTGTGTTCTTTAGTCCACCTACGCCGTGTGGTATCCGACTGAGTTGAATAGACTACCCTCATTCTTATTCGAGGTGTCTTAAAATACAACCAAGCTAGGTTGACGTCTGGCAGGCCGCCGGTAGTCAAATACGTAGCCAAATCAAGTAACAACATATTTTTAACATGCTGACCGCATTTAGAGTAGGATAAGGGCAGGAAAATGATAATATATATTTTGACTATCCTGCTGAATAGAATAGACAACCCTATTTCTTAACGAGGTGTCGTAAAAGGCGACTAAGGTAAATTGAAGCCAGGCAGGCGGCCGGTCCTTTAATGCTCAACCGAATCATGTGACAACATGTGTATAACATGTTGTGCCAACCCCATTTGCAGTGGGATAAGGGCAGGAGAATAAATGATGATGACCGTATGATTAACTTATTTTTAAGATACTTGCATAAATAAATACCTTAGAAGCATAATCCACGCTCGACCCCGTTACCTTCCCATACCAGTTATACAAACTATCCACGGCGACCGAGAGCACTTGGAAACTTGCATTTCTAATCGCTTCGTCGATCTCAGCTTTTAAATCTATATACTTATCATCGTCTGTTACAGAATCTGTATAGCCTTTTGGGTATAAAACAGCATCGCCCTGAAAATACTTCCTTAAAGAGCTCATGAATAAGTGCCCCGGATGGGTTCGAAACTAGTCGGGCTAATCTGATAGATTAAGACGTGAGTATAGCCAGTTTCATACATTAACATTTATTTTAATTACATCATCATTTTAATATTTTATAAATAAACGCTTAGGTACGATCTCGCCTGATGTAAAGCGAAAGATACAGGTGGACTGCGCTTGCCAGTATAGTGCCTATTCACAATTTTTTTAATTTGGCCGATCGTAGGAGTCCGGAACGATAGATGAAGGAAGAGAATTCTACATTTTGGTCGTGTGTATTTTGGGGATGTTACTTGTTTAGGGATGGAGTCTCTCATTCTCCTGCCCTTATTCCACTCTATGTAGGGTCGGCACAACATGTTATAGACATGTTGCAACATTTTTTGATTAGGTATTTTACGACCTGCCGCCTGCCTGACGTCGTCACCTCAGTCGTCTATTACGATATCTCAGTAAGAAATGAGGTAGTCTATTCTACTCAGCCAGATACCACAAACGGTTCAACTTACCTTAGTCGCCTTTTACGATACCTCGTTAAGAAATGAGAGTGGTCTATTCTATTTAGCCAGATACCACTTACTTCCATTACTAGGAATAAAGCTCATGTCAATGGCTTGTTGTGAACTCCATCTCAAGACTAGACTTTCCGCCATATGTTTACAGGATACTAGAGTTCTGTGGGTACTTTGTGAGAAAAGACGTTGTTGTGGCGACAACCTTGAAGAGTTGCTTGTCATGGGCAAGGCGGAAGAAAAGAGGCCCAGGGGACCGACGGACATGCGTTGGATTGACCAAATTCGCTCAAGACACGACTCCAGTATCAGCGGCGTGGATGGCGTCGCCATCCATGGCATCGCATGGCAAAGCCAAGTGGGAGAAAATAGACATCAATAAAGTGTTCCATAAAAGTCATTGTGGACCATCATTACCCACAGCATTGAGGATAACGATGCAAAAGGAGGATTGTAATGCGAAAGTGAGTTTGTGAGACGTTATTCCACATCCTTATTCGCCGCAATTATTGGAATAGAGATGGTGAAAGAGCGTAACGTAGTATACTTTTCATATTGGTACTTAGCCAAATTCGCGTAAAAGTACCTTAAAATTAAAAAATAACTGTGTTGTAATTGTGTCAAAATAAACTATGCTAACTGGAACAAAAATTTAGGTAAGTTTAATGCTAGTTAATTGCTTCAGCAATTAAAATTATATAAAGTGATTAATTGAATTTGGAATTTTATTTATGCTAATAGATAGCTTCATAAAATAGGGCATGCGGATTTGGAATTTCCTTACCAACCTACACTTACTTAAATTCATTCGATATCTTATTACGCAGTGTGGTATGTGACTTAGAAGAATAGACTACCCTCATTTCTGACCGAGGTGTCGTAAAAGGCGACTAAGTTAAGATGACCCACAATGTGATATTCGGTTGTGACATGTTTATAACATGTGGTGCCGACCCTACTTAGAGTGGGATAAGGGCGGGAAGATGATAATGTTTCTATTATTTTAAAATGCATTTATAAATCTAATAAAAAATATAATGATATACCTTAAAAGTTTTATCGTTGTATGTACCTCCATGCACGTTCAGATAAGCCACAATTCTATGGCTGTACTTGTGGAATATGTCACGTATAGCCCTTGTCTCTGGTTCCGAGAAGGGCACGCTGCCAGGATACTCTTGGTTACAAGATTCTATAGAATGGTTGGTATTCCAGGCCACATCGAAATTGCGATCTAATGCTACTCCTAAACATTCACTTTGTGGCGAAACGTTTTTATTCCATAAAGCGAAAAAAGTGGCCTAAATTAAGGATGTATTAATTTTTAATGTTATTCTTCTTCTTTTACCGATTACATCGACTGCTGGATATAGGTTTCTTTAACGGATCTACACACAATCCTTTGCCCCTTGGATTTGCGAGATCTTTAATCATTTTTAGTCCACTTTATAGGGGGTCTACCGACACTGTTTTCCGATGCGAGGTCACCAGTTCAGCACTTGAGGACCTCAATGTTTATCGCGACACTATGAGCTATGTCAGTAACTCGGGTTATTCTACGTATTTCATTTATATTTGGCCCATAGTCAGCGACCACGTTTCAGATTCCATCCAAATCAAATCAAAACCTTTTATTAATAACGTCACAGTCAAGTAGATAACAGTGAAAATAATAAAAATATACAGAAATGTGACGTTACGAATTGGAGGAGTAACTCAACGCTGCTTTTCAATAGCGACCATTGTTATTTAGATCCGCCACTAACAACACGAACTGTGTTTATTAATTAGTAATTAATTTAATTTTAATTAAATTAAAAAAAATGATAAAGTAGACATTACGAATAAGAATTATAACAGTATGAATATATACAGTTATTTGTAGAATTAAATTTTGCATCTGTAGTCGGTTCATGATTGTAACGGCTTACCTAATCATTTTTACGCTAATTTAACAATGTTGGCAAGACCTGATAACTGATACAGCGACTCAATTTTAATGGTGTGTTTATTGTTTACTTAGCTTACGAAGATTCGATATTAATATTAAATATTTAGAATGATATACTTTATATTATAAAAATGTACTTAGAACAACCTTTGAGGAACGGCAAATTATCGTACGGCATATACTAGGAGGCCGATGCATCAGGTGTTCCCAAATGCATGTTCTGAAGGTAGAGTATTATAAATTACAAGCCATGGAAATTTGTCTTTGCGGATTCTGAGCTTCCTCATAAGGTTTATACTCAGATACAAGTTTCAAATCCATAGTTCACGTAATAATCATGGCTGGCAGAATTTAGTCTTCAGGTACTAAGACAGGATGAATTTAAGAGATAGATTTTCAGCGCTGAATTTGACTATTTGCTGTCGATACTCAGTGCACGTGCTGTACTTTTTAGCATTTTCCAAGATTTTGTGTTTAATTGTACAACTGTTTGTCTCTCTTGTATTGAATACTGGGCAATGCAGATGTTAATAGATTATTGATTTAACCTAATTAGATTGGATCAGCTTTAATTTGCTTTTATCTTAGAATTGTTTAAGCATTAAAATAAAAAATACTTACATGCAGTTGGGCATAACCATCCGGATTTGCCATTGGTATCAAAAATATATCGAATTTATCCAAATGAGCAGTATAATATGATACGAGGGTGAGAAATTGTTCCTCCCATGAAAAACAATGAAGATATTTGACACCCATCACGCTTAATCCATGAACTATAAAAATTATTTTCTTCTCTGGCAACTCATCGGCAAACTTTTCATCATCTGCTCTGAAGAATTTATTGCTCTCATTTCTTTCTTTTGTTATTTTAAGAAGGACTATATCTTTATATTCTATAGTACGACCTATGACTTCGACAGTTACATTTGCGAAAGGAATTTTTTTAGCTGCTTTCTGCAGCTGTTGCTTTATCTAAAAATATAATCAAAAAAGCTATGTGACAGAACTGGACTGAGGTGGCTGTTTTCATTAATGGAGTTACATGAATGAATGACAGCCATCTAAATATAGACTCAAAACGCTTATTACAATCTATGTCGTTTGATTGATAATTTAGTTTTTTATGTTTATTAATCATATTGATCCTTGACGATTCAAAAGTGTTTGATACAGCTTGATTTGATTTGATATTTGATTTGGTTGTGCAAGCAGGTAATGACTTGTTGTGTCATTAATTAGAAGATCCACGTATATTACATATTTATTCATTTCTATTAAGGGACTGTATTTACATGTGAACATATGACTATATGACATGTAAGCTGTGATGGCGTAGCGGTGCGACCGTGTGAATCTCTAGAGACGATCATGGGTTCAAACCCGGGCAGACACCAATGAGTTTTTCTATTAAAACTTATGTGTCTAATTGATAATTGCAATTTATCACACGCTTTTCGGTGAAGGAAAACATTGTGAGGAAACCTGCATATCTCTAGAGAATTCTGGGGATATGTGTAATTGGAGCAGCGTGGTAGGTCTTAGATCCAATTCTTCTCTCCAAAAAAAAAAAAATGGAGAGAGTAGGCCTATGCCCAGCAGTGGGATAGTAACAGGCCGTTACGTACTTACTTACTCTTTATTCACATGTGATTACTATTCCTAATTAAAAACACCAATGAGACTCTTCTTTACAAACTATTAATAAAATCGTCCTGGCTATTGTAATATTGTAATATTGTTGTAACTCAGTTATTTCTTGGTCTTATCACAGTTCACTCACTATTTATTTAATATCGATTCAATATGTGGCTGTTTTTATTGTTTCAACCTGACATATTTTATAATGAAATATCCTTGTTCGTAAACTTACACTATAAGAACTTAAATATTCATTGGATGACTCTTCACTGTGTTCTAACGGTGTTTCGGTGGTCCTGAAATGTTTTAAATATCTTCAGTAGACAAGAAGTCAAATCATCATCATCTTCCTGCCCTTATCCCACTCTAAGTGGGGTCGGCACAACATGTAATAAACATGTTATCACATGATTTGGCTATATATGTTACAACCGGCCGCCTCCCTGACATCAACTTACCTTAGTCGTATTTTACGACACCTCCGTAAGAAAGAGGGTGGTCTATTCTACTTAACAGGATACCACACGGTGGGTCAACTTACCTTAGTCGCCTTTTACGTAAGAAGGTAACAAATGAAGGTGGAGTAGACAAGAAGTCAAATGTGAAAGAAACTTGCTACATAATTTAAATCACGTGAGTCACGGGTTCGATTCCCGCGGAAGGCTAACATTTTTTAATACAATTTGTTCGTTTAGTACAATTTGTTCGGCTCTGGATGCATTTAAGTATTTATTTAAAATCATAAAAGTAGTATATTTACCACTTGTCTGTCACCCATAACGAAAGTATTAAGTTACTTTTGGGACGACGTGTATTAAATAAAATATCAAAAAAATTGTTCTAAATGATAAAAAAAATATTTTAAAGTTTTCTTACGTTGTATCTTCACCGTCTTGCATCATATGCATTTTAGTTATTCTTGTTGCTGTATTGTTTTGGTACCTGATTTAAAAAAATATATCTATCAGTCAAAATATATAGTGTTTTAGGCGGTGTTAGCAAGGCGTCGAATTGGGGTATGCTCTGGCTGGAGTGAGGTTCTTCGAGGTGGTCGATGCATTAAGTGTTCCCAATGCGTCGGTTGTGGTGCAAGAGTCTGTCCAGGCTCTACAGGTAGCAAAGGTAGGCTATTGACGACGGTATAGTTCAGTATTCCTGTGCCCTCGCCATCAAGCAGCAAGGTGGAACACTATGAGGTTTTAGCCGGTAAGAGTCCGCCATGCTTTCGCCCCCAGCGAATAGTAGTACCCATGAAGGGTTTCCTCATGTAAAAAAAAGGCTGTGGTAGCTAAGCTTTGAGATGGTACGACTATTTTGAGACCACTGGTTCAAATCCCGGGCAAAACCAATGAGATTTTGTATTAAAAACTTATGTCTAATTAGACAAAGACAGACAGACATACCGACAAACTTTCGCATTTTTAATATTAAGATGGCCATATCATAATCTAATTTTTGTGATCTCTCTTTACCGTAAAAGAAATCATTCTTTTATTCATCATTTTTTTAGAATACATATAACACCAATAAAACTAAGGTAAGTTGGTATCCGGTTTAGTAGAATAGATCTCCCTCTTTCTTACCGAGGTGTCGTAAAATACGAATGAGGTAAATTGACGTCAGGCAGGTGGCCAGTCGTAAAAACGCAGCCAAATTATGTGACAGCATGTTTATAACATGTGATGCTGACCCCACTTAAAGTGGGATAAGGGCAGGAATATGACGATGACAACTACAAATATATACAAACTTACAATTTTTTGTTGGGCTGTCGTAGTATTTTGGGCCAGTTACTCTTGCCTGGGTGTTTTCTGTAAAATTGATGATAATTATATTATTTTAAGAATCATCATCCTCATGTTCTTATCCCACTCTAAGTGGGGTCGGCACAACATGTTATAAGCATGAGGTCACATGATTTGGCTACGTATTTTACGACCGGCCGCCTGCCTAACTTCAACTTACCTTGGTCGCCTTTTACGACACCTCGGTAAGAAATGAGAGTGATACCATTCTATTCAACCGGATACCACACGGCTTCGTAATATTTTAAGTACCTCTAATATTAATTTTGGATAAACTTTTAGTTGGAATCATCCTCGAATTTTTATATTTTATATTTTATTGTTAGTTAGTTATTAAATGTTATTCTAATTACAAAAATTTTATCAACATACTCCTATATCTGTATATCCGACTTTAGGATTTTTTTTACATATTCAAATTCCTCAAAATATTTTCACTTTAAAATATAATTTAAAATAAGCAGAATAACAATATTTTATTAATTTTAAAATCATATTATTATATTAAAGTCATAGTTATATAGGTAATAAATTATATTTATATAATTAAAAATGAGTATTGTACATTATTTTTATAAATTGATATACATACACTTGTTTTTTTTCTTAGTTTATTTAATAGATCCTACCTTTATATATAGTATACCTACAGTACCAGAATAACACGATTTTTAAACTACTTTTATATCCTTACGATATTGTTGGGGGTTGTCTCAATTTTTTCGGCCATTTTGAAGAACTCTTGTGTCGTCTGCAAATATTAGAATTTATATTAATTAACGTCATTCAATAAAGCATGAATTATCTTTAATTAAACCACTATATAATATATATTGCAAGATTAGTATTAAAGTGATGTTATTCAAAAAAGCTTGTTTTGTAGCAAATCGCAAAACAAGAAAACATTAGATTTTCTTCTAGTCGAACTAGAAAAACGTGATGTCATAGAAAGCATTCAAATTAAGGTTAAAATTTATCCCTGACTGGCCCTGACGTTATATAGTCTATAGCCTTCCTCGATGAATGGAATATACACTCAAAGAATTTTCAAATCCAGTAGTTCCTGAGATTAGCGCGTTCAAACAATCATACAATCAAGCTCTTCAGCTTTATATATTAGTACAGATTTGTGAAGCGCGAAAAAATATTCTTACTTGTGTAGTGTACTTGTGTCTTTTTGTCGGAAAATAGGGAGTTTATTCTCTTCAACAGTATCATTTCTTGACCTCTTAACAGTTGACCTTTTTCGAATGAAATTTGGTTCTGGTTTCCTAAAAAAATTAATCCATAAATTAAATTGAAAGTAGCTATAATAGCAATTACTTAAGATAGAATTTAAATATGACAACTAAATTGCATATTGGTTGAAATCCAATTTTTAATTGAAGCGAGAGATCGAATAAACCTATAGCAAGTTCATCACAAATAATTAAAAATCTATCTTCGTTCCTTATTATTTAATGGCCCGTTGACGCAGTTTCAGGTCGCGGGATCGATTACCGTCGTGGACCAACAATTTCTATAAATAAAATATTTGTTGGTTCTTCGATTCTGGGTATATTTATGTATTTAAAATTATATGTGTATAAATTCACCAGTATTTCATCCATTACACAAGTATAGGTTAGGTACTTACTTTGGGGACTTTTGTATTTATTTAAATTAATGATAGACAGAGATGAGATTCTTTATGAACTTGAAAAGGACTTACCAATACTCTAAGTCATCATTTGTATTGCCAGCTGGAATATATAAAAACTGTTAAATTGTTTGCAACTTGTTAGTATTCCATTGCTGAGCAAAGTCTAAGTTTTTTCAAAAACGATATGCGTTGTTAGATGAAACTTATGAACCCAAAGTACACATTTTAATCGATTTTCAAAAAACACGTCAGCAGTTAAATATCATTAAACATTTTTCATTCTTACATGACCACTGTTATTAATCTTTATTTTAAATTAATTATTAAGATCTATTCAAATAGTCAGAAAAATTCGATTGTTAATAAATAGAATTTTTCGTTTACCATTTTTTACTAATTGATTTATTTCGAAGGCAGAAAATTTTATTATTTTTTAATCTATTTTTCCAAGTCACATTCCTAACTTCAATGCTGAATCCATACTAGGCCAGTCTACAGAAAGGTTAAAATTAAGTGTAAGAGATATACTTATATGTAAAGCATATTATAAAATTGAAGATTATTTGGATGTTAAAAATGTCTAGATTTGAAAATCCTTTCAGTTTCATACAAAACAGCAGTTTAATTATGTAAAATTGAAAATGTTTAAAAGATCGACCGCCGAGTTACTTTCTGGTTCTTTTCGGAAATAGCAACATTCCGATCCAGTTGTAGCTTCATTAATCATATTGATTGACGCTTCAAAAGTGCTTGAAAGAGCTTATTTGAATAAAGATTTGATCGTACAGATATGTTTATAAATATACCGATACTGTCAAATTATAAGTACTTATACCTTAAATATAACACGGCGCCTTATAGCCGGCTTTTAAATTGACATGATGTCAATGAGGCGGCGCCGTGTTATATCGAAACAAAATCTTTTTGTATTTAATTTATCATTGATTTAATCACTACGGCGCCAGAAGGATCTTGTCCGTCGACGACGTCGTATTGTTGGTAACATAAGTTTAAATAATACTAGCGGCCTGCCCCTGCTTCGCACGGGTATAAATTATATATCCCATGTCAGTCAGTGTAAAAAAAGTGATTGAAATCGATCCAGTAGTTTTGATTTATTCATTACTGCCCGTGGCCCGCAAGGGTTAAATTTGGAGCAAAACAATTTCCTTTCCCTATACCAAGAAGATTTCCTGCTATCTTTGGAATATGAAATTCATATAGTACATTATTACTTATTTACTTTTATATTTTCCCTATGTATTTTATTTTTACAATTAATTACAGAATGTCTTTAAACAAACTCTTGAAAGAGCGAGATCGCTGCTAAAGTCGAAGTGTTATAGGGCGAAGCGCGGCCTCCTCACGGCATTTTAAATCTGTAATATCTCCGAAAATGTTCACTTAAATTACATGCTGTAAACGGCCATATTGATCTATATTAAATCAACTATTTATTTAAGGTACTTAATTGGATAAGGATTAATGCTGTATTGTATAAGAATTGCTTCAAAAATAAGGCATTATTTTTCGTAAAAAGTAAACGACAAAAAATGCTTTAGTAGGTTATCCATAAGCGATAGACATATACCATCGCGGACTTTTCTGTAGACCTTTTCAATGTGTACAAATACTTGGTACATTATTTTGATAAATCTCGTAGGGTTTAGCCTGCGTTTGCAATGTAAGCGGAAAAAAATGTAATTATTTACAGAAACCTCAAAAATTACAGTATTTCTCTACTCTGTATTGAATGTAATTATACGTACAAACCTTCCTCTGGAATCACTCTGTCTATTAAAAAAAACCGCATCAAAATCTGTTGCGTAATTTTAAAGTTTTATGCATACATAGGGAAATATGGACAAAGAAAGTCGCATGACTTCGTTTTATATTATTTAGTGATACTCCAAGTTATTTTACAATACGAGTTTCTTTCTGGTTATTTTCGGTAAGAGCAACATTGCGAACCAGTTGTAGTTTCATTAATCATATTGATACTTGACGATTCAAAAGTGCTTGAAAAGGCTTATTTGAATAAAGATTATTTTGTATTGAATAAAAATATAACAAATATTAGGCATTACTTTATTATAACGAAATTATATATTATGTGGCTTTCATAGAGTTACGTCGTGTGGCATCCGGCTGAGTAGAATAGACCACCCTCATTTCTTACCGAGGTGTCATAAAAGGTACGTTGACCCACAGCGTGGTATCCCCTTGAGTAAAATAGACCACCAACTTTCTTACCGAGGTGTCGTAAAATACGACTAAGATAAGGTGATATCAGGCAGGCGGCTGGTCGTAAAATACGTAGCCAAATCATGTGACAACATGTTGTAACATGTTGTGCGATCCCAATTAGAGTGGGATAAGGACAGGAGGATGATTATTCGGGAAGGCAAAACCGCAAACTAGTAATAAAATAAAGTTCATTAACTTGCTGTAACAAATATTTGCATGTAATTGAATCTTTATTTACTTACTTTTAAGTATTTCACAGTCCGTTGCAATAAATAATATCGTCACTAACGCAATTCGCATCGTAAAACTACAATCATAACATAATAGAAATATAAATAAAAGTATAACAAGGCAAATCGATATGCTTCGGTTTTACAACTTATATGAACTGCTATCAAAACGATTGGTTACGGCGTTTATGCTTCAATATAATGTTTTACCTAGTATTCAAATGTAACTTACGTACGTATTTTACGACACCTCGGTAAGAAATGAGGGTGGTCTTTTCTACTTTACCGGATACCACACCGTGGGTCAAAGTACCTTAGTCGCCTTTTAGGACACATCATCTTCCTGCCCTTCGGCACAACATGGTTTAAACACGCTGTCACATGAATTAGCTGCGTTTTTACGACCGCCCGCCTGCCTAACGTAAACTTACCTCTGTCGTATTTTACGACACCTCGTTAAGAAAGAGGGTGGTCTATTCTACTCAACCGGATACCACACGGCGTGTCGACTTACCTTAGTCGCCTTTTACGACACCTTGGCAAGAATTGAGGGTGATCTATTCTACTAAGCATGATAGCACACGGTTGGCCTACTTAGGTACCTTAGTCGCCTTTTACGACACCTCGATAAGAAATGATGGTGGTTTATTCTACTCAGCCGGATACCACACGGCAGGTCAACTTACCTTAGTAGCCTTTCACGACACCTCGATAAGAAATGATGGTGATCTATTCTACACAGCCGGATACCACCACACGGCAGGTAACTTACCTTAGTCGCCTTTTACGACACCTCGATAAGAAATAATGATGGTTTATTCTACTCAGCCGGATACCACACGGCGCGTCAACTTACCTTAGTCGCCTTTTACGACACCTCGATAAGAAATGAGGGTGGTCTATTGTACTCAGCCGGATACTCCTCTGTAACACAAAATAAATTATTGAGAAATAGACTTTAAGTTAATAGCCCTTCTTTGATCGTACATAGTATGTTTCATTTATGTATTTGCTAAGGCGATACTTATTTTAATATATTATTGTACTACGACGTCAGCGTATCTCGTCGCGGTACATTATCTGTACTTATATATAAAGCTGAAGAGTTTGTTTGTTTGTTTGTTTGTTTGTTTGTTTGTTTGATTGATTGATTGTATGAACACGCTAAAAAATTCTTACAGTGTAAGATAGTTCTTTTATAAGGGAGGCTACAGGCTGTATAACATAACACTAAGATGAATAGGAAAGGACCAGCAATAAAAAATAGTATGAAAACAGCAAAATTCAAAGATTTCCTTGCGTGCGCCAAGTTGACGGTGATATTCATTAAAAAATCATGTATCACAAAATTGTTTCCCTCGAAAAGTTCTAAATAAAAGTCCGCGACATTATATGTCTAGCTTTTAAGATTTACCCACTATAACCATTTTTATGGTTATTAAAATACTATGTTATGGTATTAATCTTTCCACGCTTGCGATGCTAGTTACTTTATAATTTAAAACAATATCCTAAATAATTTATAGAATTAGGCGTTACGTTGCGGAGATCCATAATACATAAGTAATAATAAAATTATTTTGCTATAATCCGCGATGAAGTAAAATAGAAAATATATATAATGCTAAATGTAGAGTGGACAATCGGTTATCATACCTGATACATGCAGGATTCATAAAAAACACATGCACAAACCTCCACCACCGCCACCACGATACACAAGCACGACCAAAATCGCAAAGCTTTGCGATTTTGGTCGTGGAGTCTATCTCCTGATGATGCTTCGGTTACGGGGCGAAACGATTGTTGAGTTTGTGATAGTGAACGTATATAGTGCTTGTGTATCGTGGTGGAGGTTTGTGCATGTGTTTTTTATGAATCCTGCATGTATCAGGTATGATAACCGATTGTCAACTCTACATTTAGCATTATATATATTTTCTATTTTACTTCATCGCGGATTAAAGCAAAATCATTTTATTATTACTTTTGCAATATCCTAAAGTCTAAGGCTACAAAAGACTAAAACAAAATGAGCTATAATATACCATGACCACATCTTAAATCTTGACCGCGTGGACATTAAAAATCTTACGATGGTTGGAAGTGTTGCTTTACTGGTCATAGCCTTTATATCGGGAATCCAAACGAAATGTTTTTGGGCACACCAAGACACGGGATTGAGCGATAGAACGCTTGAATTAAAAAAAAATGTAAATAAAAACCTATTATTAAATGGGTTTGTTATTTTTGCACAATAAAACAAAAAAAACAACAATAAAAAATCAATTATAAAAAGTATGTATTATAGAAAATAGTATGTATATATATATATATATATATATATATATATAAACTGAAATTCCAACAGCACTGATATGTATATTTTTTATTTTGCTTGCTATATCTTTTATTGTTATAGTTATAAAGTTGCTATGTTGTTAATATTTATTATGTGAAAAATGGGATGAACTGTTCTAAATATATCATTTTCGGCATGTTATGAAAAGACATATGCTCCAATGAAAATTACGAATAGAAAAACCTCAAGAGCCAATGCCTTCAGCCCCGCGGGTCGCGGGTTCAATTCCCACCGAAGGCCAACATTTTCTATAAACAATTTGTTGGTTCTTCGAGTCTGGGTGTATTTATGTATTTAAAATTATGTATTCACCGGTTGTCTGTCCCATAACACAAGTATTAATTTACTTACTTTGGGGACGGACGACCGTGTGTGTAAGTGTCCCGTATATTTCTTTATTTATTTATTAATTTTTATACAGCAAAATCCCCTTATGGTTACCGCCGCCCGACGAAAACAGGCGACGGTTATGTCGGACTCGCACCGATTAAAACGACCTGTGTGCTCCACCACGCTGCCGATGGCAAGGACAGGGTACCGTTGTACACATTGCCCCCATCCCCACCAGCAGCAACTCTGATCCCCGAGTTACCTCCTCCTCCGGGTAGGGACCTTTTTTGGCCTGAGGTAAAATAAACGCTACATCCCATAACTTCAACACCATATATAAGTTGTCGTAAACGCGTATTAAGATTTACGCCAACACAAAAAAACTGTTAGGGCTCCCTGCCCAATCTTCATCTGAAGGTTGGGTTATAATCGGCCCTTAGGCTTTAAAACGGCTATTAAATACGAGCTCAAATAACATTTTTGGTACTTACTGGAAATATAGTTATAAGTTCCTATTTATACTTAAGTCATGTTTAAATTTTAAAAATATATCTTCAATATTGAAATGAGTTAATATTGTATGTATATATATGGATATATTTTCAGAATCTCGGAAACGGCTCCAACGATTTTCCTGAAATTCAGCAATTAGGGGTTTTTCGGAGGAGAAAAATTGATCTAGCTAGGTTTTATTTTAGAAAAATCTTTTTATCCCTGTTTTTGGGCACTAAAAAAAGACTAAAATTTATATTTAATATAAAACACTATTTTTGCCGCAAATTGTCAAGTCAGCGTAGCTTATTCGGCGAATGCGCGGTTTAGAGAAAAGAAAATACAATATTAAGCCCCACCTACCCAATTATTTGTTTTTTTTTTTGAAGTTTTTTTTATTTTGTAAAAGATTCAACAAGGCTCGGTCATCCAGTTACTCAATATAATTTGTGCAATTAATGTTTCAAATACAACCTCCTTCAAATAGTTCAGTCATTAATATAATAAAATTGTCTTGACTGTCTTATTTTTAAGGTTAGGTTAGGTTAGGGTGACTTTTGAGAAACTGCTTCTTATTTATTGAATAAGTCTTAAGGAAAAATATCGTTGTTATAAATTATAAATTTTAACATGATTTTCCTTTAGAATAATTTTATTTCAACAACAAACAAATTTTAAATGTTATTTATTGTACAATTTTATCTAGTGATTAGAAGCTTTATTTAAGCAAGAATATGTACATGTTACTATATTATCATATTTTTTACTACTAAAAATACCAGGTAAATTCACATCCACATAAAGCTGAAGAGTTTGTTTCATTGTTTGAACGCGCTAATCAGGAACTATGAGACTTTATATACTGGACTGATTTGAAAAAATTTAAAAAGAAATTTGTTTGCTAGATAGTCCATTTATTGAGTAAGGCTATAGCCTTACTCAATAAACTAAGTTTATATAACATCACGGTAAGATGAAAAGGAGAGGAGCAGCAATAAAAAATATTACGAAAACGGCAAAATTAAAAGCTTTCCTTGCATGCGCTAAGTAAACGGTGAAAGTTATAAAAATTATCCAATAATTAACTCACGATAACTATTTATATGTTCGAAATTTCAATTCGGAAAAAAATCGTGACTCACGGGCGAAGCTAGTTCTATATAAAGCTGAACTTCTTGTTTTAGTGTTACTTTGAAAGTATGTAATGAAGTCGAAACAATGAAGCCGACATTGTATTTTTTACAGCGAGATTTATAACGTGTTAAACCTCACAAACACGAAGTGGTCACGAAAGTCTATACTATATTGACCGAAAGTGCAGAAAGTAAAATTATTTGAGACGGCAATGCCGAATATCCGCGTTATTTCTGTTGGAAAATACAATATAACGTTAACAATTCCGACGCATTTTACAATATAAAATTCAGCTACAAAATCATTCAAAGAAATATGAAATTAATAGTGCTAATAAACATCTATACTAATATATAAAGCTGAAGAGTTTGTTTGTTTGTTTGATTGATTGTTTGAACGCGCTAATCTCAGGAACTACTGCACCAATTTGAAAAATTCTTTCAGTGTAAGATAGTCCATTTATTGAGAAAGGCTATAGACTATACGAGTATCACGCTAAGATGCATAGGAGAGGAGCTGCAATAGCGAATATTGCGTTATTTAAAAATCATGTATTACAAAATTGTTCCCCTATAAAAGTTCTAAATAAAAGTCCGGGACAGCATATGTCTAAGTTTTAAGGTTAACCCACTTTAAACCTTTTCATGGTTATCAAAATACTATATTACGGTTTTTTATATTACTTGTTTGCAAAGGAAGTTCATAAAACAAATTAGGGGAGTCGACATAAATCACCATAAAACTGCAACAAACTGCCGAAATATATTAACGAATTAAACATTAAACACGCTTTTCACACCTTACCAAGTTAAATTCATATTTCCCTTTTTTTCATGAGTAGAAATTTATTTTCATAACTGATAATAAATGTCAAGTCATCGTAGTAATAAAGTAAGTGGGGCTCGGAGTCGCTCTCACCCTTCTATGAGCTTCGTCGCGTTTTTACGACGAATGAATTAAAATATTGTGTGAATTTATAGCTTAGGCGGAAGCTTCCTTGAACTTTTATTGTGTACAGCTAAGAAGTCTGAGCTTTATCATCTAGAGATAATGCTGTATAAAAGCTATATAGAATTTTATTTATAATATTTTATAGAATTAGGCGTGACTTTGCGGAGATCCATAATACAAAAGTAATAATAAAAATATTTTGCTATAATCCACATTGAAGTAAAAAAGAACATATATATAATGCTAGATGTAGTATGGAAAATCCATTTTCATACCTGATACATTAAGGATTCGTATTCACATGCACAAACCTCTACCGCCACCACCACAATACACAAGCACTACATACATTCACTATCACAAACTCAACAATCGTTTCTTGCTCTTTTAAAAATATAATTCTTAATACTATTTACATTAAGTCGTTACCGTCTTGTACAGGTTCAAAGAGAGCTATATCCACACATTCTTATCTTCTAAATAATCTTCAAGAGTATAGTAGGCTTTCTGTATCAGCCTCTTTTTAACAGTGTTTTTAAACTGCTGTAATGGTAAAGCTGAAATTGATTGCGGAATTTTATTATAGTAAATATATTTAAAATTGTTATTTATATTTAGTGTTATAATTAGTAAAAATAATTAAAATTGTTGCGTTAAACATGTAAAGCAGTATTGGTCAAGTTACCTTTTTGCATTAGTTCAACGAAGTAATCAAACCAAGTGTATGCATCGGTCCAATATGTAAATGTACTTCGGAGTGAGATTTCTAATGTAATTGACGGATGGAAATGAGATTGTTTCGACCATCCTGTATGCAGATCGAACACCCTAGCGGTTTAAACGTGGTTCGATAGGGGAATGTATGTTAATAAAATCGATTCAAAGAAGTTACAGTGTATTTAGTTTAAAAAATATAGTAACTGGGTGTACGAATCATGTTTGGTAATTTTTTTAAAGATATAAAAAATGTAATTAAAAAAAATTAAAAACGAAAGTAAGCGCTGGTGACATGTGGGATTCGATTCTGGGTTAACTTTTTGTTCCGTTCGACACGTAAAATATCATTTGCTTTCAATTCTATAGTTTAGCATTTTTTCAGTGTCTATTTCAGTGTGTATTTTTTCAGAACTTACTTAGCGGAATTCCATAGTACATAAGTTATGATATTATTATTTTGCTATAATCCGCGTTTGTTAAGAAAATCCATGTAATGCTAAGTATAGGAAACAATGAGATAGGCTAAACGACAAAATCGTTGAGATTATCGTAGTGAATGTGTGTAGTGCATGAGTAGTTATTTGGTAGTGGAGTCTTGTAATACATCATCATTCTCATCATTCTCATCATTCTCCTGCTCTTATCCCACTCTAAGTGGAGTCTGCACAACATGTTGTAAGCGTGTTTGTCACATGCTTTGGGTACGTATTTGGGTACGCCTGCCTGCCATCAATTTTTCCTTAGTCGTATTTAACGACATATCAATAAGAAATGACGGTGGTCTATTCTACTCAGCCGGATACCACATGGCGGGTTAACTGACCTTGACCTTAGTAGTCTTTTACGACACCTCGGTAAGAAATAAGGGTGGTCTATTCTACTCAGCCGGATACCACATGGCGGGTCAAATGACCTTAGTCGTCTTTTACGACACCTCCGAGGAAATGAGGGTATACCACCCTCATTCTACTCAGCCTATTTACAAAAACTTTTGTGTAAAATTGATATTTACTATTAATTTTGCGGTTAACAGCGAAGAATACTTCTCGTTATATGCTGGAATATTGAGATCTTATCAATGCCATTGATTTCTCTCCAAGGAAATAAAATGCCTTTGCTCAGCGGTGGTAACAAGGATATGTTTTTTCAAAATGTAAAAATAATTTTGATAAATTAACCCAAAGCCGGTTGTATCAAGCACATCGTATTACATTTCATATAACAAAACCGAATACTCTCATCATTTGCATCGCTGTGTTCATCGCCTGCGATACATTTGAAAATTTTAAGCGTCTACATCATTTTCAATCAAAGGAAAATACTCTCAAATACTATAAGTATAAAATAGATAACTATTTGCATTTACGTTTGTAGTTACGACGTTTATTTCGCATTATAATATAATGGCCATGTCAAAAGCACTGCTCGACTGACGCGAATACTTTCCGACTGCTTGCCTTTATTTTATTGCGCATGTTTTAATATTAATTGTAAGTTTTCCGCTCCGATGAGCGTCCGACGACATAATGCAAATGTAGGTACACTCCTGTCAAAACGTTTAAGCAAAATTCATAGTCTCTTTACGCACGCGATTAAATTTTGTTACGTCTGAATGGTTTGTGTATTCTCATAATATCGAAGAGGTAACATATTATTTAGCTATAAGGCGTAGAGATAATCTTAAGATATACCTGCTCAGATTTTTCACATACGGTAGGATTTTTACGTTCGTCTTATACATAAATATTAGAGGGCTATTCCATTGGACATATATCGACGAATTTGGTACAATTAAAGCTAGCATGGAGAAAAAAAATCCGGTGTTTCTTTCGGAAATAAAATCATGATTGAGTGTGCTTTAACGTGTAAATGAAACCAAAATGAAACCGTAACAAATGGTAAAAAATAAATTTGATACTTAGCTCTCTATTAAATTTAATTATATTTTAAGTAAGTAGTAAATAAACATAAAATAACCTCTTTTGTCGCTCAATTATATTGCAACGTTAAGGTAAGCTAACTTACGTAAAACGTTTTTTTAAATTGTTTATAAACTTTCATGTAACTGTAAAGTTGATACAATGGAAACCACCAAAAAATTAAATACGCAAATATTTTTCTTGACGTTATGACGAAAGGAGTTTGAAACTGTAGAGTTTCAAACTCCTTTCGTCAGTATAAACAAATTTTGTTTCCACTAAGTTTTAGAAATTTGAAAACGAATTTCATCAGACATTTGTAATTTACAACAAAGGTTTTTTAACCCTCGAAGGTAACAGCAGAAGTCCTACAAGCTAATAACAATGGCGCGAAATATAAATGTTGATATTATTGCAAAACGAATTTTAAACTCAATTAAAAGTTTTGAAGTAAACAAACATTCAATGACGCACAATTTGTGTCACAACTCTTTTCTGCCATCAAAGAGTTTGGTTACATGTTTTATTTATTTTTTATGTAATCAAAATAATCTTATCTTTAATATTTAAATGAGTTAATCTTGTATGTATGTATATGAATTTCGGAATCATGAAAACGGCTCAAACTATTTTCCTGAAATTTAGCATGCAGGAGGTTTTAAGGGAGAAAAATTGATATAGATAGCTAGGTTTTATTTAAAAAAAAATAGTTTTATCCCTGTTTTAAGGCATTAAAAAAAAATTAAAGTTTACATTGAATATAAATAAATAAATAAAAATAAAAAGCCTTTTATTTCTTGCTAAATGACAAATATGCAAATAATTAAAAAAAACATATATAGAAAGTTACATAAATAATAATAGTTAAAAAGTATAATTCTATAAAAGTTTCCTATAGTGTGTTGTGCAAGAACCCTTCTCAGGGGAAGGTGATGGCCTCCTCCAGAGATGACCAATGTTGTCTGTCTTGTGCTGCTCACATTCAGTCAGTACCTGCCACTTTTATCACATCGTCAGCCCAGCGCGCGTTTGGTCTGCCTCTTTTTCTACGGCCAGATGGTCCTAACCACTGCGTAGTTATTTTTGTCCAGCGATTGTCAGTGAGTCTGGCTACATTGAATATATAAAACACTATTTCTGCCATAAAGTGTCAAGTCAGCTTCATCGGAGAACGGGTGGTCGCGTGAAATGAAAACACCTAGAATCGAGCCACACCTACCCTATTATTTTTTTTTTTTAAGTTTCTTTTTTAATTTATAAAAAACTACCGAGCAAGGCTCGGTCGACAAGGTAGTTTATTTTTATGTAATCAAAATAATCCTATTAAATATAAATTTATCATTATATAAATGACATGATAACCATTTAGGACATGTGATTCTTATCTGAGTTTAAAATTATTAAAACTTATGCTTCTAATTCATACCTGTAAATGATAATGCATTGAAATGGAGATTTAAATAGCAAATGTGAGTCTGGTATTATAAAAAAATATATAAGCAATTTATTTAAAAATTATTATTAAACATATAAGAAAAAAGGTATGTACGCAAGCTTTCTTAGAAGCAAGATTTTTGATGCGATTTTTTTTTAAGCGCAGTTTAAAGTACAATTATTCTATCATTATTCCCATACTGTGCACCGCCATGTGGTATCCGGACGAGTAGAATAGACCAGCCCCATTTCTCCGAGATATCATAAAAAGCGACTTAGGTAAGTTGACCCGCCGTGTGGTATCCGGCTAAGTAGAATAGACCACCAATTGGGCCAGCACTGGGCCAACGCTGCTTACCAGTCTTGGCCCAGTGCTGTGCACCAAGCCTTGGCCTTAGTTATCATCTCAGACTTTAAACAAGGTTGGGCCGACATGGGTGTGCACCTTCGAGCTAAGCTTCAGAAGGATCGGCGCAAGCTTGGTCTAATATTGGGCCCGTCGTGATTTCCTACATGGGATATTGTGCCACTTAGAGTGGGATAACGGTAGGAGAATGCTCATGATTTTCGTTCTTTGGAATTCTGTAAAGTGTCTTCTTCTATATATTATACTTTTAGATTTCATAATTACATCAAAAGCATTTTCTACGTATTGCAACCACGCACTGATCATTTAATTCTGTATATTCCCTTATTTGTTGGAAGTAACAAGTAAAATAATCGCAGTTTTTTCGCCATATGTTGCAATTCCCACCGGCCGGGGCCGCCTCCTGGCTTTAACGACCTGTCATACAGTTGTGACAGTATGACGTTGAAGACTTGTATCGTATCTCGAGCTTTCATCTATTCTGAATCGACTCATTATTTTTGTTCCATTACAATGTATTTAGATTTAAATCTTTGCAAACCCTCTTACGAACAAAATTACTTTATATTAGGCGTTACTTTGCGCAAATCTATAATACAAAAGTAATAATAAAGTTAAATAATCCATGATGAATAGAAAATATATACGAGGTGTGTTCAAAAAGTATCGCGAATTTTGTGTAGTTTCAAAAATTATTTATTTATTCGTAAATATCTATTTTGTTCCCTTCAAAGTAATCCCTCTGGGATATTATACACCTGTGCCAACGTTTTTACAAATCTTCGAAGCACTTCAAAAAATCATTTTTTTGTATCTTGTTCAGCTCCTCCTTCGATGCCGTCTTTATCTCGTCAATCGTGGCGTAGTGTCGTCCTTTCATGGGCCTCTTCAGTTTCGGGAACAAGAAAAAGTCACAGGGGGCCAGATCTGGGGAATACGGTGGCTGCGGTATCATTGGTCTGTTGTTTTTGGCCAAGAAGTCGCGTACAAGCCGCGATGTGTGAACAGGGGCGTTATCGAGGTGCAAAAGCCAATTTTGTTTTTCCACAAATTATCGATTAAAATCGAATGGCACGAGCCAATCAATATGCCTAGGTTCTCGGCAATTTCTCTATCGATGATTCGAAGATTGGTCAATACCATTTTCTTCTATTCATCAATTTTTTCGTCTGTTGTTGAAGTGCTCGGGCGTCCGGCACGCTCTTCGTCATTCACATCTTCTCGGCCTTTTAAAAACATTTTGTACCACCGATAAACGTTCCTTTTGTCCAAAATAGCTTCTCCATATGCCACAGTCCACACTCGGAATTCATCCGCGCACTTAATTTCGTTTTTCACACAAAAATCGATACAGGTTTCTTGTTCCATTTTTTTGAATAGGTAAAAATCGAAGACGAACCAAAACACGTGCAAGCAAAGCAGCTGTCAACAATTAACCGAACATTCAAAATGGCCCAACTTGTCAGCATAAGTGAGAGACATATCTACCAACATAACGCCACAAAAAAATCGAAATTGGAATATATGTAACTCGCGAAAATTCAAAATTCGCGATACTTTTTGAACACACCTCGTATAATGCATTTAGCATTTAGAATGGACAATCCGTTTTCATACTTGATGCATGCAGGATTCGTAAAAACACATGCACAAACCTCCACCACAATACACAAGCACTACACACGTTCACTATCACAAACTCAACAATCGTTTCGCCCCAATCGTTTCTCTATCAGGAGATACAGAAACGATTGGATTGGATAGGAGCAGTTTAATACAGAAAGCCTACTATACTCTTGAAGATTATTTAGAAGATAAGAATATGTGGATATAGCTCTCTTGAACCTGTACAAGACAGTAACGACTTAATGTAAATAGTATTAAGAATTATATTTTTAAAAGAGCAACCGGCGAGTTGCTTGCTGGCTCTTCTCGGTTGGAACAGCTTTCCGAACCAGCAGTACCACCAGAGTTGACGATTCAAAAGCACTTCTTTACAAGTTTATTTGAATAAAGAATATTTTGAATTTGAATTTGAAAAAATCGCAAAGCTTTGCGATCGTGTCGTGGGGTCTATCTCCATCCATAGATGGAGATATATCATAATATATCTTCAGTATATTATTACTTTTGGATTAAAAATACATTTAAATACTGAAGCGGGAAAATATTTACGAACCCTTTACCACATTTTTTTTCTTATTAAAAAAACAAGTATTATGTTTTGCGGCGTACTGATTAAAATGTTTATTCCTTGTCTAGGTTTGAATTCGGGCAAATATACATATATGTGTGGTGTGTTTATACTGCAAATATCTCTAAATTCTGTTTTGCACCCTAATATGTTCAAAATTTTTTCTTATACAATTGAGTCTAATATACTGATTTTAATGACGTGATTAAAAAATTACTATCTCTTATATGTAGTCATAATTATATTTCAATTTACCAAGAATATAAATATTAATCTTAAAACTATAGGGCTCGATATTATGTACATAAAGTAATTTCACAAATAAATTCAAATTTTTACCATTAGCGACATCGTTTGACAAGTAGTTATAAGTTTATAGAGCGCCATCTATTAGAATATTTATTTGCATTTAAATCATGCCATTACACGATAGATAGCAGTACTACTATCAACTACCCTCTAGGTATAGCAAAGAAATAATAATATACTTTCATTAATCACTAGATGTCGGTAGTAGCATTTAAGGTTACGATACTAAACGTGAAACAGTTCTTGGGCGTCTCCCATCTTTAATCTGTAGTTGAAAGTATGAGATAGGGATGTAACTTCGAGTACAAAAAATCGATTAATACTTAATCGATTTTTCCCCCTTTAAAAGAAATCGATTATTAAAAAAACGATTAATTTGTATCAAAATAATTGATTTTTTAACAATCGATTTTTTTGAGTATTTGAACATTTGCCTTTAATATTAATAATTGATTACGATAAAGGCTAATTAAAGTGGACTACTGCCAAAAAATAGTATCAGTTGAGCTGTTCGTAAAATTTGATTGAAATGTGTAGTTTGGCTAAATTTTTTTTAACCCACAATGCATATGTAATCTTAAAAAACAATAAATAGAGTGAAAAAGAAAAAGGAGATACTTAAAATAATCGATTTTAAATATCGATTTTTGATGAAAATTTAATCGATTATTAAAAATAGATATTTTGAAAAAATAATCGATTATTTTAAAAATCGATTATTTTACATCGCTAGTATGAGAGCGAATGACCTGAATGAACACAAAATACAAACCCTCTCAGCTTGAATTGTCAATGCCGACATGCCGAGAATATGGCCCAATGACCAATCGAATAGTGAGGACTGAGGTCTAAAAGTGGTACGCCCAGGCAGCTGTGTTTAATGTGGACTGTTGTGTGTGATATTTTGTGTTGCTTCATTTATGAAATAAAGTAGTTTTTTTTTTATTTCAATATATTTTTACACAAACGAAGGAAACGTAAGTAAACTTTGACTTTTTATAAATAAGTTATCTATTAACAAGTATCTATTACCTACTTAAAACTTACTGAACATGAATGGAATAACTATTTTGAAAATAGTATAACCATTAACTTCAATAAAACAGAAATACTTAATTATCTGATAAAGGAATTTGTGAAATATAATCAAATTTCTAACTTACTAATAAGTTATAAACTCACGTGATGACACCATTTTTTATTGTTATTCATTTGTTTCGTAAATAAACAAAAAACTTTGTAGATAATAAGTTAAAGTTGTAACTATTTTGACTATATCGTTAATTTTATTTCATTCCATAATCATATATATCTTGTATTATTTTAGGTAGTTAGTTCATTTGGTGCATTCTCTTCGAGGCAAATTCTAAATTCCATTACTCGTGTGTTTGCCATTTTACGTGACACTGGCAGAGTGATTTGCGCTCAATTTGCGCTGTACAGGCCATAAACAAGATAATAATAATAATAAACAAAAAACTTTACGAAAAAAAATCACATACAAACTTGTGATTGAAAATATACTGGTTATTTATTTATTTCAGCAAATTTTAAGAGTAATTTTGGAATATGTGTAGTTGTTCATGAAAAAGTTTGTGACTAATAAATTTTATTTATCTGCTACTTCATTGATGACTTATAAAGAAAACATGTAAACAAATTAATTCCTTAAATAGTAGCTGTCTGATATCTATAGTTCAATTTTGTATGAGTCGTGCAAGTGTTAATTTTATCTTATACATATAGTAGAGTTAGTTATTATATTGTAATTAAACATTAATTAGTATAATATTATGAGTGTTTACAAATTATGTTGTATAATTTTGTCCCCATCTGTTATTGATACATGAATGGGATTTTCATAAATATTTATGGTAACATATTAAAGCTTATCTATGTATGAATTTAATTTGAATTAATAATTAAATATGTGTAATTTTTGATAATATTTGATAAAATTAATTATCCTATTACAAAATATTTTTTTACATTTATCTTTTAATTAGATCAGGTACATGAACTTTACCGATTTCACACCCCTAAAAGACACTATATGGTGAAGGAAAACGTTTTTCGGGAATCAGCATAAAGATAAATATTTTTGAAATGTTTTTCCTTCAAGATAAGAATCTTTAGCAATTTCTTGATTAACATTTGAAGATTCAATTATTAAAATAATTAGAAAAGATTTCCAAAATATATCAAAACAATTGTTGAACACTTTATTATTCTTAATTACTTTAATAACATTTATTTTTCGTCAGAACAGAATGCCACCAAAATGAATTCCTCTTCCATTTTTAAATATCCTCTTAAGTGGATCCTCTTAAGAGGATGATGATGTATACAAGACATCCACAGAAGGCTCCGTGATTCATACAGACATTGTTGTTCAAAGAGACCTCAAAACTTATATTAAAATACTTAAATATTTTGAACCTGCTTATTACATTTGTTTCTAATATACTCCTGTTAGTTTGACTTACAAAAAATATATACTTAGAAATTAGATAGATAGATGGATATTCTATCTATCTAATTTCGAGGACGACTGTCGGTGCAGGGCGGGTGATCAGCTCCTATTCCAGACTATTCCACCCATTTCTCCATTTTGGAAGAAGGGTTTCACTGCTGTCCCGACAGTGTCACCTGCTCTAATCCACCTGTAGCTTTTACGAATCTGATAATATAGCTGAAGTAGATATTTGTCAGATCCTCAACTTCAATTTAATCCTTACCTAGTATCTTCCATCTTACCAGCGAGTACATAGCGCACTCAGCCATAAGGTGAAGACTCGTTCCTTCCTCTCCACACTCTGGGCACGCAGCATCTTCTGTTATTCTCATTATTGACAGGTGTCTGCTTAATAGGCAGTGCCCAGTTGTAATGCATTGCCTAAAAATATATACTTGCACTTCACATCTCAACATCTTCAGCAGTCTCTGCCAGTTTGCTGAATGAGGATTATTCACGCTCAAACTACAGCATTACACTTCTCTTTACTCTAGTCGGTCTTTTCTGCAATCCACAGTCTCGGTGTTGCTTGTTAGTCCCTCTGTCCCTACAAAGTTCATATGGTTGTGTGGCATAAAAAAATGAAGAATGCTCATAATGCCATTAAAAACTTTTTTTTTTTTCTCTTAATGCAAAAATGTACAAGTTATATCTATCTTAAATTTACACCCTAGGACTATACAAATCATGACCACGTGGAATGGTACCAAGAGTGCTGGCAGCATTAAAAACCATATCTCTCTCTCTCTCTCTCATCAACCAATAGCCGTCCACTATTGGACATAGGTCTCTTCCATGGACTTCCACGCCCCATGGTCTTGTGCCGCCTGGATCCAGCGGCTCCCCGCGACCTTTTTGAGGAAGTCTGTCCATCTGGTGAGGGGTCTGCCTACACTGCGTTGTCCGGTGCAGGGTCGCCACTATAGCACCTTGAGACCCCAACATCCATCGGTTCTTCAAACTATGTGCCCCGCCCATTGCCACTTCAGCTTCGCGACCCGTTGAGCTATGTCCGTCACTTTGGTTCTTCTACGGATCTCCACATTTCTGATTTGATCACGTAGAGATACTCCGAGCATAGCTCGCTCCATCGCCCGCTGAGTGACTGACCTTTCTTATAAGGCCCATAGTTAGCGACCAAAAAACCCATATGCATATTAAAAACCCGTCAGAATTTAATATTCACAATAAACTGGGTAGTGGTGAGACTGGCAATTGGAGGGATAAACAAATTTTTCCTAACAAGTCAATTAAAATACAGCAAAAGTAGGTTACATAAGTTTCGTGGGATCGTTTATTGTAAATGGTGTCATATTACCTCTGTCGCATTTCAATTAAGTGATTCGACTATATGCGATTGTTTTTACTTTTACATACATTTAATATAGAACGTTATGATCGCGAATGATCATTTGTCATTCACGTTTTACTCAAATTAAAAATATTATATACACATATATCCTCTTGCCCTTATCCCATTTTAAGTGGGGTCGGCATAACATGTTATAAACATGCTGTCACATGATTTGGCTGCGTTTTTACGACCGGCGTTTGATTGACGTCAACTTACCTAAGTCGTATTTTACGACACGTCGGTAAGAAGGAGGGTGGTCTATTCTACTAAACCGGATACCACACGGTGGGTCAACTTACCTTAGTCGCCTTTAACGACACCTCAGTAAGAAATGAGGGTGGTCTATTCTACTCCGCCGGATACCACACGGCTAATTCAAAATAAACTCGCGGTCTCTGCTTTGCGCCTTAAAAAAGTACAAGATAGAAACGATTAAATGTAACTAGCATTAAGAATTGTATTTTTAAAAAAAGAGCAACCGCCGAGTTTCTTGCTTCGGTAGGGACAGCTTTCCGAACCAGCAGTAGAGTTGACGATTCAAAAGCACTTGTTTACAAGTTTATTTAAATAAACGATATTTGGAATTTGAATTTAAGCTAAAGTTAACTGAAAAATTTATTATAGAAACTTATACCCAAACCCACTAACCTGTTATGTAATTTTTAAGGCGAAAAGCACACGATACATATTTTTACAACTGAGACTAATGAAGTACATATACAATTATGGCGAAAATAGGTTACACAAGTGTTGCAGCATCGTTAAATGCAAGTGATATTAAATTACCGGGGTCGCATTTTAATTAAGGAATTCGTAACCGATCCTATTCGTCTGGCTTTTGTCACTCAAGACCATATTAACCCAGATACTTTCATCTGCATTCAGGGCTTACAAAAGCGAAAGGTCTTAAGTGGCAATCGTGTAACAAGTTGTCGGAGTTTAATAACCCTTTTATGCATTTATAACTCGTATATTTTGAAATTAGAATATTTTTCAGCATAGTATTCATAATTAATGTATAAAAACCGCCTATCTTCATTAAAGTTATCAGCGTTTTCTTTTCGAATTGAGTGTATACTCGACGTTTTTTTTAATACGCTATTTTCAAGTATTGTTAATTTAATATTTTAACAACACCATTCCATAAAAAAACTGCGGAGTACGTAACGACCTAACTCGCCATCTCGTTCGCACCTACCCGTATATATACTTCCCGCTCTTTCCAACCGCAACCTTTTATGCTTGTCTGGCTGGGGTAGGAACTATCGAAAATGTCTGGCTAAAGGGGAAACATCATCTTATTCTTATCCCAGTAATATACGAGGTGTGTTAAAAAAGTATCGCGAATTTTGTGTATTTTCAAAAATTATTTATTTATTCGTAAATATCTATTTTGTCCCCTTCAAAGTAATCCCTCTGGGATATTATACACTTGTGCCAACGTTTTTACAAATCTTCGAAGCACTTCAAAAAATCATTTTTTTGGATCTTGTTCAGCTCCTCCTTCGATGCCGTCTTTATCTCGTCAATCGTGGCGTAGTGTCGTCCTTTCATGGACCTCTTCAGTTTCGGGAACAAGAAAAAGTCACAGGGGGCCAGATCTGGGGAATACGGTGGCTGCGGTATCATTGGTCTGTTGTTTTTGGCCAAGAAGTCGCGTACAAGCAGCGATGTGTGAACAGGGGCGTTATCGAGGTGCAAAAGCCAATTTTTGTTTTTCCACAAATTATCGATTAAAATCGAATGGCACGAGCCAATCAATATGCCTAGGTCCTCGGCAATTTCTCTATCGATGATTCGAAGATTGGCCAATACCATTTTCTTCAATTCATCAATTTTTTCGTCTGTTGTTGAAGTGCTCGGGCGTCCGGCACGCTCTTCGTCATTCACATCTTCTCGGCCTTTTAAAAACATTTTGTACCACCGATAAACGTTGCTTTTGTCCAAAGTAGCTTCTACATATGCCACAGTCCACACTCGGAATGCATCCGCGCACATAATTTCGTTTTTCACACAAAAATCGATACAGGTTCCTTGTTCCATTTTTTGAATAGGTAAAAATCGAAGACGAACCAAAACACGTGCAAGCAAAGCAGCTGTCAACAATTAACCGAACATTCAAAATGGCCCAACTTGTCAGCATAAGTGAGAGACATATGTACCAACATAACGCCACAAAAAAATCGAAATTGGAATATATGTAACTCGCGAAAACTCAAAATTCGCGATACTTTTTGAACATACCTCGTATATTCAAATCAGCTTTTATACTATGACGTAAATAGAAGTCAAATTTCATGAACTTAAAGGGTGTCTGGCAGGGGGTTTCCACTGTGCTAAATGTCTGGCATTGACTGACGTGTTTTTTAATATTATTCTAAAGGTATTATCAAAACATCAAGATTTATACTATGACGAAATTAATTCGGAATTTTGCAACATTGAGTACCTCGTATCTCCCAAAGCCACTATGGTCCAAATTCCATAATCTACCATCGTTCTTACCTGTGTTGGGAGCATGCACTGACAAAGTGTCAGCTTTTATAAAATGTCGAAGGTCTGGCGCTCACGGGATCTTGGCCATTAATTTTAGAATAGATTTTATTAATTTTGATCTAGTATTATTATTTGGATTTAAAATGATAATATATTTTAATTTATAACAAATAAACTGATATAAAAGTAATAATCATAAGATAAATAAATATATATTTTAATATTAATCAATGTACAAAATTTCTATTTCATGCCTTTAGTTTGCGCCATAATATCATAGACCGTGATGTAAGAGTCTACTTGACTCATACTTGCATAAATAGGTCTTAACTCTCTTCAAATTGGAAAGAGAACTTTCTTTTGCATAATTTGTAGGCGGAATACTCAAATGATACGTAAATCAATAACATGTTATCGCATACCCTTTAATAAGCAGATATAAGATAGCTTGTACCAATGTTGGCAGCATTGGTACAAGGCGTAGGCTGAAAAGCAGCTTTTAGCTGAGTCCCACGACCTTTTCACGATATCATTGTTATTTAAGTAATTTTAAGTGTAAAATGTAGTTTTTCGTGAATAAAGTTATTATTATTATTATTATTATTATAATCAATTTCGCTCCGGGATACACTTATCTTGAATAGCGAACACAGAATGAATTTCACTGAACACGTTTAAGCAATAGGATGACTCCAATGGACACAACAGTGCTTGTCACCATTTCAGTCAAAAGGGCGCGATATTCTTGTTTCATGACGGTGTTGCTGTAAAATACAAACCGGAATGAAGTTATTGGCGACACCGAACATTTGGGTAATTTTGCCGCTTCGCCAGTAATGCCGCGCTGGGTCTGAGCCTCGCGGGTCTTGATGTAAAACCGGCACCAAAGACTACGCTTGGTTAAATATGAATTAAGGAACAGGAAACCACATGAAATATCCAGTTTAATAATATAATGAATGGGTATATTATATGCATTATTTATGTACACTTGGTCATTATAAACTAATTACTTCAAACGATTGGCGCCGGTTATCGGTATAATAATTAATTAATACCATAGTATGGTGCGCATATTAAATCATTATATGCCGAGATAAGCAAGTTATATTGTATATGGATTAATTACGATTTTCCTTGTCGCAATATGTATTTTTTATTAATTATTTTACATGAATTGATTAGCTTACATTTACTTACTTTGTGTTATTTTATTAATCTTTTATTCGAATTGAATTAAATTCAAATTCAAATTCAAATTCAAAATATTCTTTATTCAAATAAACTTGTAAAAAAGTGCTTTTGAATCGTCAACTCAACTGCTGGTTCGGAAAGCTGTCCCTACTGAGAAGAGCCAGCAAGGAATTCGGCGGATGCTCGTTTAAAAAAGTTTTTAGTCTGTTGCCAATAAGATTTAGGAAACAACCTGAAATAAGAAAAAAGATGAATCTTAAAGCAAATACGGCATAGACAAGAGCCCATACCTTTTTTATCCTTTCTTTTCTATAAAATTTTTGCTCCATTTAAATAAGTACTCCTGCAGTAAGTATATTACTAATGCATTAATATATAATTAAAATGGGAAATATTCTTTTGAAATAGTATTATTAGTCTAATTATTCCTTTATTTTCATAGTTATGAAATTTCAATTGACATGAAAAGTCGAAATGCTTCATTTTCACAAAAACAAAACTGTGAATTTGTTTTTTTATGATAGACCGTTATAAATACAGCTTAGAGATTTAAAACAATTTCAAAGATATATAAAGTTGATGTTCTTGAAACAGTTTTTTCCAAGACTTCATATTTTTATTTATTAGTGGCCATTGTAAATTGATACATTCGGGTAATGCATTTTTCTTACTAAATTGAAATGCGTAATAATTTTGTTTCTGGGGCGAAAAAAAAGCAGCAATTTATAAGATAGGTAATATATGTACGAGTATTATAAATAAGCCCATCATGAATATTGATATTTATTTATAATAGAATAATATATATTATATTCATACGCCATGGAACACCATAACGCGTTCCGATGTCTTCGATAGGAAATAGACCGTTAACGTCGACTATATTTGTCACTTCCTATACGCGCTAAGGAAGAAAATCGTTATTCCTATATGTGGCTTGTCATGCGAATGTATTATAACATTTAAAGGAATAGTATCTATTTTTATCCAATTCTATATTAGGTATGCACGTAGCTTTTATTTTGTGCTTGAAGACTAAAGTTTTCAAGCTTTAGGGATCGTCATCATAAGGGCTCTTGTGACGTCTGTCGACGGTTTAAGGCACGAGTAATGGAGGTCTGGTTATTGTAATGTAATTAGTTACCAGGACGTCAAGAGTGTTACAAAATGACATCTTACTCTTCATGCATAACATCGTATAAAGCCGTCATTAGGTTTGTATACTTTAAGCTTAAGGCTTACTATTCAGGATCAATTTGATTCAGTTTTCTTCTTTTCTACCTACTCCTGAACACAGGTCTCTTTCCATAGTCTCCATGAAACACGACCCTGCGTCGCTTAGATTCAGGGGCTCCCTGCGACCTTTTTGATGTCGTCAGAAACTGGCTTGGATCTCGTGAGTGGGTTTTTTTTATGTCAGGAAAACCCATTATGGGTCATCATCGCCCGACGGGGACGAACGGCGGGTATGTAGGGCTCGCACCGACTAAAAACCTGACAGTGCTCCACCACACTGCTGGTGGCGGGGACAGGATACCGTTGTACACATTGTCCCCATCCCCGCCAGCAGCAACTCTAAACCCTAGAGTGCGCCAGCCTGGGTCGAGGCCTCTCTAAAAGTGGCTCCTCCCTCCGCTAATCGATGCAACGGGAGCACCAGATGCATCAACCGCCTCGGGGACCTTTTTAGATGGGTATCTCATAGAAACTCGTGAGGGGTCTACTGACGCTGCGTTTTCCAGCTATCAATTTGATTCATACGCACAGCTATTCCTTTGCAACTCGCCCATCAATTTTACAATAGTGTTTACGCCAAACAATTATGGGTCAACACACGCTCCACTTTACACAATAGAGTAGCCTGCACCCGTTACCGCTCATTGTGGCTAAAGTGATTAATTCAGGACAGAAATGTGTTCCGACGATCCATCGGGAATTAAGGCCAACGTTACTAAATAGGCTGATTGCGTTAGTGCATGAATTTCATTGGAATTTATGTATTACTATTCCAAATATAACATTTTGACGAATCCTAAATCAAGCGTTATATTAACTGTATACATACACTAATGTTACTATGTTTTGTCCTATTTTTACGTCAGAATGGAGTGACCACACAATTTGAGTTTTGATGTCCAGATTTGAAGTGCTGTTGAGTGACAGTCTTGACACTGAAGTCTGTGCAGAAGCACTGTTAAGTAGTGAAAAGTTGCCTAGGTATAAACCAACCAAAATTAAGACTATGGACGATCCGATCGATAAGAGCTCATGAGTAAGGGCCTCGGATGAGCTTAAAAACTATACCATACCATACCAAAAGAATACACCAAGTGTAAAGCCCGTTTCTATAAATTTCGGAATCTCAGAAACAGCTCCAACGATTTTCTTGAAATTCACCATGCAGGAAGGAGGTTTTGGGGGAGAAAAATCAATCTAGCAAGGTTTAAGTAAAAAAAAATCGTTTTGTCTCTGTTTTTGGACATTACAAAAGATTTATATTGAATAGAAAACTATTTTTGCCATAAACTGTCAAGTCAGCGTATCCGGGGATCGGACAGTCTCGAGAAATGTAAATACCTAGGATCAATACCAACTACCTAATTATTATTTTTTCTTAGTTTCTTTTTTTATTTTGTAAAAAATAACCGAGAAACCAGGTACTTTTATTTAATAACGATAAAATATTCTCTCAAGGTTATAGAAGTTACTATGTTATTATCATTAAAACGTCTTTGTATAAGTTGAATGAACTTTATAGAATAAATGTAAACTGACATCGCTTATCATTAGACTGACACGCATCCCATAGTCATGTATAAGTTTTAAGTTATCGAATTAGTAACGATAATATTTATCTATTACTTAACCAGTATAAGTGATTTGAAAGACCTTTATATATTTTTTTTTACAAAAGTACTAAAGAACCAGTTTGTTCTTAACACTTGAAAAATCGTTAGTTAAAAGTATTTATTTCGCGTTATTATGATCGTCATATATTAACTTTTTCAGTTATTTTAAAATCAACTGCTAAAGATTTTTTTGGCTTACATAAATGTATGTACAATAATGAAAAACATAAATAAAGAAGTCAAATCAACGTGGCCATAATTTGTATAGACCTAGCGTGGAAGTAATTTAAGTTTTATATATTTTTGTTGTAAATAATATAAAAAAAAACTAGTGAATGTATATTAATCTTCACTACGCACCACAAACTGCACACGAAAAAGTGTGAAATTTGGAACTAGGAATAAAATATAGTCATAGTTGATGGTAGCTTAACATTTAAGTTCGTGCGCACGAATTTGCGGGTACAATTAATTATTAGTAACTGGTTGACAGTTTTCAGTCAAAAAATAGTGTTTTATATATTCAAATTGAATTTTTTGTAAAATCTCCTGCGCGCTGAATTTCAGGAAAATGGAGCCATTGCCGAGATTCCGAAAATATACATATATGTATATATAACTCATTTAAATATTGATGATAAATTTCAGTAGCATATTAGTACAGGTCATTGATCTTACATATTCCGTTGCTATTAGGCTAGATTTGTAATATCAAAGTCCTCTCACCAAGTAATTTCTGGACAGCGGTCAGCCCACATAGCTCGCCCACTCGGACCAGATTTCTTCCAGTTTAACTAGTTGTAGAAAATCCGACTTATATCGTGTTAATCTTGCAGTAAAACTTTCTAGTTGTTGGTTTTCATGTATTTTATGGCTTGTAACTTATCGAAGTCTAATCGATACGTTTGTTGTTCCTGTCGGTCGAGATTCGGCTGATGGCTTAATTGAAACTTCAATTACGAAATATTTAAGGCGTATTTGAAGATTAAAGATTATGTACTGGCATATATAGTTAACATTATAATAGTCATGTATATGATTGACTGCCATTTGATGTTGTTTTTAAGTAGCGATCCAGTACTATCCCACTGCTGGATATATACCTCTTTGCTCCGATTTTGGAGATCATGTTTGGAGCTTAAACTACTACGCTCGGATTTGTAGGTTATTCATATCCTCAGAATCCTCTAAAGATATGCAGGTTTCCACGTCACGATCGTGGCTTCAAACCCCGGGCAGAGACCAATGACTTTTTCTATTAAAACTTATGTCTGTCTAATTGATAATTGCAATATAATTAATTAATTTATTACACGCTTTTCGGTGAAGGAAAACCTCGTAAGGAAATCTCTAGACAATTCTAGGGATACGTGTAACTTACTTAGCTCCAATCCTTCTCTTCAAAAACAGAAACAGGAGGCCTATGCCCAGCAGTGGAATAAAGTAACAAACCGTTACTTTACTTTAACTTTATGTTTCTAACAGCGGTAAAAGTGATTTTTAAACATAAAAAATCATTTTTTCTTGAAACGAAAATCTAAGAACGGAACTATTATAAAATATAAAGCAATGTGATTCTAATTAATCAATTGCGGATAATAGTAAAATAATTACATTATTACTTTTGTATTATGGATCTCCGCAAAGTAACGTCTGATTCTATAAATTATTTAAGATATAAAGTATGAACAATGCTAGCGTGTCAATGGTATTCGCAGGCTATTGACTTGCGCATAAATTTTAATTTTTTTACTTAACTTATTAAATAATATGACAACGCATGCAATATCGTGACATATTAATAAACAAAAGAAGTATTTAGACATGCGTTTGCGCATACAACTTGTATTATGATTAACGACAAAAAATAAGTAGTAACCTGTATGATCATATATCAAGATTTACACAAACTTAATTAAAAAAAATACAATCATTTTCAATGCCATTCTATAAAGAGTTTGTCAGCGCACACTATATACAATAACACGATATAATAGGAATACCACAATTCCCGTTCCGAGATGTACTTCTCTTGAATGACGAACAAAGACTGAATGTCACTGAAACGTTTTATCAATAGGAAGACTTAACCGGAAACAACACGTCACAGTGTTGGTATCATTTTAATCAAAAAAGGGCGCGATACTCTTGTTTCATGACTGTGTTGCTATAAAATACAAAGCGGAAGTCAATGGCGACACCAAGTTTGATTAGTAGAAAACATTTGGGCGTCGCGGATATATACGAGTAGATACCTTTATAGAATACTTAAGCTGTCAATGTTGGCGAGGATTTCATCTGTATTTGCATATCGTATAACAAAGTCTCACACCACATCTGTCTGTCTGTTCGCAATAAACGGAAAAACTACCGAATGGATTATATACGGTTATATAACTACTTGCTAGGGCGTTTGTCGCGAAATCTATCTCCTTATCATGCTTCGGTTGCGTGGGGAAACGGTTGTTGTTTTTGTGTTAGTGAATGTGTGCAGTGCTTTTGTATTGTAGTCGTAATGGTTTTTAATTAATGTTATTACGAATTCTGCATGTATAAGGTCTGAAAACGAATAGTGCACTCTACATTTAGCATTGCATATATTTTCTATTTGCTTTATCCCGGATTATTATAGCAATTATAGCAAAATCACTATTACTTTTTTATTATGGAGTTCCGCGAATTAACGTCTAATTCTATAAATTTAAATATACTCCTATTTTTAATGACTTATAACTTATATTTAATATTATGAATGCGAAAGTTAGTGAGTATGGATGAATGTTTGTCACTCTTTCACGGCGAATCCGCTGAAGTAATATCGATGAAATTTGGCACAATTATTCCTTATACACCGGAATAACTTGTAGGCTATAGGTTCCTAGGTAGCTAAGTAGGTAATCCTATGAATTCTACAGGAATAGGATGACACTAAAAAGCGCCATCTATTATCAACCTACCACGCGATTATTGTCAACCTACCACGTGATAACAGTTCACGCGAAGTCGCGGGTAAAAGCTAGTTCACTATATTTCCTAATCCTCTCCGCCGTCTATTAAAGGCTGCATGTGAAGCCGGCATAGGCTTAGCCCGCTTGAAACACATTTAACCCTTTTTATCCGCTCAGGGATCGTATTGCGAGAAATCCCTCCTTAGTGGGGTATTTACTTACGAAAAGAGTGAAACTCTACCAATATCGCCTTTCTAGGTCTTAAGACTCGGACTAGTGAAGTGAAAACGATTCTCGGGTGTTTACGTTAACTTCATAGGCGATCGTCATCATCCTTATGCACTCTTTTATGTCAGGAAAACCCATTATGGGTCGTCCGACGGGGACGAGCGGCGCGTATGTCGGACTCTCACCGATTGAAAACCTGACAGTGCTCCACCATGCTGCTGGTGGCGGGGACAGGATACCGCTGGACACATTGCACCCATCCCCGCCAGTAGCAACTCTGAACTCAAGAGTGCGCCACCTCTAGGTCGGAGCCTCTCTAAAAGTGGCCCCTTCCTCCGCTAATCGATGCATCGGGAGCACAAGATGCATCAACCGCCTCGGGGACATTTTCAGATGGGCGTCCGATAAACCCCGTTCGGAACGCCCAAAAGGTCCCGTCCTACTACACTTATCCCACTCTAAGTGGGTCGGTTCAACATGTTATACACCTGCTGTCACATGATTTAACTACGTAGTTTACGAACGGCTTCCGGCCGTCAACTTGACTTAGTCGTATTTTACACTGCAATAGCGACATCTAGTGACTGCTGTTCCAGCGCCATACAAATTGACGTTAACGAGATCGAATAGGTTAAAAATATTCGTACTACGCACACAAATCTGAGTCTAAGTCACACTGTTGTTATACAATAATCATTCTCCTGCCCTTATCCCACTCTAAGTGGCACAAATGTTATAAACATGTTGTCAGATGATTTGGCCTTGTATTTTACGACCGGCTGCCTACCTGACGTCGATTCTATGTATACATATATACAAGATTACCTCATTTAAAGATTAATAATCAGATTTGTCAAAGGAGTCAGTTCAAATACAAGATATTCTTTTTTCAAGATACGTTTGTGCTTTTGTATCGTGAACTCTATTGTTGGTTGGTTACTAAACATTTTGTTTTGATAAAATTGCTCACTAAGCTTCCCAAGTAAAATATAAACAAGAATGTCTAATTAAAACTTGTCTTCATGTCGCCCAGTGGTCCCATTTCGTTCCCCAACTTGGACCTACGCAGTGTTATCTGGGTGTACTTAGAACAAAACTTCGTAGGCCTAAGTTACAAACGCCTGAACTTTAAATTGCGTTTACAAGTCATTAGTAAGTAAATTTCATAAATACTGGAATAAAATAAAAAATAATTATAAGAAAGTAAGTAAGTAGCGGCCTGTTACTATCCCACTGCTGAGAATAGGCCACTTCTCTCCCTTTTTTGAAGAGAAGGATTGGAGCTAAGACCTACCTACCACGCTGCTCCAATGCGGATTGGTAAGTTACACATATTTTCAGAATTCTCTAGAGATATGCAGGTTTGCTCACGATGTTTTCCTTTACCGAAAGCGTGTGATAAACTGTAAATATCAATTAGACACATATTTTATTGGATAAACTTATTTTTGTCAGCCTTGAATTTGAATCCTTGACCCCCTGGCGAGAGTCACTAGGTTTCACTGCCTATCAAGGCTTAACTTGTATGTATATCTATTTAAAATTAGTAGACTTTTTTTCAATCTATTACAATGTTGTAATGTATTTTTGAGTTTTCCCAGTATAATGTAAAACATTATTATTATAATTTTTTTATACAACTAGCTTAGGCCACGCATTGCTGTGCTCAGTCTGGTTTCGGATTCCTTTCGAAACAGAACTCAATAGTCACGCCACCAAACGTTACAGAATCATCCGCTGGGTCTTTCTAAAGATTTTCTTAAAATTACATTAACATCCGTCCAGCTGTTCCGTGTTGAATTCCGTTTTGAAATCAATAAAGAAAAGACAGACAGACATTAGTTTTTTTATATTAAGTGGGTAAAAAAAGCATATGTATCCTCAAAAATTCTACGTTAGTAACTATCTATGTCATAATGTCATAAATAATAATAATGTCATAAAGTGACATTTTACGTGAAACTAAAAAAAGTATTACTTTTAAAATGTTTGCAAATAAAATCTATGTAATAAGACATCGATACTACAAAAAGTGACATTTATGTGAAGCATATATTCAATCAGCGTTTATGGCTTGAACAAAAAAGAGAATATTAAAATTAATAGCAATATATTCTGATGATATCTTAATCTTAGTCTTAAAATACCTCAACCGGATTTTTACGATAGGCGGGTATTAAATATTTATTTTGGCAAATAAATTTGTATAGTCAAATATAATTAAATAAATTTCTTGGATAAAATATTAATTTAACTCATATACTGGAGTTATCATAACTCCAGTATATTAGTTTTGCACTGGTTTTTATTTTCGTTTTTCCTTAATATTGTTTGATGATGATAAGAATTGTGGATACCGTAGTAAGGCAAAACCGGATGTCGATTAAGGTCTTCCGTTTGTAAATATAACTTCATTGACCATTGTGTTTTACGAATTCTATAACTTCCTGTATACTTAATATATGCATATTGTAAATATTAAAATAAAAAAGGTATGGAATCCAGATATTATTACTTATAATAAGTAAGTTAAGTAAGTAGCGGCCTGTTACTCTCCCACTTCTGGAAATAGGCCTCTTCTCTCCGTTTTTAGAGAGAAGGATTGGAGCCTAATAGTCACAACTTAGTAAATATTACAAAAATACAACCACGTTGTATCCGACTGAGTAGAATAGACTACCTTTATTTCTTACCGAGGTGTCGCAAAAGCCGACTAGTACGTTGGTACGTTGACGTCAGGGAGGCGACCGATTGTAAAATAACTAGCCAAATCAAGTTACAACATCTTTATAACATGTGCTGATCCCACTTAGAGTGGGATAACGGCAGGAGAATGATGCTCACGATTTGCTTCTTTGGCCATCCGTTCAAGCAAGAATTAAGGTAATGGCACTAGTAATTGAACATATACTAGCAGTTGACCATTTGTATGAAATTTTAAATAATAAGTGAAATTTTAATTAATAAAAAAAATATTAATTGATAATATTATATTTTAAATATTAAAAAATGGGCTACAGTTCTGAGATTTTGGGCAGCTGTTAATAGATTGCAACAGGTAATTACAAATTGATTTTTTATTAGCATTACAACAAACAAAATGATTATTATTTAAAATTTCATACAAAACGGTCAACTAATAGTACATGGTATCCAGTAGTTTTTCGTGATGTTTATTAATAATTTGAAAAACTTTGTCGATCTACGTCTACAAATTTTCTTTTAAGTGTAATTTACTAAGAATTATGTATACAATATTGTAACCGCAATAACTTTTAACGTCCGTTGTGAGCCTTATTTCATTCCGTTATAACCGCCGGTTGTACTCTATGGCGCATAAAGTAAGAACAAAACAACGTTCAAAAGGTTTAAGTCAATGTAAAACATGTGCATTTAGGACTGATTCTTGGACAAAAAATCATGATATGAATAGCTTCTGTTTTAACGGACACTGTCTGCTGGATATAATAATAAAAGTTAGATAATTTATAGAATAAGGCGTTTACTTTGCGGAGATCCATAATACAAAAGTAATAATAAAATTATGCTATAATCCGCGATGAAGTAAAATAGAAAATATATATAATGTAGAGTAGACAAGCCTTTTTCATAGCTGATAGTTTTATCGTAATGATGAAATATACCTCTTAATATTTGGTTCATTTCCGATATAATAAAATTTCACAATACGTTCAACAGTAAAGCTTACGCAAAAAGTTGTGAATATTTTAACTTAAATTATATTTACTGATGTTATCGTAATAACTATCGTTTTCAAATATTTGTGAAAGAAGATAAAGATTCGGTTCAGTGCAAGGCTATTTTTAAAATAGTGTTGCCATATTTAATTTAAAATACAGGGACACAATAGTGAAACTAATAATTGAGCTATTTTTAAATCCCTACTGTTTAGCAGAACCCTCCGCCGCATGTGTTGATAAACTCAATTCTGCTAAATGGATTTTCATGCAATTTCATGATTCAGCATTTGATACATGAGATAGATTATAATGTTATGATGTATAATTTGTTGAAATATTAAAAAAAAGTATAAGTGGAAATATGGTGTCAAAAATATAAAAATGAAACCACTCTCGACAGTTTTATAGAAAACTTCCATAATACTTAAGGATATGACAAATCAATGTATGTGATATTGCTAACTTATAGGATCACAGAGAAGTTCGCGATTGCATATATCAATGTTACAGGATACTTTATTACACAGTTATAACTTCTAAAAAGATGTCATTTTCAATTTGATTATAAGAATACTATTAATACAATTATCTGTACACATATACATTGTATTTTAGTGATCAATATGTTTAATATCATAAATATATAATTTAAAATAAAATGTTTTAAAATTAAGTAAATATGATCGAAGTAAATCTTTCTTTATAAAAAGATTTACTTCGAACATTTAATATAATTATTTACATTATTAAGGCTTACAATATAGTCCCTTTTTTTAGGTTTTAAGAATGCCCCTATGAAATTGCATTGTAGTATCGTATTGTAGTATTCCGGATAAATCCTGTAAATGCGGCATATATGGTAAGCTTACTTAAAGTCAAACAAACTCAAAAGGCCACACACGTCGTATGAGTCAGTAATGATTGCGATGCAATGTATATTGCCAAATCGTATTGAGGTATACATATGGTATTCAATTTATATGGCCCTCCTGGGCCCTTCCTTTCATAGAAAGGGTTTTAAGTCATGAGGAAGGAAAACATTGTAAAAAATTGTCAAATTTTTGGAGAATTCTTGGGATATGTGTTACCAATCAGCATTGAAACATCAAGCATTCGCATTGGTGGGTGAAAGCTGCAATATTTACCTCAAAAAGAGCGCCGTCATCCCGGCCGTATAATACCACCATATAATACTAAATTGCAGTACTTTTTATTGTTTCTTCAGTTCAGCCGAGTGTCTTGTTAGTTCTTCTCCGTAAGAATACCTTCCCAAGCCAGTATTAGCTTAGTTATAATTTGACGATTCCAAAGTGGTTGTAAAAGCTAATTTGAATTTTAATTTTACAATATACATAAATTAATAATTGGAATTAGTGAAGACGTTTAGAAAAGATGAGAAGTACAAGATTGTTTGTATTTCGTGTAATGGGAAGGTATAAAATCATGCGACCAAAAGAGTTTTAAATATGAATGTGTATAGATATGTGACTAGAGGGAGGCTGAAAAAAAGATAAATAAATATAAATACATTCTTTATTTCAGTTACAAAAATTGCCTTTTTTAAAACTTTATTTCAGTTACATAACGAAATTAACGGTCATCAACGACCGACGGAGTCGAGCGCCAGGTATGTCTGACTCGCACCGACAAAAACCTGACAGTGCTCTACCACGCTGCCGGTGGCGGGGACAGATTTTAGTGGAACATTACCGTTTTACCGACAACTAAAGTAGAATCGTTTGATTCTGTGCCTTTGCTAAGATGACTGGATTATGAGAAAATGATATGCAAAAGGATTAGCACCAGAGTTGACGAATGATAGAGGAGAATGGAGAAGACATACCATAAATTGTCCATCCATAAGATTAGAGGGAGATTCTTAAATTAGATTACAAAAGATATACGTACACTTTTGCGCGTTTGTAAATATAGAATTATCATGGAAACTTGGAAAATGTTTGATCCGCCATCTTAGAATAAAACAAGATATACGTACACTTTTGCGCGTTTGTGAATATAGCATTATGGAAGCTTGGAAAATGTGTGATCGACCAAAGCAATTTAAATGTCCAAGGTTTGTTTAGGTGCCTTAGGTTGTTGGACTCCTTTCAAGAGACTTTTCTGTGCCGCTGTGCCCAATTCTCCGCTATTTGACACCCAGCCGAAGGGCGTCGCACGCAACGAGTTGCTTTTAAATATGGCACAGTATATTGTAGGCAATAGGTATTAATGTCTAACGTTTTAGGATATATAATAAACAACTACTAAGTTGTATCAGTGACATCGTTCGCATCAACTTAAGCTTTTAAGTACCCTCTATAATGAAATATGACTTCCCAGTTTCATATAGAAAACGGATTTTTATCATATATGCTACCCCGGTGTATAGGATTTAATTGTGCCAAATTTCATCAATATTAGTCTAGCGGATTACCGATGGAAGCGTAATTGACTTTTATTTTCATTTTCATTTAGTTTCTTATTAGTATAGATTTATCGGTTGTGCTTTAAGGTAAAGAAAAAAATTTGCGAAAATTGGTAATTCGCGTTGAAGAAGGTGTGAGTCAAACTTCTTTATCTTCGTAAAAGATTAGAGGCCTTTTCCCAACACTGGGATAACAGACCGCTACTTTGTTTAGAAGTGTAAAGTTATGAGTAAATTGATTTTTAAAGTAAGTTCTTTAATATGTAAGTCCTTCTTAGAATCGATTGCTTACAATTGCAAAAATTATATTATTTGTAAAAATATATTGATTATGAGACTTGAATATGATACCTTTGTTAAAATAGATACACCAAGTAAATATTACTTTGAAAAAAGTTATATAATTTCATATAAATGCTTTATATTCGTAAACATAGTCAATTTTTAACTATGAAGTAGATTAACGACTTTTTAGCATGAATAGTGGCATTTTACTTTGTTTGCAGAGCGATTTACTTTGCTGACTTAAGTGTGTTTGTAGGAACTTATGAATAATACATTGGTCTTTTAGCAATTTGCTTTATGATTTCAGTATACTATTAAATATGCGCCATTCAAATAACTCGCCTGAACGCATAAATACTTATTTCATAAGTACTTATTACGTGCTATGCACATAAAGCACACACGTATGCTACATACGTACTCAGTGTCGAGCACACACAACACACATAAACTTGATATGTCATGTTTTTGACGTATATTATAATACAGGATGGTACCCACCATACCTAGGTCATTTATTTTACCTACACACCTCATTACCCTAAATAAAATCAGTTAATTCGGCGAAGTATTTAAGCCACAGGAATTGTTTTACGTTTTTTAAAATAAACACGATTTATACGGATCAATGACCGTACCTTATTACGACATACGAAACGAAAAATAACCTTGACCCAAAAACTTAATAGTACTAGTGCGAGGAAAAGAAAATAACAATGTTATTGTTTTCTCCTGTTTTTTGAACAAGTCCAGGTTGCGCCAGGTCAGTAAACCATTACTGCAAAGCTAGGATCAGTGATCAGATTTAATGTCGTTTCGTCGATACCACCCTATAGAAACTGGGTATACTTACGATTCTACGGTCATTGATCTCTATAATTCGTGTTTATTTTTTAAAACCGTAAAAAATCCTTCTATAATATTTGACTGAGTTAACTGATTTTTTTTATGTACGTTGCTGAGATGTGTAGCCATCTAAAATTTAAATTAATGGTCGATACCATAATATACCACCCTCTTTCTTACCGAGATGGAATAATGTGGTCCGGCAGGTCAATAATGTGACAACATGTTTATAACATGTTGTGCCGATCCCACTTAGAGTGGGATAAGGGCAGGAGGATGATAATTTTTTCGCTACGTACCATGTATATATAAATTCATTATTAATACTAAGAAGAGTTTAAATTAAAAGTTTGACTGGCCCGTTGGCGCAGTGGGTAGTGACCCTGCCTTCAGCTCCGCGGGTCGCGGGTTCGGTTCCCGTCAAGGGCTATAAATTTTCTATAAATAAATTTGTTGGTCTTTGAGCCTGGGTGTATATATTTATTTAAAAATATATAAGTATATATTCGTCAGTTGTCACTACCATAGCACAAGTATTACGTTACTTTGGGGACCGACGACCGTGTGTGTAAGTGTCCCATATATTTATTTATTTATTTATAAATTCAAAAAATAATTAGCTTGCAGGCAAAAATACCAATATGAACAATCCGTATAGGGGGCGGCTAAAGATAAACTAACATTGCTAAGACACTGCACAAAGTTTGTTCCGATATCGCGTGTTCAAACAGTAGGCATTGTGTGACCCAGTTACGTTGCCAGATACAATCTAATCAGAACGGAACAACCTGACGGTGAATTACACTAAAAAGCATTTCTGTTTCACAAACTTTTAAACTTGGCATGCGAAGTTAGCGAACACCTTTACACATGAGTAAAAATATTTGCTAGCGTTCGATTAACTTCAGATAAACGTTATTTCTATTTGGTTTTATATTTCAAAGGTGACTAAGGTCATTCGAACCGCCCTGTGGTATCCGGCTGAGTAGCATTAACCACCCTCATTTACCGATGTGTTCGTAAAACGCGACTAAGGTAAGTTATCCCACCTGTACATATACATGACATATTCGTTCTTATACATAAGCCGTGTGGTATCCGGCTAAGTAGAATAGTACCACCCTCATTTCTTACCGAGGTGTCATAAAAGGCGACTAAGGTAAGTCGACCCGCCGTGTGGCATCCGGCTGAGTAGAATAGATCACCCTCCTTCTTACCGAGGTTTCGTTAAATACGACTAAGGTAAGTTGACGTCGGGCAGGCGGTCGGTCGTAAAAACGCAGGCAAATCATGTTACAGCATGTTTACAACATGTTGTGCCGACCCCACTTAGAGTGGGATAAGGGCAGGAGGATAATATTCGTTCTTATACATATGTCTGTAACTTATAGTATTCATCCAAGCTTAGATGGCATCTATTACGCATCAACTAGCTCAAATCGCCTTGACACGATTTTTATATCTACATATGATTGACATCATATAATATTTACAAGCTTAGCCCTACCCTTTGTGTGAATCTAATATGTAAAAAGGGTGACGAAAGCCTCTGATCTTAGAAATAATAATAAAGATAAATAGCTTTTACCCGCAACTTCGTGCGCGTGGATTGCTGTCGCGTAGGTTGATAATTGCTGTAATTTAATTTCATCCTAGTCCTATAGAAATAACAGGATTTCTATAGCCTGTTATTTCTATAGGACTAGTATGCCATGTTATTGCTGATAATGACATATGTTATTCCGGTGTATAAGCAAATGTGTATATATTGTGCCAAATTTCATGGATATTGGTTCCGTGGAAGTGTAACAAATATATAAATATTCTATACTCACAAAATTTCACATTGCAATTAAACTATAAAACTAAAGTAGAACTTCAACTCGTTAGCGTTTCTGAGTCTAATGCAATAATCATACTAACCCATTATTAAATTATCCATATCTTTATATTTAATGGATTTCGTATAAATAGGAAATGCGAGAATAAATATCGATATCTAATAGAAACGTGAAGTATAAAAAGAGGTGTAGGTTAAATTTTGAAATCTAGCAAATAATTTCAATGTAAAGTTTACTATAGTACTCGATAATCTGTGTGACATAAAATATTTAATTGCATAGCAACTTGCTACATCTGGTTTTACACGTTCATACATAACTCGAAACGCCTAATCAATATCCACTTACATGCTATTCATATTGACCAATTGAAATAATAAATCACAATATTAGATTAGCTCCATCAATATCCACCAAATGTGGCCTACTTCAGCGAGACGCGTTCATACAAAATATTTAATTATTAACTTTATTATTAATTAGTATCTGGGTGACCGAGTTTTCACTTATATATTTAAAAAAGGTATATAAGCTAAGATATTCTACCACTGAGTTTTTTTGTTAAAATTTATGTGTATAATTGATAATTGTAATTTATCACATGCTACTTGGTGAAGGAAAACATTGTGAGGGAACCTGCATATCTCTAGAGAATTCTGGAGATATATGTAACCTACCAATCCGCATTGGAGCAGCGTGGTAGGTCTTAGCTCCAATCCTTCTCTCCAAAAACGGAGAAAAGAGGCCTATTCTCAGCAGTGAGGTAGTAACAGGCCGCTACTTACTTGGTGAAGGAAAACATCGTGAGGGAACCTGCATATCTCCAGAGAATTCTTCGGATATGTGTAATCTACCAATCCGCATCGTACCAGCTTGGTAGGTCTTAGCTCCAACTCTCCTCTCCAAAAACGGAGAGAGGCAGTGGGATAGTAATAGTCCGTTACTTCATTTAGGCAAGTAAATTTAGTGTCTCTAGAGCTGATACTATAGCATCAAGAACAATATGTTATCAACTATCATAAAGCCATTTATCATTATTGTGAACAGGCGGTGTACGCTCCTTACGTTCGTTTGAATTGAGATCAATTAGTATGAATGCAAATACTGATTTCTTGTCAGTAGCGTTCTTGATTTATCGGCAGGATAATGAATAATAAATATTTAGGACACACACGGTCGTCAGTCTAAGTCTAAGTAAGTAACTTAATACAAGTTATCGGTTACAGCCCATACATATTTTCCGAATCTCATAATTATCTCTCTCACATGAATAGGTTTCATTTAAAAAAAAAAATATCTTTTTATCCCTGTTTTCGGGAAAATACTAAAATTTACGTCGAATTCAAAAGACAATTTTCGCTGTCAAACGTAAAGTCATGGTAGTTCATTTGGGGAACGGGCGGTCTAGAGAGATAAAAGTACCTAGGTACGAGCTCCACCTGCCCAACAATTTTTTCAATTTTCCTTTTTTAATTTTTTTTTTATATCTTTTTAAAAAATTACCTTGCAAGGCTCTGGCACCCAGGTACTATCATTTGAAATAGACATTTAAAAACACCATACGAACCAACAAATTGTTGCTAGAAAAAGTTAGCTCAGCGGGAATTGAACCAGCGGCCCGCGGAGCTGAAGACAGGTTAACTGCCAACGAGCCAATTCGAGTGCTAGTCAGGTAAGGTTAGGGGAAAAGATTATGAGGTTCTTTGGTTCGAGTATGGCAAAAATAATTTAAAAAAATGTATCTTGTTAGTTAATAAAAGCCGTTTAAGCCCATACGCGTCCCTTATTCATGAGCTCTTTATGCGGCATTATCGCGGGGGGAACTTTGAGAAGCAGCTCGCTGGACGCGACTCGTGTGCGGTTTGGACGATTGGTGCGGTAGTGGCCGCACGTTGGGGTCGCGCGTCTTCTATGAAACCTAATCACTACATAGTATAAAACAAAGTCACATTCTTTGTTTGTCCATATATCCCTATGTATGCATAAATCTTTAAAACTGCACAACAGATTTGCGGTTTTTTTTAATAGATAGAGGAATGATTCAAGAGGAAGGTTTATATGTATAATAACTTTCAATACCGAGTAGAGAAATACTGTAATTTCTGAGGTTTCTAATGTGATCTCGTAATGATATATGAATAATGAATATAATTCTATGGTCCCTTTCGATCCGATCTTAAGGGTTAAACTCGAATAAAATCCATTGTCGAATTCGATTCAAAACAACACCCCAAAAACAATCAAATTGACCCTTGTGAGGTGTGGGTCCCACGTTGGAAACACTTTTCTATACAGTTTTTATGGAAAGCGATTGTTTAATTGATCATGTCTAATAACTTGGTGATTGCATATATGTATTAATTTTCATTAATTATAATCCTATCACGTTTACTATTCGGTAAACTTGTAAATATTCATTTCTAAGGATAAATGTTAATTATATAGTCTATTCGGACTAACCATAACATAAACATGGCAACTATGTCTCAAATTCTGAAACGTTCCTGCTAGCTACGTGTAATTAGAGGCTACATTACTTGCTCACCTTAATCGTCTCTAGTTTTAATTACACGTACACCATTACTTACTTAAAAGGCAAACATGGCGTCGGTTCATTTACTTCCTATTATTTAGAACATTATACGTAGAGTTAATTAATAAGCATATTTCCGAATTATATTTGTAGAACCCTTACAGAAGCACTACTATTACTTACCTTTAAAACCTTTACCTTTTACATATTACCTTTAAAAATAATCGATTTAAAAAAAACGATTATCGATTTTTTTCTGGCTATTTCAATTTTTATTTTGCAAATTTAAATTTTGTCTTTTTAATATTAATAGTTAATTAAAATAAAATAATCGATTTTAAATAAATCGATTATTTAAAAAAAATCTATGTTTAAAAATCAATTATTTTTTCACATCCCTACTTTGCGCCTTACCAAAGTAAATAAATCGTTTGTGGGTTTAGGTATGACTGTATAAAAAATTCCGTAATTAATATTAGCTTTGAGATTAGAGTTGGTTAAAACAACTTTTAAAAGAATGCTAATACAGAAATCTATACTGTTGAGGATTACCTACAAGATCAGACTGCGTAGATATAGCTACCCTGTATAAGATAGAAATGACTAAATGTAACTAGTTATAAGAAATATCTATTAAAAGAGTAACCGCCAAGTTTCTTTATGGCTCTCCTCGGAATTGCTTTCCGAACCAGCAGTAGACGATTCAAAAGCACTTGTTTACAAGTTTACTTGAATTACGAAAATTTTGAATTAGAACATTAATCAATTTGGTTTCTGTGAATATGGCTTCTAAATTTTAATTTATTCCATATCCCTTCCATATCAAAAATCACATCAATCCATCGCTCGGGCTGTGATATAAAGACAAAGAAGTATGCTGTTCAATTCAACATATTAGTCTTGAATATAATTAAAAACATCATATAACAGAATACAAAGTAACAGCCCGTTACTATCCCACTGCTGGATAAAGACCTCCCGTCTCCATTTTTGGAAAGGAGGATTGGAGCTAAGACCTGCCACGTTGTTCTAATGCGGATTGGTAGGTTACACATTATCCCTAGAATTCTCTAGAGATATGCAGGTTTTATTACAAACCTTTTTTTCCTTGTTTTCCTTCACCGAAAAGCGTGTGATAAATTGCTCAATTATCAATTAGACACAAGTCTAAAAAATATACCAGAGACAATTTCGAGTACCAGGAAATCATAAATGTATAGTATAAATGTATGTACAGTTAACGCCGTCTGCATCATTTATAATCATAAGTTATCCAGTGAACACTTTAACATCTCACCTCTTAGCACTCAGTCTGATGCAAGGTAGAGGGCAAATATTTCCCTGAGCCTTTTGTGCGTGCCTCCTTTGAATTCTGACTTCATATTTGTATGTACTAACTTGTATTTTTAAGAGTGCTTCTAAAAAAGTCGTTGTTCTGACGTGCGTGCGACGAAATTCGCTTTTGTTGCGCGTAGGGTCACAACTTACAATAGAAAGCTCTGTATACAATATGGTTATTCCAAAACGGTCAAATAAATATGTTTTCGTTGTTTAATATAAAAGATATTCATCGAACAACATTTTTAAACCAACATTAAAATTTTGTCGAGAATAATGTTCAAAAATTATTTTAAGATTTCATGTTAATTAGTTCTAATGAAGTTTTCGATAAAGTTGATTAATTGCTTTAGCGTTTTCTTATGTACATAATATTTTAGAAAATATTAAACAATTAATATCCTGTGGATTTGGTACTAACATATTGCACGCTTAGTATTAAAGTGAAATAATTAAAAAAAAAGTTGTTTTGTGTCAAATTGAAATAAAACGTAGCGGAACCTACGGATCTGAAACATAGTTGCTGATTGTGGAAGAGGGCCTCATAAGAAGGTTCAGTCACTAAAAGGGCAATGGAGCGAGTTATGCTTGGTATATCTCTACGCGGTCAAATGAGGTGATCCTTAGAAAACCCAGAGTAACCTACATAGCTCATCGTGTCACGAAGCTGAAGTGGCAATGGACGGGGCACACAGTATGGAGGGCATCTGGACGTTGGGGTCCTAAGGTGCTGGAATGGCGACCACGCACCGCAAAACGAAACGTCGGTAGCTCTCTATGAGGTGGTCTGACGAACTCAAAATGGTCGTGGAGAGCGGCTGGATCCAGGCACAAGATCGTGAGGTGTAGAGATCCCTTAAAGAGACCTATGTCCAGCAGTGTCCATGGGTTGAAAAAAAAGAAGTAGCGCAGCGCCTACAAAACTTGTTACTGTTAAAGAGACTCATAACCTGGAAGAGCAAGACAACACTAGTTTTTTTAATAGTTCGTAGCGTGATGTCATATCATAGATGGCTAATTTAGTATTAGGTCACTTTAAATACTAAGCTTGCGTTATATCAAGCGGAGATACCACTCTGTTCCAAGAATAAAGTTACATGTTCTATGTTTATACATGGAACATGCAACCTTATTCTTCGGATCGGGCAATATTAACGCTGAAAGACAACGTATCACGTGCCGTCTTTCAGGTTACTACCCTCCGTTGATCCATAAAACTTAAGCACAATGAAATGCGTGCGTGCTAATCGAGAACGGGTAAAGGTCCCGTTTATATTTTATAGTGGTGCTGTATCTACGTATGGCTACCATTGACCCAGGCGACCTACTAGCGCCCTTTATATATCGTGACATCTAAATGTTACTTCAAGTTTCACATTGTAATATACGTAAAGCATATTATAAAATTGAAGATTATTTGGATGATAAAAAGGATTTGTAAAACCTTTCAGTTTTTAAATTTAAACTATCGTGAGTAGTATTCATATTTAATGTAAAGAACCGGCTATACTCACGTCTTATTCTATCGGGTTAGTCCGACTAGTTTCGAGCCCATCTGGGGCACTTATTCATGAGCTCTATACACGACGTTATCGCGGCGGGAACTGTTCCTTTCAGTTTCATACAGGTCTGTGGTTTAATAAATGTAAAATTGAAAAGATTGACCGCCGAGTTTCTTTCTGGTTCTTCGCGGTATTAGCAACATTCCGAACCAGTTGTAGCTTCATTAATCATATTGATCCTTGACGATTCAAAAGTGCTTGAAAGAACTTATTTGAATAAAGATTATTTTGATTTGATTTGTACTATGTATACATACTGTAGATAGAATGTGTTGGAGTATTGGACGTTTTAAAAGTCTATCTGCATGTTTTTGGAATCATCTTTTAATTTATATGTAAGCTAGTGGTACTTGCTATTTCGTTCAAATCGCAAAAATGTTAAACTACCCTTAATAATACAATTTTTTGATTTATATTTCTGTAAGAAACGGGTTTTTTATCCTATATTTAAATAATATTTTTAATTCGAAGGTCTGTCTGTCACGATGTTACTGTTAAACTTCTTAAGCAATATTCCGGCTTAGTAGAATAGATCACCCTCATTTCCTACCAACGCCGAGTAAAAGGCGGCTAAGGTATAGGCATTCACATTATAATATTAGCGATCTTACGTTGTAAAGGCTACCAACTATTGTATCAACAAGAGATAAACGTACAGTTATAACATATGGAATAGGCTAAACAAATATTAAAAGGTTAAGTTTATATAAATTTAGAGTTATTATGCCAGGACGATTCAACCACCGTTTCCACGGGTGTTTAATAATCGCACAAGTCAAGCTTTACACCATGACTCCAAGTGATAAAACGACGTAGCCGCATAAGCGTCTAATAACTGTATGAGTCGAGTTTAACAACGAGACTGACCGCACCATGGCAAAGCTCAGCCATTTATAATAGTCACAAACCCTTTCTATCGGTTACGTGATTATCGTGTTGTCAGTACATCCGGTATAAAATAACTAAAGAGATGATATTTGACTACAACCGTTTCCAACAACAATAATAAAAGCCTATAAATTACTATATTAGTGCTAATATAAAGCCATTCCAATTCACTAAATAATTAGTCAAACCGAGATAACGCCGCAATCGATACTGTTTATACAGACTGGATGGTCTGATAAGCTCAATTATATTATAATACATGTATGTACAATGTTTGTTTTCTGTTTCAGGTCAATTATTTTACGCAGAACTTACCTATAGTTAAGGTAAGGACTAGTTTATATTATATACAATGAAATATGACCTTATATCGCGTGCTATCTAAATTTATACAAATAATATTGTGACATGTCACGCTAACCTTAATTTAAACTTGGTGTAAATCGAAACTTGTTTATTAAGTTCAAGCTCTTTTAATTTTCTTATAAACTTTTGGTATCAGTGTGTTTGTGATAAATAAAGAATAATTTATATGAAATAAATTTCATATAAATTATTCTTTATTCAAATTGGCTTTTACAAGCACTTTTAAATCGTCAAATTACATTGAAGGTACGACTGGTTCAGAAAGGCGCTCTTACCGAGAAAAACTAGCAAGAAACTCTGCGGTCACTCTTTTCAAAAATAAATTTTTCAATGACGTATTTGTAATTGTTCACAGATCAAAAATTACAATATAATCTAGTGTGTAGGTGGTAGCAATTTAAATCCAAGCTTTCTTATCATTAACATAGTCCTCGACAGTATGTTTTTAAAAGGTTTATATAAATGTTTTTATGTTATTTTCATTCCCACGGGAATCGCAAATTTACTAACAAACCGGAAACGGATTTAGGTAGGTATATACAGTCTTAGTTATCGTATTTGAATAATTTTGGTTGCTACTGTTTACTTTGGTTAGACTTGTAGAAAAAATCGTTTAGTTATGTAGAGCACACTTCAAACTAACCTCTTCTCTACCCTTTAACCCTTTAAGATTAGTAAATAGTATACTTTACTTAAATACTCTTAGAGCACGTTTCGCTCCTCCTCAGAAGCATCCTCGTGTGATAAACTTCAAGACACTATATCTTATACTAAATCAAATAAATGCAACAAATGGCTCTGTTTTGTTTCGTTTTTCACTCAAACGGTATCGATTTTAAGGAATTCTGTCAGTTGATTGCACCTTAGAAAACATCCTTTCCAAAATAATTGCTAAGTAATCTCTTTACCAGATCCGGTTGAGTAGAATAGACCGCCTTCATTTCTTACCGATTGTCGTAAAAGTGGACTAAGGTAAGTTGAACATTCGTGTGGTATTCGGCTGAGTAGAATAGACCACCTCACCTCACCCAAAATAGGGTGAGGTGTCGCAAAACGCGACTAAGGCGAGTTGAAGTAAGGCAGGCGGCCGGTCGTAAAATCATGTGACAACATGTTTATAAGATGTTGTGCCGATTTTTTGCTGGCTCTTCTTGGTGGGAACAGCTTTCCGAACCAGCAATACAATTGACGATTCAAAAGCAATTTGTTTAGAAAGTTTATTTGAATAAAGAATACTTTTAATTCGAATTTTAATTTGATTTAATCTGAAGTTAATTATTAAAATTTATTATTATGGGTAGTAACAAATTGATATATATAACCAAAATCAAGAAATTATTACGTTCTTTTGTCGAGCGCAAAGTAGAACTTTTTTTTATTTAAAATAATGATTTATTTCCAAGCCTTAATTTTTGGCCACTAACACATAATGTGACAGATAAAGAGGGTCTACCCTTAAATTCGAGAACATAACACGACCCTCTTACGCTTTCATTGTAAGTATAGAACAGAATATCGTATATATTATTTATTCAAATTATTTATTGAATTAGGTGTTATTTTGCGGAGGTTGATTATACAAAAGTAACTAAAATATTATTTTGATTATCTATGTATGAAATGCATGCATTAAAAACTACCAACACCACCACTAAAATACATACACTACCACAATCTCAACAATAATTTCGCCCTGTAAGCGAAGCGTTAATAGGAGGTAGACTGCACGAACAAATCTCAAAGTTTTGCGCAGAGCAGTAGTGTAGTGTGGTAGTTGTTATATTTATTTGATAGAATATTTCTAATATTAATATCGTAAGGGCTATGTACTTTAACCATCTCAGTTACCATGCAATACCATAAAGGGCTAATATACATGAAAGTCTAAAAAGCCCAACTTAAACTAGCAACCTAAAACAGACGGATTTTCCAACTATAAGTTTTTATGTTCATAATGCAATGAATTTAGAAACGTCTCTAGCGTGGTTGCAACAACACAATTTATGATTTTTATATAGCCAATGTTACGTTTTTAAGTTTTTACGAGTAAACTGAATTCATTTCATTGTTATATCTGCTTTCATCTTTATGATACAACAACATAAAACTTATAGTACGTTCTCGTTTATTATATTATCAAAGTTTGTTTTATTAATATATGCAAAAGGTTTGCGAAGGCTGCAAACAATACAATTTATTAACATTTCACTTTATAGAGGATTATTAATAGATAATTGGATTGATTGACCCTTCAGAGATTGTCAGTCTTTTTCTATAACCGCTCATTTTGCAAAATAATTTGTTGATCATCATTCTTCTGTCGTTACCCCACTCTAAGTGGGGTCAGCACAACGTGTTTTTCTCTTCCATTCTCTCCTGTCATTCGTCTGGTGCTATACCTTTTACATGCATGTCATACTTCACATAATCTAGCCATTTTTTTTCGGCCTTCCTCATCATCATCTTACTGCCCTTATTTCCTCATTTCTCTAAAATTGACCACAATCATTCTCAGATATGAGGTTGGTCTATTCTACTCCGCCGGATACCACATCGCATCCTTTTCGGCTTCCTCTAATCACATTGACACATTTATTTCGTCACATAATTTTCGTACCTCCTCTCTTACATGTCCATACCATCTTAATCTTGCACTTCTCGTCTTTTCTATAATGGAACGACTATCAGACTTCCTCTAATGTACTCGTTTCGTAATTTATTCACAATTTTTATTTTTGCAAAACCTATTATTATTGTATGACAATTACTAAATTCAAACAATATTGGAATGTTATAAGCTCTTTAAGGATCGAAAATTTGTGAAATGATAAATTATTTGTTTTATAAATGCTCTCTATATGTGAGACCCTATAAGAGGGCGTTATAGCCCCACTTTATGAAAGATAAGCTTAAGCGTTCTCAACGGAACAAAACCGATAGTGTAGCTCAAGATCTAAGATTTGATCTGAAAAAGATCAGATAGTCAACAAAATCTCTTGGTATTTTTATAATTTGAAAAGTTAACTTATGTGGTTTAAAATGCACTGCGTTTTATTATAGCTTCTCCTTTAGTGGCCAAATTATAAATGCAGGTAAACAGATTTTATAAGGTAATACATATTTTGTAGATACGAAATATGATGGATCAATCTCTACTGGTTGTATTATCAGGTACAAAACAATGAAGTTCCTCACGGCATCCAGTATTCAATATACATATATAGGACGCTTCGCAACAACGTATATCCCATAATTGTAGTATTTTACTCGTTGATAGTTTCTATAATTTCCATCATCTTACTATACCTAGTTAGTTATACGTAGTGTAAAAGAAAATAAAAATTTAACTCGTACTAATCAAGTATTGTATGGAATTTATATTCAAGTCAATGTATAAAAACCGACTATACTCACGTCTTATTCTATCGGATATGCCCGACTAGTCTCAAGCACATCCGAGGCCCTTATTCATGAGCTCTTTATGCGTCATTATAGCGGTGAAAACTGAGTTATCAGTATTTAGGTTATTATGGAGGCATTACGAGGGTTATTCTTATATGATTATAAAATACGTATTTTAATTATTTCGTGAAAGAACTTAGTATGGGAGTTTTAGAATTAGTAACTAAATTATAAAAATTTCCGTTGATTCGGAAAATTTGGACTAGAAGGTCCGCTACTATAATTTTGACCAGTAGAATTTATAAATCTGTAACATTTAAATGACTTAATCTTGTTTATATGTATATTTCCTGAATTTTGGAAATGGGTTCAACGATTTTCATGCAACTTAGTATGTAGAGGATTTTGGAGGCAAAAAATCGATCTAGTTAGGTTTCATTAAAAAAAAAGTTTTATCTCTGTTTTAAAGAACTAAAAAAAACTACTAAAATAGAAACAGAAGCTTGCATCTGCTGTCATTTGCAAAGTTGTGATTTTTTATATCTTTCAAAATATTACCGAGCCAGGCTCGGTCACCCAGATACTATTAATTAATAATAGAATTCTGAAAATTCTATTCTCATTTGTCGGAATACATTTTACAATTTTAATGGAACAGAGTTTCTATTGATATTATCATACCTAAAGATTACATACTGAAATGCTTCTAATAGACGCTGAAATACGAATTTCTTATATCGTTTTTACCAACGCTTTGATGGATTATAGCAATTTTCTCTAACAGAATACGATTTGAGCTTGCCTATTGTCTGATAAAGAATTCGAAATGTTGATACAACTACGGTGTTGAAGGACATTTTTGCCATTTTATCTCTCAGACAAAAAAGATACAAGAGAGCTCCGTTAAACTTATGACTTTTCACTGGTTTACAATCTGTGTGTTTGGTTTGGTTAATAACCTGCAAATCTGTATTAGAGCATCATATTGGAACCGCCTAAATAATTTTTTCCTAAATAACTCATATCAAGCTAATTTATCAGGTAGTATCAGGCCCCAAATTTACTTTTACATCGCAGCCAATATCCAGTCATAAAGTGTCCTCTATGCAGCTATTATATAAGCGCGAGATACGTGTCATTGGGATATTCTGCCCCAGAATTATAATTTAATTCAGGTAATATCGAGTTTCTTATGAATTACTAATGAACATTCATCTGATGCGTCATTCATATGTACGGTCTACAGGAAAAGCACGTCTCGCAGTTTATTGTTTCGCAAACAAGATTGCGCCGGCGCCATTTATATCGGCCGTCCATTCAAGATTCAGAAATTGTCGATCAATAAGTCCCACGTCTAGCGGAAGAAGATAGGGAGGAGTGCTATGACATCATCACCCGCGTAATGCATTCATAACTGTTAACATAATTGCTTTGTGTGGGTAATAGATGCATAACCATTGCGAGCACGTTTCGACTGAGTAATCACAACTTCCGTGCTTAATATAACCCTTTGGTCGTGAAGATGGTTGGATTGTTACGTAGAACTATTTTAATTTAACTGCTTTTAATAATTGGCATTTTTACGAATATAACAATGTGGACTATATTTGTCTCTTTTTTTTTTTTTTTATTATACAGGAAAAAACCTCTTATGGGTACCGCCGCCCGACGGGGACAGGCGGCGGTTATGTCGGACTCGCACCGACTAAAACGACCTGTGTGCTCCACCACGCTGCCGATGGCAAGGACAGGGTATCATTGTACATATTGCCCCCATCCCGCCGACAGCTCTGATCCCAGAGAATAAACACCTCCAGGTAGGGGCCCCTCGAAAGAGAAACCCCCCTCCGCTAACCGGTGCATCGGGAGCACCAGATGCACCGACCGCCTCGGGGACCTGTAAGCCAGGTGTCCGATGTAATATTTGTCTGTCTTGTCTGGACTAATTTTTATAAAATCGTGACCAATCAAAGCGCATACACCAACCAGGGTATCATACATTATAAAAAAAAAACTGTTATCTGACTGGCAAGACTGAATGGCTCAAATCTGGATGAATGACTCAGACTAAATGGCTCATGAATCACTGAATGGCAATACTTGACTGATGGGTTTCAAGGTGTAACCTAACACGCGAAGACTTGTTAGTGGATAATACTTATCGTATAAATTCTACGGCGATATTGATTATAAATTCAAAAGTCTGTCTGTCTGTAACACTTTTATGGCTTTCGGCTGGAGAAATATTGTTAAAATTTCGTATAATTGGAGCTGAACGTGTGATATAATCAATTCTTGATTTTGGTTCGGAAACAAGAATAAATTGTTTACTACACAACTGAGGGTAATTTAACATTGAAGTCGATACAAACGAAATCGCGGATACCACGAGACTATATATCTACGAAAAAGTAACAAAAAGGAGTAAAAAAGGCGGGAACGATTTAATAAAATTTTCAGAAATTTTCCGAATTTTAAGTATCGTGAGTAATATTCATAGTGTATGTATAGAAACCGGCTATACTCACATCTTATTTCTTATTAATGTAATGAATATAAAGTTTGATTTTTTTTTTACGTTTTCTACGAGAAGTGGAATGAGACTGCGCCACAATAAAAGCCGGACCACTAGTTTGTCATAAATCATTCATTCATCATTATACGAATAATTTTATATCCGGTAATGATGTCTACATCACGATATCAACTAGTTAATACCGATACAATTAAGAGCAATATGATAAATCTGTCTCCGCTGCAGGCGACGACTGTATAATTATACAGTATAAGAAGTAGACAGTTGACATTGATACGGTGTGTCGCCGACCCGATGGTGCCTGATAAGGTAAACAGTGGGTGCCACATCAGTATTTGTATGTATTATACCTTATTTGACTTGCAGCTAGATACTCCTAGTTATTGTGTGTCAATTATATTATGGTGAGACCCATAACTTGGAAAAGCAACAAATCACTAGTATTTTTAATAGCTCGTAGCATATGGTTTGCAGGATGGAGGATTACAATCTCACTTAATATAGCCCAATTATGAATTAGGTCAAATATCAAAATTTGTAATATGGAAAATACCTCTCAATGTTCCTAGATGAGACAAATAGCCACCTAAACCAGAAATATTAGATAATGCATAGAGTATTGCGTACTACACATAGAGTAAGGTTAGATATAAGCAGTTATATGATAGTATGAGTTATTTAATAATAAGAAAAGGAAGATCAAAAACTCGAGACGTATCTTTGTCTAATCACACATTAAAAAGAGAGACGGATAGCCATCATCATCAGACATACATCATTTCCCATTTCTTATTTAGATGGTCACCTTATAGGCTGATAACTCTATGCAATTTCGAGAAGAGATGATTAGATTTCAAATGTCAATTAGATTTCAAATGTCTTACTGCATACGAGTACCTTAACGGACATGCAAATCGTGGTTGGTTCATCACCCGTTAATGTTATGATATGGGTTGTTAATGATGTAAGCTAATAACAAAAATACTTTTGTCCTCTAAATCCACGGGCCTTATGTAACAAGGTTGTTTTGTAGTCAGGTATTCGCATAAAACATTACGGAAGTCGCTAACGACGACGCGGCATGGCGATGTCATTACATTTTTTTGTTCGAAAATGAAAATGCTTGTGCTTCTTTTGAACAACATTAGTTTGTTCTGCTTTCTATTACGTTTTTATTAGTCTCGGAACAATTAACTGGGCCTTCACTTCACTACACTCGCCAATTAAAAAGATTTACTTTTATCCTTGTATGGTATTCTATCTCTTTCGTTTGGTCATCGCTGCGCTTGTGTTGAAAAGAGACGGATGCGTATGCGTAGATATCTGTTTTTATTAGGAAGTCCTTAGAACCAAGGTACTCGTTACAGGCGTCTTCCATTTTAGATGGCATCACTAGTTTGCTGTAATACAAATATGGTATTAAGTACTTGTATTATCTATTCCTGTTCCTCACTTGTGATTTCTAGCCTATTCGAGTTCTCTCGCTTGGCATTTCATATCCTGTATATTACCTGTATTTGCTGTATCAATAATTATTACTAAATTATTGTAATCAGAAGTTATATATTCATTAGTTATTTCTATGTGATTATTACTATTTACAAGCATTATAATGGATTTGATATTTGTAAATTGCTGTTCCGTAATGATCTAAAAGAGATATCATCGAGATTGGACCGATTTTAATGAATTTTTTAGACAATCTTTAGAACGTCTCAGCGAATGATCCTGTAAAGTTTTTAGCAATCGGAGAATTTTTTTAAACTGTTGAGTTCTGTTTCGAAGGGTATTCCAAATCAGACTGAGTCAAAGCAACGCGGGGCCGGACAGCTAGTTATTTCAGAAATATACAATAATTCGTGATTAAAACATGATAAAGCGTGGTATCTTGTCTTATTTATTGTAATGAGTAATACAAAAACGATTAAATGGAAAAAAGACACATGTAACGGATTTATTATTTTTCTTTCTAAATATCTAGATAAAATCGACGTGTTAAGTATAGTAAAAAAAAAAATATATTATAAGTTAAGTATAGTGTTCAGATACAAAACCTAATGAAACATTTATGTACATTTAACTCAAATCTCGCGGTCAATTATTTCAATGAGCGGATAAAAATATACAACAAATTAGGGTTGCCTTTATCATATAGTAGTTGCTCAATGGCTTATGTTTTATTTAAAGATCATAATTCAAGACTCGGTTTACGGAGCATAATGTTTTTTTCGCCGCCAACGCACCGGGGATGGCTTGCTCTGAGTCAGCGGCTATTTTAAGTTGTTTGATGCTCGTGTGTTTCTGAACACACTCACGCGTATGCAACTAAATTGTATTGGGTATCATTAAGGCCAAGCACACATTGGCGGCAGAATTAATGCTTGTGTATAGCCCGTTGGAGTCGTAAAAAGATGTTGGTTGCAGTTATTTCAAATATATTTAGCTCCTACATGAAGAATTTTATTTTTGTACTATGTGCGCCTTGCGATTGCACTTGGCTGCTATAGGTATACACGATAACCAAGTTTTGATTGGTTTTCACTGGAACTTGTCGGGGTTTTATGGAAATAAAATAAATAGCTTATATGTTATTCTAAGCTTAAACTAGTATTTAAAATGTCGCATATTAGCACCAAAGCGTCCGCACACACGCATTTTCAAACATTCACCTTTACAATATTAGCAGGAATCCGCTTAATGAAAACTTTATCATTATATCATCATTTTGTTCTTTCTTTTACGTCTATTTTATTTCGTGATTAGAAACATTCGAGATGTGGGCATACAAGCGCATATTGGCTATAAGCTAGACCCAGAAAATCTCGAATGTGGAAGTTCTACGATGCGTCCATCAAAAGCGGGAAGTTTTGTAGACCGTTAAGATGAGAAAAGTCGCATGTTTAGGGCATGTGCTCAGGTACGACTGATATGAACTTCTGCCACTCATCTTAATGGAAAAGGTTTCCGGAAAAACAGTTGAGGGACGCAGAAAGAAATCCTGGCTTCGCGACGTAAGGGAATGGATGGGGATCGCGAGCGCCGCTGAACTGTCCCGGCTAACGAGCGATAGACATAAATTTACGAAACTGACTGCCAATCTTCGCTCCAAGAAGAAGAAGAACGCACTTTAAGGTCAAAGAAACATAATGATATTCGTGCATTATGTACAGATATTATTGATTGGGATTAAAGCATGGCAGATTCTTCTTCATGTTCTTTTCTTCCACGCCAGAGGATGCATTTACCAATTAGTTGCATGAGCAACAGGCTGCAACCTTAATTTTTTTGACTGGATGTTGATGTGCTCTAATTTTATCAATAAATTTCTAACTAGACGCTAAATTTTATACGTTGGCATAAAGACTTGTTATGAGTCGCGGTATTTGATATTATCTATAGTCGTTAGTGTAGTACATGGTCCGTTCGAGTAAAAAAACTTAATACTAAATACTAGTTCATTCACATTTAGAATTTTATCTTCGAGAGTATTTAAATTGTATAAAGGTTATGACGGGTGATTTTATATAAAGAAATAACATAGTACATACAAGTACAGTAAATTTTTCGTGGATATAGTTACTGTTTGACCCCGTACAAGAAAGTAATTACTATTTGTAACTAGTAGTTTAGTATATTTTGAAATGAGCAACCGCCGAGTTTCTTGGTGCCTCTTTTCATAGGACCACCTTTCCGAACCAGCAGTAGAGATGACGATTCAAAAGTACCTATTTACAAGTTTACTCGAATAAAGGATATTTTGAATTGAATTGAATACGGTTCATTTTGAGATGAGGACAATACTCAGCTGGAAATATTTTTATTGTGGGTTAGCAATTGAGACAATTAAATAGCATTATGGCCGTCGTTTATAGAGCTGCATTATATTAACGGTTAATCAATTTGATACCAGCAGAATAAGGTCAATGACACTAGATGCACGCTCTTTATAATATACGCGTTACCGTGCTAATTATCTCGCTGTTTTCATTCACCGTTTCATGAATAACATCTTATCTAATCATATTGATTAATTCATCGTATAATAAATGGCATGATTATATTTCGTAGTAGATTCATATTGTATTCCATTCTCTATACTTTCACTTTAATAACTCAATTTAAAAATAGTAACAACGGATTTTTTGTATAGTAAGTTGGATTATTATATTTTAAAAAAGTAAAGAAGCAATCAGTTACTATTACAAAGACCTCAACTCTTCTTATAGAGTATGATTTCTAATATATAGATATATGTATAATGACCTGTCTATAGGATGGTGACAACGGTAGCTTCGGCCCTGTGATGGTCGCGGAGTTTGAAAACCGCGCTATAATTTATCGCCCGCATTCATTTTCCACCCGTGACCTCCTCGAAAGAGTCGTACGGAAGCTGTGGTAGCCCAGCGGTAACACCGTGCGACTCTTTCAAGGATGTCACGGGACAAACCCGAGCCCACACCAATGAGTTTTTCTGTTAAAACTTATGTGTCTAATTGATAATTGAAATTTATCACACGCTTTTCGGTGAAGAAAAAAATCGTGAGAAAACCTACATATCTCTAGAGAATTCTGGAGATACGTGTAACCTACCAATCGGCATTGCTAGGTTTTAGCTCCAATCCTCTCCAAAAAGGGAGAGAAGAGGCCTATTTTCAGCAGTGGCATAGTAACAGGTCGCTACTTACTTACTTTTTTAATTCGTCTTCATGTTGCCATAACTCTCAGGATATTTCTTTTTAATTATATGGTACAAAAGATCGAAATTATAAGCGGAAATGCTTGACGTAGTTAGGTTTATAAGCTTTAATATGGCATTCGACCTTTGCATTTTTGTGATAATTTTCTTTGCAATTGGAATGGGTTGAAAGATAGATAGGTATGTGCTGTCTCTTTAGACATATAAAATAATAGTAATACATATATATTTCTAAAAGTGATGACAAAGTTTTGATGACCGCTTCAGGTGAATCGAATTTTACGTATTTACACAATAAACATTAATATGTAATGATGTTGACGTCCTTAGTGTTTAGTTATTCGTCATTCTCCTGCCTTATCCAACTCTAAGTGGGGTCGGCATAACATGTTACAAACATGTTGGCACATAACGCCTGCTTGACGTTAACATACCTTAGTGCTATTTTAAGTAAGATAGAGGGTAGAATAGAGCCTAGAATAGGCCCTATTCTACTCAACCGGATATCACACGGTGGGTCAACTTACCTTAGTCGCCTTTTACGACACCTCGGTAAGAAATGAGGGTGGTCTGTGCTACTCAGCCGGATGCCACACTGCGGAAATTTCTATATATCGTCCATAATTAATTTGCGGAAGCCTCTTGCGCTAAGAATTACATTAACGATACAGCCCGTTTATAATTAAGAGACGACTTTAAAAAGCGGGTAGCCAAGAACGTTTGCTACATATTTGAATTACAATTTCTTATAAAACAATTGCACGCACCATTAATTCCTTTTATGGTGAAATCATTTCGAGCCGTAGTTTGAGGATAGGTAATAGCTAAAGAAAGTGTTCTCTTAAACGAGTCTCTCAGTTATGATAATTTTATACATAATATTATAACGTATATACGTATAAATATTATATATATAACGTATAAATATTTAATAATAATCAAAAATAATGACAATATTTTTATTGGGTCACGACAGGGCACAATTTCAATAACACTATACATCATCTTCCAGCCCTTATCCCTACTCTAAGTGGGGTCGGCACGACATATTAAAAAAAATGTTGTCACGTGATTTGGCTACGTATTTTACGACCGCCCGCCTGCCTTGCATCAACTTACCTTAGTCGTATTTTACGACACCTCGGTAAGAAAGAGGGTTGTACTATTCTATTCAGCCAGATACCACACGGCGGATCAATTTACCTTAGTCGCCTTGTACCCCCCTCGGTAAGTAATGAGGGTGTTCTGTTCTACTCAGCCTGATACCACACGGCGGACCAACTTAATTTTCTATATTCATATATTTTTTAACCGTCACAAATTAAATCGCTTAAGCTGGCGACAGCTGCGTCCTAAATGGCACCAAGAGGGGTCCGATCTATCGCGTTAACATCCATTCCGATTAAAATTTCGGAATCTATGAGCCGTAAATCGATATACATTATCGATGTGGGTCTCGATATCGCCTCGATCTACCTGTTTTGGCAATTCGAACATTCCCGTTAATTAGATCATATGGAGATTAAAACTTAATTAATAAATTTAAATTGCTAGATAAACACTGGGGAATTGCGGCCGGAGTGAATCTATTTGGGTTTCGGTTAGTTGTTAATTGAAATGCCAAGAGACTGAGAGAGTTGTGTTGGCTTGAATTACATAATAGATATGCTATGATCTTTTAATGCTAATAAAGCAGCGATAAGTTGCTGGCTCTTCTTGGTAGGAACAGCTTTCCAAACCAGTAGTTGGAGATTAAAAAGCAATTGTTTACAAGTGTAATTGAATAAAAATATTTAATTTTGAATAAGTATTAACTTCCCCTTAATTATTTTTTTTCTTCGCATAGGAAAAGTTTTATCTCATATTATTACCCATTGTTAAGCTCTGGTTCTACCAAATATCATCTATTTTCCTCCAGTGTATAAGCCTTGATGCATTTCTGCATTTATAATATGAGCATGGACATAAACGCCATAGACATGTTTAAAACTTCACTGACAATATTGTCATTGAGTTTCAAATGACCTGACGAGATTTAGAGATGATAGGTCATCTAAAAGCCGCCTCGAATCTATGTCCAGAATTTGACCTACCTTATAAACATTTTACAATTTAATCATCATCATCTTCCTACCTTTATCCCACTCTAAGTGGGGTCGGCACAACATGTTATAAACATGTTGTCACGTGATTTGGCTGCGTATTTTACGACCGGCCGCCTGCCTGACGTCAACTTATCTTAGTAGTATTTTACGACACTCGATAAGAAAGAGGGTGGTCCATTCTACTTACAATTTAATCAAAATCAAATATTTTGCTGTCTGTGCCAGCAAGTTCGACCCCTTAGTGACCCCATCACTGTGTCACTTAGTTTTTCCTATTTTAATTTACATAATACCATAATGTACCAACTTAAACCGTCCTCAAGAATTGCATTACATTTTATTAAAAACCGTATAAAATTTCGTTCAGAAAATTTTGAAAAAATCGATCACATACAAACAGACAAACGTTTCGATAATTTGTTTTTTAATATGTATATATCATTAGTCTTTCTTATATAGTCTGTATCTTAAAGAGATAATTAGTATAAAAGTATATTCCGTACAGAAAACGTTTCTTTGCCATTTTGACCACAATCTCCTGTCATCAGTAAAATTATTTGTTTTAAATATGACTCAAAACAGGACGCTCAACTAAGCCAATACTAGTTGGTTTGAAAAATGTCCTGACATCGTTTGCATACAATAACCGGTTGTGAATAGCATGAGACGTGGCTTGCTCCAGCTGTACGCAGGCACCATTATATATTTAACTTTAAAGTCACGTGATCATTTCCCACACACCGATACCTAATATAAACTACTATGGAAGAATGAACACTTTTAAGTGCAACAGGAAATGCATATTTACTGACAAACTTTAATTTTGTCACAGTACAATCAACTTGTTAAGGGCACTACACACGGTATGCGGAAATCGGGTCAGAGTAATGCCCCGTTTCTGTCTGCCAGCAGTTCACATACCCAATTTGGCCGATAGCTATTTCCTGTATATGTTCGTTATTAATTAAGGTTAATGCTGAAAAACTTGTAACAGCGGTACTGAGTATTTTGCAATAATGACACAACTGCTTGCTGTTGTCAGTGCCAAATATCGTAGTGGGCAAATGGTTCTTTGTTTGGATGCCCTCCCTAATTCGTATAGTAACTTGTGATGATCTCCATCCCTCCTTTTGTGGGTTAGCTGTAGACATTTTTTACTGGCTAGGACATTAGGTAAGATGAGATTCCTTAACTTCCTCATTATTCCTTTTTTTTCGCCCTTTGCCCTTAAAGTTGACTAAATGTATTTTTTATCGATGTTCATTAAATATCAGGCGATAACCACCCCTCACCATTTTCAGGATTTTGTGTTTATCTATAAATATTTGAACGTACTAATTCGGGCTATGTAACATTTTTTACCACTTTCTGAACGTCAGTTGTATTTTTTATGTATTTTTTTGTTTTGTCATTAAATTATAATAATGATAGTTTCGGGTATGATAGATTCGATAGTTCGATGTCGACCTGGACCAGTCATGTAGTGTAAAGCTACCTTAACATGTATTCATTATTTGTGTTTGTATGGTTGTATACATGCATTTGTTAAAAGCTTTTCAGCATTAGATATTCGTTGTCATCTAATTTACCGTGACCATGTTAATAGTATGCAGTTAGAACCGCAGAAATCTAAATTTGAATATTTGTTTGAACATCAGTTGTGAAGTGATGAGATTTTTCACCAAAATTATATTTGATATGTTTTAATACGATCATTTATGGCTCTAAAGCTCTCTTTGAAGATCTTTGTATAAGTTTATGGGTAAAAATTAGGCGGCCTAATATCGCACAATTTAATATACATTCTGCATTATGGAGCTTATAAGTTAATATATTGAGCAAAAAATTAATAGTTCGTGCAATGGAGACCTTTTAGGTGGAACTGATATGTAAAAGTTGTTTAAATTTTTATTTTACTTATTGTAGAGGGTTCAGACATTTCAAAAGCTTTGGCCCCCAAAGTTCAAAATACAACAAATAACAAAGACGTGTGCAACAGCCGTCAAAAACATAATATTAAGATCAATTTATAAGAATAATGTTGTGACTAAACTGCATATGCATCTTTGCAAGTTTGGTGCAAATGTTGGTGTTTCTTAGCAACTTTCATCGCTTGCTTCATGTCCCGGGAACGTTAATAACGTTAACTTTTTTATTGGAAAGCACTTCCTTCAAGTTTCGTGAAGAAGAAAGAAGAACCTTCTCAAGAAGGATTTGCTATTGAACCACTTTTAAACGGAACATAACCGAATAAAGAACGGAATCCTGATAGATTCTCTTATTTATGAAATATTTTAGCTAATAAAAAACTATAAGAGTATATATTTCATCGTAAACTTGAATTCATTAACCATTTAATTCTTTAATAATGCACATCTTATTTTAATCTATACCAGGTATCTACATCAGGTCTGTCTATAAAAATGCCCGCTAAGTGTTTTAAAGCATCTGCCAGTTTACTTTAGAAGGAAGTGTCAGTTTATTCGTGTTTACAGCGACGGTCTTAAGTACCACTCTAGGAGTCGCTTAATACAATGTCGAATTTTATCCTGTTTGTGTAAAGTCTTGTGGATTTATTTAACACGTTGCAATCATCATCCTCCTGCCCTTATCCCACCCACATTTAGTGGGATCGTCACAACATGTTGTCACATGATTTGGCTAGGTATTTTACAATCGGCCGCCTGCCTGACGTTAACTCGATTTACTCGTATTTTACGACACCTCGGTACGAAAGAGATCTATTCTACTCAACGGGATACCACACGGTGATTTAAGACAGCATTATCGTATTAAAAATATAAGAGTTGAATGGCTTGCACGGAAATAAGGAATCTCACAATTTTCGTAAGGAAAATTAGTCGCACTTTTCGCCTCGCAACCAAAACAATCTCAAGAGACAAATTCAACAACAATGTCGCAAGGCTTTGCTTCGATTTTTTTGCCGCGTGTTGTCTTATATTAATAAGGATTTAAAATATAACGATTCACGAAACGAATTCAAATGGAAAATAGGTATAAAACGTTGTAGGTCGTCAGCGAGATTTGTTGTCGAGGATGTATAATAAATAGCTTATTTGTCTTGTCAAATATGTAATTGCCTTAAATTATGTCCCAGTTACGAAACTAATCTTCAATAGAATAACTGCAAACATAAACAGCGAATTGGTATTATGTTGCATTAGTAAATAGAAATGCTGAGCTACTGTAAATCATCATATTATAGACGAGCCTGGTATTGTCAAATTATGAAGCCAATCAGTTTTTTTCTCAACCGCGATAATTTCATGAATGATCTACTTCTCTGCCTGTTGGCCCGTTGGCACTGTAGGCAGTGACCCAGCTTTCAGTACATCTACATGTACATCAGTACAGGCGTTCTACGGGAATGGACCACCCCAAAACGCATGCGTTTTGGGGTGGTCCATTCCCGTAGAACGCCAACATATTCAAAAAAAAAATGTTAGTTCTTACTTTGGGGACGGATGACAATGTGTGTGTTTATATTTGTTTGTTTTTTTCTTACTAAATAACAATACACAATACTATAAAGGTATTATTAACTTGATTTTTTAAATATCAATCTATAGGCTCATATCACAGAACATAATTGTAACCATTAATTGTCGCTTTGGCTGTTAATAATAAACAGCTTCACGTGTAGGGTAATAGCTTATTGAGGCTCGGACAATACCGCTATTCTGTGGCCGGCAGCATATGGGGCTTTCTCGTGTTTCGCTCCGACCAGCTGGCACGCAGGAAACCAATAAAACAATCCACATTTTTGAACGCCACTCGCCGAACCGTTTCGGCCAATAGTTCAAACTCGAAACATTGTTGTTTTTGTTACGATTCCGTCGGTTATTATTTTTTGGATTTTATTTATGCAACCATTTAAAATTTTCTTTACATACGAAACTTATATATTCGTGATAAGTTTTCGATTGTTGTTTTGATTGTGTTGCGTAACTAGAAAAAGAGGTTTTTAAAAATATTATTTTTCTATAATAAAGAAAGAAACAAACATTCAGCATCGTCAGTAGATAGACTCGACGAAAAAATCGCAAAGCTTTGGGATTTTCTTTTATTGCGGATTATAGCAAAATAATATTTTCATGACTTTTATGTATTATGGATCACCGCAAAGTAACGCCAAATTCTATAAATAATTTGAAATTGCAGTCATTGATTATTGACTTTACGCAACAAAATAAAATTAAAAAAAAACTTTGCATAGCGTTAAATTGTTGCATATAGCTGTTGTTATAAAGTATAAACGTTTTATTAAAAAAATATACAGAGACGGCGAATTTTAACGGTGAGTAAAAGACGCAGACAGCTTTTGGGGACTTAGTTTTATTATAAGTATAGATCTATATTATAAAGGTAATTTTCTGTTGTAACCGTAAGGGTATACCTGCAAAAACTAGACTATGACAATCGCTTCCTTCACCAACTTCCGCTTATTTCTGTCTAACGCGCTTCGTTTCCTCATTCTACGTGTAGGAATAGTTCCTAAAATTTCGTCTGTGTATATTTCTTTGTCTGAAATTATCAAAGATACCTACTCAATTTTTTGTCAACCCATGTCGTGTGGCCTATACACGCGTGGGGTAGATAATGATTAATTTTGTCGAATTTTATTTGTCTCTATCTTTGGTTTTTAACTATATTTCCTTCTTGGGAATATGCAGTATTCTTGGGGTGCGAGGATGCGTATACATGATTCGAAAAGTCTTTAGCTCTAATTTTAATAGTGAAAGCATAATATGCTACTTACTGGCCAGCTTTATAGCTATCTCAATTTAAAATTCATCGATCAGTTAAACCGTTCAGGCCTCGTGATGTCCTAAGGGGGCTAGTGTTACTTTACCAACATTTCGTAAGTTCAAGTTACTAATAAGTTTTCTATAAAATACTTATACACTTGATTTGATACTTACACTTAATCATGGGTTTTAAGGTGAAAGAAAACATCATAAGGAAACCTGCATATCTAAAGTAATTGAATGCATAATGGGTCTGAGGTTCGATTGATATCTAGAAGGCTGGCCTCTGGTTCAACTGTGGGATAGTTGGGGGCCACTTTAAATTACTTTGCTTCAAGGAGTTCCAGCGAAAATCCAATCAATAACTTTTGTTTGAGAGACGCGTAATGTGATTCAGTGTAATTCAAGTTTTGCTTCCTATTAATTAAAAGTTAGCTTTGAAGCTCTTCCATAAATAATTTTAATGTAATTTATTTAGGCTTTACTTTGCTTCGTAACATGATGGAGCGACTATATAATTATTTTAGTATCCTATTACAATTGTATATAGAAAGAAACCAAAACCGTGTAACTGTTTCGCAATGATAACGGGATCGAATTCAAGGCAGGCAGATGATACGTCATGTCTCAAATTGATAATTGCAATTTATGATATTCTTTTTGGTGAACGAAATTAACGCGGGGAAACCTGCATATCTGTAGAGAATTCTGGACCGCATTGGAGCAGCGTGGAGCTTAGCTGCAACCCTTCTCTCCAAAAACAGACAGAGGAGGCCAATGCCCAGTTGTAGGGCAGTAACAGGCCCTATTTAGAAGAACAAAAAAATACGACTCGTCGATATTTCATTTTGTTGCAAAAGGGATTGTTTGTCGTTCTTTTATATCACAACAAAAGCTTTGAATTGTGATCTATGTTATGGAAATAGGAGTAGTTCGAACTTCGAGATGATGTTGAAAGTCAAACACTCGACTTTTATCTTGGCACTTAAATCTACTCAGACGAAGTCAGAGACAAAACCTTGTACACTCATAATTGAATCAAAGTATTAGCTCATATTATTTCAATGTATGCGGTAATCAAGAGCGTCCTAATTTATGGTAATTGTGTACACAAGCAATATATTACACCTTATCTTGACAGTGTCTATATGGCGTCAATTCATCACTGTCGCCATACTCGTGCATTAACGAAATAGAATTGAATTCAATAGGAAACGATTTTTATAAGAATAATTGAATTGCATTCTGTTAAATGACTCATATAAGTTGAGAATACGAAATTGATTTTCATTTAATTTGGAGACTGATATTGATCTACCCCGCTATATTTGGATTGATGTTTAAGCAAATATGAATATAAAAAAATATGTAGTGTGTATTAATGTATTAATATATGAGATATATTTTCGTCCAAAATACCTCAGTTTCAAAGACTTATATATTCAAACAGTGAATATGGTCAGTGAGGAATTATGGGATCCCAAATTTAGTTGCTGTCTATAGGCCTCTAAATAAATCTCTAAGCAACAGACAAAGAAGCACTCACATGCCACTCATCATTCTCCTGCCCTTATCCCACTCTAAGTGGGGTCGGCACGTCATGTTTTAATCATGTTGTGATGTGATTTGGTTAGGTATTTTACGCTACCTGCCTGCCGTCAAATTACCTTAGTCGTCTTTTAAGACACCTCGGTTAGAAATGACGGTTGTCTATTTTACTCAGCCGGATACCACACGGCAGGGCACTCATATATCACTATAATCAAATCAGCAACAAATGGATTTGTTGAATAAATCAGCCGATGTAACTCAGTATAGTGGCAATGGACTTGGCACATAATACGAAGAAATGACGGGCGTTGTAGTTCTTTTCTGCGCCTTTAGTAGAACCTTGTAGGATGGACGGATAAAAATAGTCCCAGGAACTACTGGATCCCAGAACAGAACACTAATTTGATCACGTATAAATGTCTTTAAGAGAGAGAGAAAGAGAAGTGGTCGTACGTCGATTAAAAAAAGAAAAAAAATCGGATATGTGTATCGTTATGGATGAAGGCCCAAAGCAGTCGCTTTTTCGAAAGAGAAAGCCTTTATCAGACAATGGGATGGTGAACGGTTCTTACATATAAAAATCTCTTTTCTAATGCTAGAAATTAGATTTAAATCCAAGGAACAGATACAGGAACTCTTTATTTGAATTTTGATTGATTTCTAATTCATAGAAGTAATTAAATCACACGACCCAAAAATACATACTTATTATGTCGGTTTTTTTACAACCTTCGTAATTTTTGTAACGGAAGCTGAAATATATTGTGAACTAGATTTTATCTGTGCTACCTTTTTTCATAATGCCAAGGTTGATATAATAACCTAAATATAAAATGATAATTTTCTTTCTTAGTTTTTACAAAAGGTATGAGGGTACGAATTCCTTCTATGGTATTGTTTCCTTTGTTAAACACTTTGAACATCTTAATCTTTATAGAAGCTCGCTAATGAAGGACAACTAGACAGTAACTAAACAGTAGTTTGTGACTTTTTGACAGATCTAATTTGAAAAAGGTTTTAGTTTCTTTCTTGAATGGTTGGTCATTCAAATACCAGTTATCACTAATCACCATGCCAGATGGGTTGGTGATCACAAAGATGACTCTCTTGCGTCAATACAATTGCTACTAGTGGTGTGTTCTTTGGTTGGTGCGCATTCGTATATTGATATTATTAAGTTGCCAAAATATTGTAATTTTTTCGAAAGACGTCCAAAAGAGGTGGTTTGGCTATTAGGTAAAATACTATTGTTTGTTCTTAGAACCCTTTTATTCGTCATGTTATAAATGTTGCACGATCTTGCCGATTCAATTGGACTGATGTAACGGATTTTTTTTTGTTTGCGATAATCGAAGTACTGAAAAAATATCTTGCCGATTCAAATGGATTGAATTGATTGTACTGAAGAAATAGTTCTAAAGTGAATTTTCGTAATGATACGCAGATGATGTCACGAGCAAAAACTAGTCATGTTTGCAATTTACCTCCCCATTTTTATCACTGCTAAGTTTACACATAAGGATGATATCACCTGATAGTGAATGATGATCTAGTGTAAATTGGTATGCGCTTAAGTGGTTCGGTATGCAGTTACATACTACTCGTATCTCACTGAACTGCTTCATACCATCATTTATTCATACAGCAGAATGGATTAACTGTAAGTTTTTTTTGATTGGGTGTAAAGCAAGCGTTTGTTCGTAGTTATGGCTAATGGGAAGCCATGATGCACCCTAAGACTGAGGTCACGTACCCAAATCTAATATATGTTATTTTAAAAATACCCATATAATAATCATTTGTGCTGTGTGCAAGCTAAGCGTGCGAATTTGATCGACAGAAATCGATCACATAGTGTCACAATTTTTGCGAGGGAATGCAAATTGAATGGTAACCACACCTACGACTTTACGACTAGAGTATATAGTGAATATACTGAGATCTGGGATATGTCGAACCTGCTAATTCTCATTGAAGTAAAGTTGAAGATTTGGGGGATTTTAGGCGTTATATTGGCATAACTCTCTACGTAGTCTAAATCTACAAAAATACTGCCATATCGTATAAATAGCGTCTTATATAATATACAAGTTCAGTATTTTTATATAATCAGACCTTGTTATGCGATTCTAGTTTATCTATATGTTCTTAGGTAACTTCTGTCATTCAGAGCTGAGTTGTTAATTTATTTCAAGGCACTGTTCTATTATTTAGGTTACCGACTCATATTATGCAAATCAACAGTGTACATCTGTGATTTGTATGAATTATAATATTTTTCGTGTCAGCTCGAAGATTCGTATACAAAAAAAAAACAACGAAGTATTATAGCAGTGTAGCATTATCACATTATTTTTAATTTTTCCGTCACATTCAATATAAGTGTAGTCGGTTGCTCAATTAATATTCACATGTTGTATTTTGGAGATGATTTCTGACGTACCAAACTGGAAAAACGAAAGTGAATGTATTATTTAAGTATTTTCTTTTTATTCTGCTATTTGTTATCTTAGTGTTATTACTATAACAATGAAATTTGGAATATGAAGAACATGAACATGAAAACATTATTAATATGACAAATAAACTCTATTAAAACACCTTTAACAGAGTTTGGTATGTTTAATTTTGTTCTCTGAATATATGTTTCTGAAACAACGAAAGATTTTTACTTTTCTGCGGTACCCAACCATTTCATATTCGAAGAAAATATTTCCATAAAAAAAGCATATGAATACATTGGATTAAGTCCATGACTGAAACCAATTACATGAGCGGGAAAGTTATATGAATGAATTTCCAGCTAAAAGGTCGTTACCCAAGAATAAAGTTATATGCGCATGAAAGAATGGAAACGTTACATTGTTAGCAGAAAATAGCTTGACTAGCTGACGGTTATCACCCATTTATTGTGTTGAAATGGGCCGGTCGACGACCCGCGATTCCGTAATAAAGGTTAGCTTGTTAGCTGTTACGAGTGCGCTTTCCATAACGCCGGAGTCTGTTCACATACCCCCTACATACTAAGTTTCGTGAAAATCGTTAGAGTCGTTTCCGATATACAGATTATATCTTAAATATTTAAATGAGTTAATCTTGTATGTATGTATGTATGTATTCGGAATATCGGAAACGGCTCCAACGATTTTCTTTAAATTCAGCACGTTTTGGGGCATGGGGAAGAAAAATCGATCTAGATAAGTTTTATTTTAAAAAAATGTCGTTTTATCCCTGTTTTCGGACTCTAATTTTTTTTTAAATTTACGATTGAATACTGTCACAATTTTACACTGTCAAACGTAAAGTCATGGTAGTTCATTTGGGGAACGGGCGGTCTAGAGAGGTGAAAATACCTAGGATCGAGCCCCACCTGCCCTATTATTTTTTCATTTTTCTTTTATTTTTTATTTTATTTTAATTTTTTTACAGTATTTCAAAAATTACCGAGCAAGGCTCGGTCACCCAGGTACTATATGTATATACAAGATTAGCTCATTCAAAGATTAAATATATGGAGTTGAATATCGTTATTTACACTTATTAGATTTCGTAGTTCATGAACAAAACACAAAATTATGTACAAAATTTAACTTGCTATCCATATCGTGCTCATGTTCGCTTCCACGTCTAATCAGCTGGAGCAATATTGATGAAATTCAGTACAATTGATACTCACACCCCGGCCTAACATATAGGACAAAAAACCTCCGTAATTCTTTAGGGAACAGGGAATAACGCGCTCGACAACGCCTATATCTTTCAGGTACGCCCAGTGAGCAATTTAACCATAAATCTTAAATGTTTCTACTCTGCGTTCCATAGCATTGATAAATCGCTTATTGATACGTCTCTTCCGGTTCAGTAATGAGTTATTTTAAATCCAATAGTGGTTTGCCATCCAAGCTGTTGTCTTTTGTTACTAAAATGTATAGAAATAGTTTTTAAACATACCCGATTATATTGAATCTTATTAAGTGCGAAGTTTAAATTTGTTATCATCGCGAGGTCCTCTTCTTTAGGAGATTTTACCAGAACTATATTATCCATTATAATATTAAAGTAATCAATAGTGTGTAAAGGGTGAAAAGTAGATCGCTAGTCTCCAGAAACCCTTCCCGTATATCGGTCGCCGAGACGTCACTGATTTCTCTATAGACCCCAATTCATTTGAACCGAAACGGTAAACAAACCACTTATGACCTTTCAAATAAGTTATCTTACCATTTAGTCACAAAGATAATGAATATTTGTACAAAACCAAAAAGTAAGTTTGGTACAACTCTTACAAGGATAAATTACGTATAGTTGATCCCATTGTGCTTTGAAGTGATCGAGTAAATTCATCAAAAAAATATACTATAATTGAACTGAATGGCGAAACGAACAAACGACTTTTGAAATGAGTTAGTTATCTTATAAGAGTTAATATAAAAAGAAAGAAAACATTTAGTACAAGTCTTATAAGAATAAAGTATATATAATTAATCTAATTGGTTTGAAAGTGATCTAGTAAATCTTACAAAAATCTGCAGTATAATTACCTAAACAACCATTTTGATGAATGTTGATATATTAACGACATCTCGAAAATCATTGTTGGATCGGGCGACGAAAGACATAGGCCAGGAGCACGACCAACGCATTCTATTTCCGACATGAGACGTTGACCCGTTTCTATGTGCATCGCGAGATGAATCAGATTTTGTAATACATAAATAACCGAGAGCCAAATATCTCACTGAGTTTGTGTCTTTTGTACTTACATCTGCAACATTTGTCGTTACTGCAGATCAAAAAGCAATGTCAATATGAAAAGTAATCTAATCTAATAATTCAGTACGTTTGTGTTGTAATATTGTTTGAATAAGGGTTATTTTAAGTCGATTAAAACCATCTATTAAACGATCAGAATCGGGACAAATTATGTAAGCAGGATTTATTTGATACCAGTATAACACGCACCGTACATAAAATGTGTTTACATCGATTCCATTAGCAACTTGCTCTTCCATATAGCTTTAAGTATTGAAGATAAATAGTCTAATAACAGTTGTCTAACAACTGGTAGATATTTCCATTCTATCTATCGTTTAGTAAAATGGATAGCCTGTACCTCAATAAACCATTGTTTTTGTGTGATATTTTTACTGCCGTGATGTCGCTAATTAACTTGATATACTCGTATTTTTGGTTGGGAGATCATGACATCGTACAATCATTGCTATTGCTCTTATTCTACAAATAGTCTCTTAAAAATTACCAAAATTTTCATTTGAAATATTGAATCTAGAATAACTGTATTGTGTTAGGCCATAATTTATTAATAAAGAACTCCAACACTCCAATAAAAGCCTCATTTAATCGTTTAGCTCTGTAACGGTGTCTCTAGGTCTAGGATGGGATACAATAGCAGTACCAGATATTATTGATCAAATCTATGAGTAATCGAAAAGTGTAGTTTTTTGCTGCATTCTCTCTTCTTATCTTAACATAAACAATGGGCATTTATATGATTGATATAAATCAGTTGATCTAAGAGCAATTTTATTTTTAAGAGTTTCTATTTAACTTGCCGTGTATGTATGTGAAGGAGGAATCTTGCAAGTTAAATTAATCCACTTACCGGTGTCCAATTGAGCTGAAATTTTAGATACTGGTCCAGTCGTGATGATAATGCATGTTTATGATAAGCATGACCTCAATGCTGCTGTCAGGATTAGCTTCAGACGAGGGAACTCCTCAACAGTCAACAACAGGGACATGAAAGTTTAATAAAAAAAATATTATGTTTAACTTATTCACAATGAAAACAGTTTGTATAGCAACGTAAATTCTGCCACAAATAGGATCCAATATAACATACAATGTACAAAGCAGACAATAGAAGATACGGGTTGCCGGCGGGGCCATTAATGACATGGGACTAGAGCCTTTTAGAGTCACACACAAAGAAATACAATTACATTACCGGGTGTAATTAATAAACAGTCAAATGTTATATGCCTTAACCGTATTTTAGAGATTCGCCTAACATAACCTCGTTCAGCTACTTCGTAGAAAATATATCAGATTGACAAACTACCATACTTAGTAAAGGGAGCTTTAAAGGATCGTAAGAGCACGTAGTGAGGAAATTCCTCGAAGTTGCCAATGAAAACCAGTAAACCACCATCAGTAATACTATGTTTAATGTGGCAAGAGGAGATTATATTCCTACATGATCTCCTCTTGTCAGATGAAACAGAGATAAAATAAAAAGGTAATATAAGTAAATAAATATACGTTACTTATAAAGTAATGTGCGAATGTAACTTTAAAGTATTTTAATATCCTACGACTAGGATAATTTTGTCAAGAAATGGATATGAATCTTTAAAATAAAACTCAAAATATTTTGAATTTTGTAAAGTAGGATCACGTGAAGAACCATAGCCTACAGGCAAGGACGTTTATGCCTGTTATTATTAAATCCCGTAAATATTAAGAGCAACAGTCTTCTAACTCAGGACGCTTCTCGTAACTCCACGAGTATTGATTTAGCTCCCGGCGTAAAAGTTTCCCTTGTAATAATAAGGATTCGACTCCTATTCCAAATATAGGGGACCCTTCAATTCATGCTTATGTTTAACTCCAATCTTCTATGATCGCATATAACAACGACAAAATTTTACTTCAAAGCTTACCAGGTACTTTATTATAAGTATAGTAACGATCTATAACAGTCCCAGGCAAATGTCTCCTCTGCCCATGGAGAGACATATTGGGACTACAATGTTTAAATGCGAATTAATAGGTAACACTTATTCTAGGTATTCTCTCCCAGGAATTCTCAGGGATATGTAGGTTTTATCACGTTTTTCTCTCATTTTGTTTTGTGAAAAATAAATTAAGTACACAAGTTTTTATAGATAACTCATATATGTCTTGTAGGGTGTAAATACAACGACAACGAACATGAAAGACAAAGCAACGATATATTCCAGTCTTTATAATTAATATTCCATTTTTCCCCAAAACAAAAACTTAGAACTCCTTTCAGGAGCGTTGCTTCGTTAGTATATTATTTTAATTTCGTATGCATTATTTATGAGACAAAAATTGGTTTCTCCCTCCCGTTTTTACGAAATTGATTTGCATAATTTAAATCATAATTTAGACGCAATTTTATGGGCTGCTAACATTTTTCTTGTGTTTATGTATTAAAAGAATTGTATGCCTAAAAGAAAAATCGATTCAATAGGGCTTAAGAAATAAATTAAGAATTAGGTCCTCCGTTTCGATTTCATCTCTACTTAGTATTTCCTTTTACCATTGAATGTACAAGACATTATGATAGAGACTTTTTTCTTTCTCTCTGGACATAATGGATTCCTGATTTTCTTTGAGGTGTATTAAACAAGCAGTGCCTGTTAAATAGACGTCTCAAGATCTCTATTGAGCAAGCATATATAACACCTAATACAATTTCCTTCTGTTTATGACGTCATAAATAAAAATATAATGTAAGAATAATGTAAATACGTAGACATCATCTCTGTTATTTTCACATCGAAGCATTTGAGTAACTACTTGGAGTGTCTGTATGTTAAGTTCCTTAATCGTTTATTCGATTCTGCGTTTTCTATTTAATTTATAACTCTCTTCATGACTGTGTACGCAATTGGTAACTAGGGTGCACGCCCTATGATGGCTTGTCTCTTACCTTGCCAATTTACCAACTTCTTCATTAACAGTTTTAAAGCTTTCTCTATAGTGCTATATTTGTATCAGTTGATTATTTATCTTATATATTTATATAAGTTTTAATTAAAATTGTATTGTTGATATTAGATTTAGATGAACTAAAAAATGTATAGGAGCTAGTTAAAGAGGCCATATTGTTTAGCATTATTATTCAATGGTCTAGATTAAGATGCTAATTAAGTTTTTGCTTGAGTGCAGAGCTGTTCTCAATAGAGGCGTTGCCGTCCAGTGATGGGAATTATGAATAGCTGACCACTAGATTATAGCAGCAAACTTTACTTTATTAATTTAAAAGTTATTAATAGCGCTAAAAAAGGTTTAAGTAATAATATTTCAATATTAACAGTTTAGTGTTTCAACAAGTAAATATGACATGATTTGTGCAGCAAATAAATAAGTAGAATGTAAATTGTATATTTCGTATTCATAACATGAAACAGTCATTAATCACATTTTTATGTCACACTTCACTATAAATCTTTTAGGGGTCTGAATTGATGGTGTTAAAGGTTACCACTAGCAGGCTCAGTGGAAAGTTATTAACGTTTTGTCACGAATACTACGTTTATTTTGCATGCCCAGAAACTTTTATAGATCTTCCTACTATTCTTCTCTTTCTAAACCGATAGTCATTCACTATTGGACAGGTATCTAAGCACGATCTTGACCCGCCTTGACTATCATAGGTTATTCATATTGCCTTATTATGAGGGCCTGTTTTATATACGTCCAAATTGAAATTGATTGGATGAATTGGGTTGCGGCGGCAACCTTTTTTGAGGTTACCTATGCACCTGATAGAAGTCTACCAATACTTCGTATAGGTCGTTCATATTGCGTAGCTTTTAATCCACGGGATCATAGTATTTAAACGTGGAACGCTCTTTTAGATGGACGTAAAATATTTGAAATTACAAAGTTTTCATTCTGTAAATGTTATTTACTTAGACATTGATCTCATCCTCGTGCTATTATCCCACTCTAAGTGGGGTCGGCACAACATGTTACCCATGTTATCACATGATTTTGCTACATATTTTACGACCGGCCGCCTGCCTGACATCAACTTACCTTAGTCGTATTTTACAACACCTCGGTAACAAAGAGGGTGTTCTATTTTACTCAACCAAATACAACACATAGGGTCAACTTAACTTATTCGCCATTTACGACACCTCGGTAAGAAATGAGTTGATGAAATGATGATGATGTTTTATACTTGATCCTCATATCTAAAAATTTTAATATATATTAGGCATTTAATGCATAACACTTTAGAAACCTATGAAATAGTCTATCAATTGTATGAGTTGCAAATACATGCAATTCAATAGCTTGCACAATCAGGTCATCTTTCTGTGTATTGTTACAATGCAATCTGATTCAGCTAGAACGGCGAAAACCGTTTTTGTTGATAAATTATTAATCTTTCTTTGAGTATCTATTTTCATTAGTCGTATTTGTAAATTATTTTTCATTGGATGAAAATGTATGTAAGAGGCCGTGTGGTAACCGGCTGAATAGAATAGTACCACCCTTATTTCTTACCGAGTTGTCGTAAATAGCAACTTAGGTAAGTCGACCCGCCGTGTGGTATTCGTCTGAGTAGAATAGACCAACCTCATTTTTTACCGAGGTATCGTAAAAAGCAACTAAGGTAAGTTGACCCACCGTGTGGTATCCGGTTTAGTAGAATAGACCACCCTCTTTCTTACCGAGATGTCGTAAAATACGACTAGGGTAAGTTGACGTCATGCAGGCGGCCATCGTAAAATACGAAGCCAAATCATGTGACAACATGTTTAAACATGATGTGCCGACCCCACTTAGACCAAGATAACGGCAGGAGAATGATGATATTCATATATGTCCAAATTAAAAATATTTTATTTCTCAGCTAAAAAATATCGACATACAAATAACTAAAATCAGGAAGAGAAAGGCGTAAATATAATAAAGGAAGAGAAATGTGACCTGAGATAGGATGCAACAAAGGACTCTGCAGCTTTAGGTTAACGCAACAGGTCGTAAATGCTGCGGTCGCCACTGAAATTACATAGCATTGTTTCCATAATACGTAACCTAATAGTTTTAGGTTAGAAGGGTCGCGGTTCGCCAAAGGACCATATCGACTAAATAATATTGCAAGCTATCGTCGTGAATCTAGTGTGCTTAGAAACAAAGCCGCTACAGAGTGTCTTACCGGCTTTCTATAAGTGGAAGGGTATTAGCCGTCGTGAGTTATCGACGAAAACAAGACAATTCAAATCTAGTATAACTATAATAAATTACAACTACAACAGTTAAACGAAAATTAAAAGCATTGAACAAACAGGTCTTTTGGTGACCGCCTAATGTAGTTAAGAATTTATGTTCACATGTAAGTGGCCATTGGCTTTTTTTTGAGAATGATTTAAACCTAATTCTAATGTACAAGACCTAATAAGACAATGCTAATGTCTTGTACATTAGAATTGTCTTGTTATCAATAATTTAATATACATTTTTTATTCAAAGAATTTAAAATATATAACACAAAAGTACTGGAATTCAAATCATTTTTATTTAAAACTAGCTGTGCCAGCAGCTTCGCTGCTTCGCTGAAATGAAATTTTGAAAATAAAAGTGTTTATCGTGACTTCATTCTAAGATACTTTTTAATAAGTTTCAACGTTTACTTATCGCACGCAAGGAAAGCTTTAAAAATGCTCTTCTCCTATTCATCTTAGCGAGCTGTTATAAGAGCCTTCCTTGATAAATGTTCTATCTTACACTCAAATAAATTTTCAAATCGGTCTAGTAGTTCCTGATATTAGCGCGTTAAAACAAATAAGCTTTAAAACTTTATATATTAGTATAGAATAGATAAAATAAATATCTGAAAATTTCCAATGTCGCCATAAATCTATTAAATAAATTTATATTAAACATAAAAATATTAAAGCAAATGTAGAGAAATTTAACTGATATTCGAAGCCGCAAACTTTCAAGATTTTTTTTTTAACAACTATGATACTATAATATATTAGTAGTTGTAATATTGGAGCCTTAATTTTTTTATGTTTTCATTATTCTCTAGTGCTTATTTTTAGGTTTTTAATTGTAACTAAGAATGTGATCGTATAATTCGTACTGTACAATTAATATAAAACCATCTAGGATATTTGTTGGATCATTTTATATGTAATGGAGATCCGAATAAATAAATAATATTATCATTATTACCATACTATTACCATAAATATGTTCTTTTATTAAAACTTGGTAATAGACACAACGAACACAAAGGTACAGTGTGTTTGCAATTGCCTTTTTTTCATTCTCTTTTAATCAAGTACGGTGGCGTAAAAAGAAAACATCACAAGAAATTTCGTCAAGCGATACCACCACGACTTGTTTGCTTTTGCTTGTCTGACCTAAATTTCCAAGTTGATAATGAAAAGCTCCGTCGTCTCACAGTAATTTCACTCGGGCCGTCGCCGGGGACCATTCGTTACTTTCTGTAATCACTGTGCACTGAATATATTACCTACGTATACCGCGCGCCGGTTCGCAATGTGGTCACGTAACTGTTTTATCACTGAAAATTCTATTCCGAAGCTAAGTCGCCGCATATTAAATTCTGAAGTTACTTATGAAAAATATTTCCGTAATTATGATATACTTTAAAAAAATATTTAATTTAATTTACCAATTAGTAACTAAAAAAAGTAGATGGGATAGCCCACTGCTGAGAATAGGCCTCTTCTCACCCTTTTTGTGAGAGAAGGTTTGGAGCTAAGACCTACCACGCTGCTCCGGTGCGGATTGGTAGGTTACACATATCTCCAGGATTCTCTAGAGATATACATTTTTCCTCACGATGTTTTCCTTCACCGAAAAGCGTGTGATAAATTGCAATTATCAATTAGACACATAAGTTTTAGCAGAAAAATCATTGGTGTCTGCCCGAGTTTGAACCTGTAACTTCGTCGAAAGAGTTGCACGTTGTTACCGCTGGACTACAGCTACATCTTATAGCATAGCATATTATGCTTAACTTCCATAATAACCATTAATTGCGGTATGGTATCCGGCTCAGTAGAATAGACTACCTTCACTACTTACCGATGTGTCGTAAAAGGTGACTAAGGTAGGTTGAGATCAGGCAGGCGACCGGGCGTAAAAAATTAGCTAAATCATGTAACGACATGACTGATTACACTTAGAGTTGGGGCACAACATGTTATAACTCATGTGTGGTCTATACTACTCAGACGGTTACCACACATCGGGAAACTTAATTCAACAAAAGAAATAGTAATAATATTTGTATAATTATGTAATTGCAACTCAATTTAGTTACGAAATGAAACAGTCTTAAGGAGCTTTGTTGAACATTTCGTTTGAGCGTCTCTAAAGAATTTAATTTGCGATGAAGCATTTCAAAGTCAATCAAATTAAACGAAGGTATTCCTTACGAACTTGATTACTTAACAAAAGGTTTATTCGCCAAATCTTAAAAGGTATTTTTTAAATTGCCGCTTTGTCTCGCATTCATTTCGTGGTAAGTGATATTATACTCATCCGATAGATTAAAGTAGAAAATATTTTTACATAGTTAATAGCATCGCATGCCGTGTGGTATTCGTCTGAGTACAACAAGTTAACCCACCGTGTGGTATCGGGTTGAGTAGTATAAACCACATTCTTTCTTTCCAAGGTGTCGTAAAAGGCGACTAAGGTAAGTTGATCCACCGTGTGGTATCCGGTTGAGTAGTATTGACCGCACTCTTTTTTACCGGGGTGTCCTAAAAGGCGACAAAGGTAAGTTGACCCACCGTGTGGTATCCGGTTGAGTAGAATAGACTACACTGTTTCATACCGAGCCGAGTTTAAAGGCAGGAACGCGGCTGCTCGTAAAAACATAGCCGAATCATGTCGCAAAATGTATTTAACATGTTGTGCACATCCCACTTAGAGTGGAATAAGTGTAAGAGGATGATGTCACTTTAAAGGTCAATAGTTGAACCAGTGCTTATCTGATATCTTCTTTGTTTTTAAACTGTTTGCTCTGCAAGAAATTTGGTAAAGACAGAAATAAGTTATCTCAGAAACAGTCTCAGGTTGTTTGCCGCTTTACTTAGGTTGATAAAAAATTAATTATTCGCATACATTGTATATAAAATGAAATTTCTATCCGCCTGGACGCGCTAGCTTGCGTGACTGTCTGTCTATATACACTTCCTTTTGGAAGATTTCTTGAAAAAATACCAATGTCTCACAACTCATGTTTAATTTCTCTTACGATTCTGTTTTTGATTAATCCGATTACAGTTTTTTTTGAAACACGAATCTTTAGCAACGAAATAAATGACTATTTTCCAGCTTGTTAATAACATGGCAATTTTTTAAAATTTATTGAACATTTGTTAGTTTTTTTATGAATGAGTGCTTCGTTTTGCTTTATCACACAATTGTTCATCAAGTATATGTTTAAAACTTAAAAAACAATTCAAACTAACAATCAAACCGTCAAGAATAAATGCTCAAAAACTTATAAGGATCAATTAATAACTATTTTTAAAAAGGAATAACACTAATATATAAAGCTAATCTATACTAATAAAGCTGAAAAGTTTGTTTGTATGTTTGATTGTTTGAACGCGCTAATCTCAAGAACTACTGGACCGATTTGAAAAATTCTTTGAGTGTAAGATAGTCAATTTATAGAGAAAGGCTATAGACGTATTATATAGACATATAATACGCTAAGATGAATAGGAGAGGAGCAGCAATAAAAATCTTTGCGAAATGGACAAATTTTAAAACTTTCCTTGCGCGCTTTAAGTAAACGGTGAAAGTTATTCAAAATCCCTTAAAATTAACTCGCACACTGATTTTCACGCGTACAAAGCCGCTGTCGTAGCTAGTATGTTATAACTTAAATTTAAAATTTAAAAAAAGAAAACCACTAAAAATTAAGGAAACGAGACCGATTTAAATGCAATCATGTCCATCAATATTATGTACACCAATATAAAAGAAACAGTGGCAATCAATAAATGTTATTGGCGATTCGGACTTCTTGAGCGTGACAGTGATTGATAGCAAAAACGACCGGCAAGAGTTGCCCGTCAGAATTTGCATTTATAAAGAGAATAGTATACCTTGCGTAGAGTTATTATACAGGCTTGTAAGTGGCAATGGAATAAATAATGAGAAGAAGATGACATTCGTATACTACATCTTTGTCTAATCACACAAAAAAAGCGAGACAAGTAGATCACTCTAATTTCTATAATAAAATAACTCAATCTTTGCTTTGCCATTACAGCAGTTTACAAACACTGTTAAAGAGAGGCTGATACAAAAAGCCTATTATACCGTTGAGGATTATTTAGATGATAAGATTGTGTGGATGTAGCTATTCTTCGAACCTGTACAAGAAAGTAATGACTTAATGTAACCATGTAAGAATTATATTTTTAAAATAGCAACCGCCGTGTTTCTTGCCGGCTCTGCAGCAGTAGAGTCGACTAGTTTACAAGTTATTCACATTTCATTTCAATTTGTAATATGTCCCATTTTAAGCTCTCTTCCCTACTCTAAGTATAACTCCATGGTTGTAATATGCCATAAGAGTTACGTCTTTAGCTTTAGCTTTTTGGGACTTTCTTTTATAATAAGTATAGATATATTGAAAATACACTTTAACCTAAAAAGCTATAGGAATCAAATAAACTCGTATATTAACCGTATTAATGTAATTCAACAAAGCTATTTTTCCAGACATGCCAATTTGCAAATGGAAAAGAAATACAGTAATGTCCATTCCCACAGCAAGGGCATTGTAGTCGTAATATTAAATATGGCGGCTAAATTAATAATAAGGAATTAAGGACTCAGCTGATCTCCAGGGAGAGAGAACGTATGAGGTGCGGGGCGGGTTTTAAGTGCAATCGCCCAGTCGCCTGCCTCGCGTTACTCGTGTTAGACGGCCGTTGTCTTACCGCGCCTTTTTACCGAACACCGATATTCGTGTCACAATCTGTGAACGCCAGACATTGGATTGAAACTGTGTGCAGTGTTACTGGAAAACAAAGCATTTGTGCTGTTATTTAATACCGCATCGTCTACAAGGAACGGTGTCACAGCACGTGAGTATTTTTGTGTTTGTGATGCTCGAAAGTTTTTATCTTACTCATAAATATTCTATCACTGATCGCACAAGATGTAAACATGTGACGGATCACAAAAAGTGGTTTAAATTTTAATAAAAAATCATCATCCTCCTGCCCTTATCCCACTCTAAGTAGGGTTGGCACAACATGTTATCATGTCACGACTTACCTTACGACTGGCCGCCTGCCTGACGTCAACTCACCTAAGTCGTATTTTCGACACCTCGGTAAGAAAGAGGGTGATCTTTTCTACTAAACCGGATACCACACTTACCTTAGTCGCCTTTTACGACACCTCGGTAAGAAATGAGGGTGGTACTATTATTCAGCCGGATACCACACGGCGTAAATTTTAATAAAAAATCAATATATATTTTTCGTTTTTGGGGCACGATGTTTTGTCGTCTATTGATTCATACCCCCTAATAAAATTCACGCATTGAGAAGTGCCTCGTTTCATCCTGTTATAGGAAGGAAAGCTAACGCCTGGGGGCCAAACCGGGACTCGATCTGCGAAGTGTAATTTGCAAATACATTAACTTACCGAGGCTGATTTTAGTACTAATATTGCATCTTCCCACTGAACGAATGTAACTAATTTTTCATTTATTCCATTTTATTAATTTGGCTGGCCCGTTAGCGCAGTTGGTAGTGACCCTTCAGATCCGCGCTCAGCTGCCGGGTCGATTCCCACCGACGGCCAACATTTTCTTTAAACAGTTTGTTGGTTCTTCGACCGTGTGTGTGACTGACTCATCATCATCCTCCTGCCCTTATCCCACTCTAAGTGGGGTCGGCAAAACATATTACAAACACATTATTTCGCTACGTATTTTATGACCTGACCTCAACCAACCTTCGTCGTATTTTACGACAATATTTTGATACATAAAATTTAATATAATTTTTTACTAAATTTTTCTCAAGATTAATTAGTGTAATAATTTCCCTTTTTTAGCAGATTACAGCGAATTATAAAAGAAAGAGTTTTTTTATTTTCCGTACATATTTGTCTATATTTTTCAATAATAATATAGATTGATCGGCCTAATATTTTTTTGCTAAAGTTATTTATTGCTCCAGTAAAAAAGATCAATAAAGAAAGAGATATATTTAAAGTTTACTTTATTAAATAAAATTTATATCAAATGGACTTTATTAAACAATTTTAAACGTCAAAGGTGTTGGTTTGTATATGCTACTGAAAATTGGCTACAATGAATTCAAATTCAAAATATTCTTTATGCAAATAAACTTGTAAACAAGTGCTTATGAATCGTCAACTCTACTGCTGGTTCGGAAAGCTGTTCCTACCGAGAAGAGCCAGCAAGAAGCTAGGCGGTTGCTCTTTTAAAAATATAATTCTTATGACTAGTTACATTTAGTCATTACTGTCTTGTACAGGGTCTAAGCGAGCTACATCCACGCATTCTTATCTTCTAAGTAATAATAAGTAATGTAATAATAATAAGTAATGTATTCTCAAGCATGTATTGAATCTATCTGAATTCATAATGGGAGAATACTTTGATATCCAACAACAAAATATTGAACTTGTTATTTTTTTTAACGTGTTTTTAATAATATAATAATGACAATTACCAAAAAACAAAAGGTCAATGTCCGTAACAATTAGCATTTTGATTGTTATCAGTAATAATTGTCTTTTTAATTACATTAAGGGTTTTCGGGTCCGAACGCCGGGTGGTAATTAGTTATCTAAAAAAAATTAATGTTCAATTGATATTTACCATTCACATGCTTTTTGTTTTAGGAAATTTGTCGATTATTTGTAACCAAATAATATCCGCGTGTGGAAAAATAATACCCTCATTTCTTACCGAGTTGTCGTAAAAGGCGACTAAAGTAAGTTGACCCACCGTGTGGTATCCGGTTAAGTCACCATTATTTCTTACTGAGTTGTCGTAAAGGGCGACTAAGGAAAGTTGACCCACCGTGTAGTATCCGGTTAAGGTGACGTAAAATACGACTAAGGTAAATTGATGTCAGGCGGCCGGTCGTTAAAATACGTAGCCAAATCATGTGACAACATGTTTATAACATGTTATGCCGACCTCACTTAGAGTGGGATGAGAGCAGGAAGATGATATGTAACCAAATAATATTAGTTCTATACAGACAACCATTATTCTTGGAGAACCGTCTTCTTGCGAAGTTCTGCGGACATAAACGCAACCTGAACTTGAAGAATATAAGTGACTGATATTTATTTTTGTGTTTGAACCCTGTGTGCCTGTATTATTATTATTATGCGTATGTTTAGCTCAAATGTATTGTAAATTACTTAATGATTTCCTTTTAAATAAGCAATCAACTTGATTTCTCAATATCATTATCGCAATCTTCAAATCCATCATTTTCGCTCAAATTGGATAAAAACATATAAATAAAAGACCCTCGAGTTTCTTTCTGGTTCTTCTCAGTAAGAGCAACATTCCGAATCAATTGTAGCTTCATTAATCATATTGATACTTGACGATTCAAAAGTGTTTGAAAGAGCTTATTTGTATAAAGATTATTTTGATTTGAATTATATCCTATAAGAATTATGTACTTTATGGGACATATTACCAGTTCTAGTGTAAGTACAGTAAGGTTGGTACTCAAAGTCACTTACATCTGCTTGTAAGGTAATAATGACTATGGTACTCATGACGATCGCATTCGCGGCGAGTTCACAAGTCCATTGTTTTCCAATCCAAACAATACAGATGCTCTATCTACTGGTTTAGCCTACAATATCTCTTTGAATATATTTCTCGCATGATTGTGTACATGTTTTCTCTGTATTTATACAGGATTTGATTCTTTTTAAGCCAACATCATATTTTGATTGTCATTTGTTCAACTCGCGTTTATCTTTATATTTAAATGAGTTAATCTTTTATATATATATATATTTTCCGAATCTCGGAAACGGCTCCAACGATTTTCCTGAAATTCAGCATGTAGGAGGTTTTGGGGGAGAAAAATTGATCTAGCTAGGTTTTATGTAAAAAAAATATTGTTTTGTCCCTGTTTTTAGGCATTAAAAAACACTAACATTTATATTGAATTGAATTTTCGCCATTAACTGTCAAGTCGGCGTAGCCTTTTCGGATAACGGGCAGCCTCGAGAAATGTGAATGCCAAGGATCGATCCCCAACTAAATAATTGTTTTTTCTTTTTTTTAAGTTTTAATTTTTTTTGTGAAAAATTCCCACCCAGATATTACTTATTTAAATAACAATGTGGCCAAATTTGTCTGTTTGTGTGATGTGATCAATTTTCTCTACATGGAATTTTGTACGATTTTTACTAAATGGTAGTGCAATTCTTTCGGAAGGTTTAGGTTAATAGTACATTACCGTTTTATGTAAATTATATTTTTTATTTATTGTTCAATTAGGAAATTATTAGTAAAGTCTCTAATGAGCAAATTAGCAGTACATAATAAGCATAAAAATGATAAGAGTTAATTAGGAAAGAAATTATGATCTTAGTGGATAATATTACAACCATTTCTTGCTCTCTTAAGCTGTGATAGTACAGCGGTTTGGCCGTGCGACTCTGTAGAGACGATCTTAGGTTCAAACCCCGAGCAGGCACCAATGAGTTTTTCTTTAAAACTTGTGTCTTATTGGTAATTGCAATTTATCACACGCTTTTCGGTAAAGGAAAACATCGTGAGGAAACCTGCATATCTCTAGAGAATTCTGGGGATATGTGTATCCTAACAATTCACTCGCGTACGCCGCTTGAAACAGCAAAGATTAATATACTAAAGAATTACAGATTTACAAAAAAAAGTTCGCGATAGCATGTCTCTTAAGGGTAATTCACAATAACTACTTTTATGTTTAAAAATTTCAATTATGAATATTACGTTATTTTCGAGACTGTTTTCCTTGTGTTCAGTATTAATCAATATAGATCAAAATTGTAACACCATATTTATTAAAAAGTCTTTAGACGATAATCCACACGGGTGAAGCCGCAGGCAGTTAGTTGAACATAAATTGACTGGTTCGTTGGCACAGTGGGTAGTGACCCTGCCTTCTGCTCCGCGGGTCGCTGGTTCGATTTCCACCGAGAGCCAAGATTTTCTATAAATGAATTTGTTGGCCTTTGAGCCTGGGTGTTATTAGTATTTAAGTATGTATTTAAATAATATATAAAAATATATTCACCAGTTGTCTGTCTACCATAACACAAGTATTAAGTTATTTACTTTGGGTACGGACGACCGTGTGTGTAAATGTCCCATATATTTATTTTATTTAAATTGAGAAAAGTAAAGAAAACTTTTTTCCCAGATTTTGAATCCGTAAACACATGGCAAAGATGATATGTTTAAACCGTTCGGTCATCACGGCAAAAGCAAATATGTGTAGCAATGACTGCGATTAATGAGTTTACAATAACAAATTAAAATGGTTCAAAGGTTAATTACTCTTTGTGAAGTTGAAGATTTAAAAATGCCGGCTAACGATAACTTTTAGTCCATCTTAATAAAATGACTAAAACCACAATAATAATTATCTCTACATGCACATTTTTTCTTGAATAATATATCGAACATTTAACGTAATCGATATAAATAGTATTTCATGACTTAGAGACACAATGATCCGGCTGAATAGAATAGACCACCCTCATTTCTTACCGAGGTATCGTAAAAGGCGACTAAGGTAAGTTGACCCACCGTGTGGTATCTGGTTTAGTAGAATAGACAACCCTCCTTCTTACCGTGATGTCGTAAAATACGACTAAGGTAAGTTGACGTCAGGCAGGCGGCCGGTCGTAAAAACGCAGCCAAATCATGTTGCAACATGTTTGTAACATGTTGTGCCGACCCCACTTAGAGTGGGATAAGGGCAGGAGGATATATATTAGAGACACAATGACTTTTTTAATTTAGACATTTTAGAATTTTAATACCGGTAAAATTTTACATAAAAGTATTGTAAAATATAAAAAAAAACTCATCCTCATGCGACTTTGTCTTTATAGATTTCAGGATTGCGTACACACGACTCCAAACAATTCTTCGTACCAAAATCACACCCTCTAGCCGTTAGATATTCTACATACTAAAAAATCACATCGATAAGTTTGCCAACATCGTAAAGCCGTCCGTACCAACCACGTCACACATCGGCATGAATCGGCGCCCGTGTGGACAAGCCCTTACTCGCTCCGCAAACCAAAGCAACATCTGCGTGTTCAATCCGAGAGTATATGGCAATGCTTTTTGTTTTTTTTTTTTTTGTATTTTATTTACATTTGAGGGCTAATACTAAAGCATCAATCTAATAATAAAGTATATAGCTGTGGTAGCCCAGCGGTAACTCCGTGCGACTCTTTCGACGAGGTCAAGGGTTTACCCGGGCAGACACCATCGAGTTTTTCTGTTAAAACTTATATGTCTAATTGATAATTGCATTTTATCACACGCTTTTCGGTGAAGGAAAACATCGTGAGGAAACATGCATATCTCTAGATAAATCTCGAGATATGTGTAACCTACTAATCCGCACTGGAGCTGCGTGGTCTAAGCTCAAAATCATCTCTCCAAAAACGGAGAAAAGAGGCCTATTCTCAGCAGTAGGATAGTAACAGGCCGCTACTTTCTTACTAAAGCATTGCTAAAATATTTTTGTGTGTTTTTAAAATAATATACAACCACTCAGTGTTATTATTGCTTAACTGCTATCGGATTACAGTCAGTGATCTGTGACCTGCTTCTCTACTCGTATGTTAAATAACCGTCGTGACACTTAATATGTCACAATAACTAAAATCACAGACAAATAAAAACCCATTACGATTTAAGGGTTTTTGTACAATAGTTTATACTTATAATAAGTATAAGTACCTATATAATAGTAAAAGGCCTTATTATAAGTTGACCCACCGTGTGGTATCCGGTTAAGTAGATTAGACCACCCTCTTTCTTACCGAGGTGTCGTAAAATACGACTAAGGTAAGTTGATGTCAGGTAGGCGGCCGGCTGTAAAAAACGTAGTCAAATCATGTCATAACATGTTGTGCCGACCCCACTTAGAGTGGGATAAGGGCAGGAAGATGATGATGACATACTTATTATAAAACTAAGACCCCAAAAGCTCTGTCTGTATTTAATTGATTTTCTCAAAATCAAATGAACGGATTTTTGTACGTTTTTACTAAAACATAGCAAAATTTTAGTTCAGGGTAATAGTACATTACGATTTTTTGTAAAATGTGTTGAAGAGGTCGCGCGATTGTAAAAAAAAATTGCCTACTGGAAGCTTTGGTCGCGTGCGCCGCGTAAACCTATAGAGATACATCATAGTAATGTACTATCAAATTGTAAATCTACAAAAATACTACAAAAAAGGTCTGCGACAGCATGTCTCTATCTCGTATGTTTAAATCACAATAACTACTTTTATGTTTACAAGATTTCAATTTGGGAACAAATTTGTGACACATAGATAATTTATAGAGTTAGGCGTTACTTCGTAGAGGTCCATAACACAAAACTAATGAGAATATTATTGTGCTATAATGACCGGATTATAGCGGATTTATTATGGATTATAGCAAAATAATATACTCATTATTTTGACATAATCATCATCCTCCTGCCCTTATCCCACTATAAGTGGGGTCGGCACAACATGTTATAAACATGCTGTCACATGATTTGGCAGCATTGTTATGACTGGCCGCCTATTATATTCCGCCGGCCGCTATTTTATTCTCATTAGTTTTGACACAGATTTTAATTTTTTAGATTAAATTGCATTGCGGCCCCTATAAATCCAAACTTGATACCTTGAGATCTACGGACCCCAAGTTGAGCACAAGTGTCCTATTCCAATGACCACAATATACCGTTACCCATTGTAATGTCTATTCACATACATTATTAACTGGAAGCGTGCGAAGATTTTACTCGTGACATATTTATGAATTGTGTTTTGCCTATACTATAATAGACCATATCAGACAGACTGCCAGACGATAGAATATAACAGGTTTTAAGAACAGTCAAAGCACGCACACCGATATGTGCCGTCGCGTCATTACATACATTATTATACTAGTTTGCCGTGTGGTATTCCGGTTGAGTAGAATAGATCACCCTCAGTTCTTAACGAGGTCTCGTAAAAGGCGACTAAGGTAAGTTGACCCACTCTGTGGTATCCGATTGAGCAGAATAGACCAACCTCATTCTTACCGAGGTGTCTTAAAAGGCGTCTAAGGTAAGTCGACGCCAGGCAGGCGGCCGGTCGTAAAATACGTAGCTAAATCATATGACAAAATTTTTATAACATGTTATGCCAACCCCACTTAGAGTTGGATAACGAAAATTTTGAGTTTATTGAGAACAAAGAGGCGCGAAGTGCGACTTTGTTGTATAATATATTTGAAATATAAAAATAAAGGTAGCAAAAAAAGAATATATTTTATATATATAAATATATATAAAATATATTTTGTATAAACGTGAAAATTTCTTGCCACGTTTATTGAACACGTTTACACCGTAAACCTACCTAACCATTTTGATTAAAAATTGATAGAGGGATAGGTTCAAATATTGAGACGGACATAGAATACATAATAGATAAGTTGATACGAAGAAATCATCGAATCCCTTGAACTAGAATATTATTGAATTTTGTATGTAATTTTTTGGTGCAAATCCAAATTCAGATACTTATTTATATATTAAAGAAACATTAACAATTAACACTTATATTAAATCTAGTTCCATTATAATTATTATTTTTGTTAGTTCTTTAATATGTTATTATAATTTTATCATCAATCAGATCGAAAGTTTCCAGAAGTAAAAAAAATTAAACTAAAAAAATTAATTAAAATTCCAAAAAAGTCATACTAAGGAATATTGTTAGTATGTCAAACGAATAAAAATATCATATAACAAGTAAATACTAAAGATAAATTGATCACATTAAATTGATGTTAATGTTGTATTGTCATGGAGATTCAAAATCGATTCCCTTAGATCGCATAAATAAGAATATTTTAGTTCGAAATTTTTATTTACTTACAAAGGAATGCGTCTAGCTTAAAATACCTAGACATTTTAAAAGTCTGAAGCAACTCATTGTTGCCACTACATTCTAAACTACGCACTCAGCGCGAGAGGAAACAACGAAACACACCCTTTGACATGTATACAGATCCAGACACCTAAGTGCTTATTAAATTTTAGCCCTTATGACCTAGGTATCAGAGGTTACGTTACACGCTTATTTGTATAAGTGCACTGTCTAACACCTTTGTAGTTTCTGTAAGTGACTTCAAGGGTTGCATTGTCGCGACTTACGTCTACGCTATAGATTTCATTTCTTGCTTTTTTCTACATCTACATTAATATATAAAGCTAATGGGTTTGTTTGAACGCACTAGTCTCAAAAACTATTGGCCGGATATCAAAATTTATTTGTGTGTAAGGTAGGCCATTTATTAAGGAACTTGATATGAATAGGAGAAGAGCAGCAATAATGTTTAAGGCAAAACGTTTGCTGGCGGCCGGTCGTAAAAACGCACCCAAATATGTGACAGCATGTTTATAACACGTTATGCCGACCCTACTTAGAGTGGGATAAGGGCAGGAAGATGATGGTCTATGAATATGGATACATATGACTAGAAGGAGGCCGAAAAAGATATGGTTGGTTTGTGTGATGTACATATAAAAGGAATAGCGCCAAAGTTAACCAATGATAGGAGAGAATAGAAAAGAAAAATACTTTGTGCCGACCCTACTTAGAATGAAATTGGACAGAATAATGATGAATTATGACATATCGTGTAAAAAAAATCGATTAAAAAATAGTTTGAGTAGTGAAATATAATTTTTTTTCGTTACAAATAGCTTTCCCAACGAGCAGTATATAAACTATTAAAAACACTTATTTACTAGTTTACTTGAATAAAGAATATTTTAAATTAGAATAAATGTATTTAATTTTAGTGAACATTAAGTTATTTTATTTTTACCGCGTCTTCAAATAATAAATTGTATAAAACAGTTCGCACAAAAAAAGCTACTATGATCAAAGCTCTCCTTGACAAAGATCAACCGAATATCTGTTTGTCCTTTAAAGGACATTCGCAAAAAACCTAATTTTAATTTGCGAGCCTTACAATAAGTGGCTCTGTCCGCTGACAAGTTAACCTCTACAAGACCTTTAAGAAGGGTAATCTAAGGCTACCGACGCACTCGCAAAGCAATATCCTTTATTTCCTTGTCTTATTTTCACTCTTGCTTTATGTTCTAGTTATTTATTACTTGGTCTTTGATATTTTTCTGCTTTTGCAATTGCGCGCCTTAAATTTTACTCATTGTAGCCATTATTTCGTTCTCAACAAATTAAGCGTTCTTCCAGAAGGTTTATTGTTATAGTAAAGTGTTTTATGTCAATTGTGTTGAAGAGCTCGCGTGATTGTAAAAGAACTCGTCTGCTAGGAGCTTTAGGGCCTGTTTCACAAGTTACTGATAAAGTTTCGGATAGTTAACCGACAAATAACCAAGTATCAGATAAAAGTCTGCAAAAAAAGACTCCTAAAAATAAAAATTAAAAAAAAATAATCGCTGCCATTTTGAAATAGGTAGTGGCTATGCAGCAGATAAACAAAATAACAGCCAAATGATGTACCTGTTAACTTATTAGGGACTTTGAGTGCTGAAGGCTATCGGAAACCTGAGAAACGCAAAATTCCGAGATATACATATGTCAGATATTTTCCGAATAGACAAGTTGCCAATAACTTACATTTTATTGGTAACTTGTGTAACAGGCCCTTAGCCGCGTGCGCCGCGTAAACCAGCAGTTCTATACAAATACAAAAAAGTCTGCGACACTGTCTCTATCTCTTATGGTTAACTAACAATAACTACTTTTACGTTAAAAATTTTAGACACACTGAATTCCACATGGTCGAAGTCACTGGCACAGCTAGTTATTTATATTTCAATGTTCCCACAGGATAGGATATACTGCGCCTAAGAGAAACGTGACCGGATTTAGTAAATATTTAAAAAAAGTAAGAAATAAAACCTGTTATATTTTTCATCTTACTTTAACTAACCTGTCTCTTTATACTCACGCGTAACCCCATTTCGTCGGATTTGTGAGATGCAAAATAAATCGAATCCTTCCCGAATTCAACTCAATCTACGAAGCGTGAAATAAGTTGGGGCTTTAGAGAGAAGGGCTCCTTACCAATGGGATGAAAGTTTTTGTATATTCGAACATGTTTGTGAATAATTTCAAATAGGCAGGGAAACGAAATAAAACTGTATATGAAACAGACGTAAATTTTTAGAGGTATATCGACGATTAATAATTTTATTGGCTGATGTTTATTACAATTAACAAAATCTTCGTAAATGTAAAGAAATTAATTGCGGATGCAATTTGACAATCAAGGGGGACGTTAGAGTAACGTCCATATACGGGATTATTTTAAAGTAATTTATTTATTATAATATCATACATTTAAAAAGCATTTCATTTGATATTTTTTGAAATTTTTATCTGCTCAGTATGTAACTTATACTACACGGGTTCTTATAAACAGATTCAAAATATGTACATATTGATGTCCAACCGATGGACATAATCAACCTTAATTCATGAAACTTTTTTCTTCTTTCTTCGTTTAACCCTTTGTTACTCCTTTTCAAGTCAAATTAATTAAAGGCAACCCTTCTATAACACGATAGGTTCCTTGAAAAGACCTTGCTGTGTGAAACTGTGCTGTACTGTAGCGATTTGAATAGAGATTATTTTGATTTGATTTGAGACAGAGAGCTAGTATAAAAAGGAGGGTTTCGTTCCTCTTGATCCGTTCGTAAATTAGTCTAAAGCCAAGAGTACGCGAAAAACTTATAATTAAACGTCTTAAGTGCCGGTTCATCATTGGCCGCAATTAACAAATCGTGTTATAGCGAAACCGTGTTGTACAATGGTTACTTGTATTGTACTTTTAACTATTACCTGGTTGACCAAGCCGTGCTCGGTAATTTCTTACAAAATATTAAAAAGAATCTTAACAAAAAGAAAAAAAATTGTAAGTAGGTGGGCTCTATCCTAGGTATTTTCATTTCTCGAGACCGCCCTTTCCCAGAATAAGCTACGCTGTCTTGACAATTTACGGCAATAATAGTGTTCTATATTAAATTTAAATGTTAATATTTTTTGTACATACATACAATTTAAACTCATTTAAATATTAAAGATGTACTGTAATACATTAAGTCCTGTTCGCGTAGGAATATTTCAACAAATTTCAACCATAGCACTAGCGGATTATTAGTGAAAGCGGAACAATCAGACTAAGACTAAGCTTTCGCACTCATAATATTGATTCAAATTATTCATATAGATTCCACATAAATTAATTAATTATGCATTTTGCTGCCGTCTGTTTCATTTCTATCAAGTATACGGTTAGTTGAGCGGAGGCAATGGAGCAACGTTGTACCCGTGGTAATCAGTATAAAGGCCGTAACGAACACGTCTTGCTTCAGTCGGTTTGGTACGATGATTTATGGTCTCGGTTATTGACCTTAGATATTAATTCTAAACTCACTAGCAATACAACAATTTGTTTTAATCAATTAGAAAGTATTTCTTAATAAACAACTAACCCTTTGGATATCTTCAATGTCACTAAATACTTATTATCTTCAATGACAGAAAATACATCAGAGCTATTGAGTATAGACTGATGCGAGCAGCGATATTATTGTTTTTTTTTCTCATTTTTTTTTATTGCTATGTTTCCGTGTTAATTTTGTCTTTGTATTATAACTTTAATAAATTAGCTGTTGAGGTATCTTCAAAAGCGACTGAGGTAAGTTGACCCGCCGTGTGGTATCCGACTGCATAGAATAGACCACCCTCTTTTTTACCAAGTTGTCGTAAAAGGCGACTAAGGTAAGTGGACGTGAGATAGGCGACCGGTCGTACTTAGCCTAATCATTTAACAACATGGACTAAAATAAAATTAAAAAGTAAAATTAACGACGATATTCTAAAATCTCGTGAGTGTTAAAGAGATCCACAAATTAAAAAGGTATGCTGCCCTAACGGGGACCTTTGGGCGTTCCAAACGGGGTTTATCGGACACTCAGCGGAGGTAGGTCCCCGAGGCGGTCGATGCATCTGGTGCTCCAGATGGATCGATTAGCGAAGGGAGGGACCACTTTAAGAGAGGCCCCGATTCAGAGGTGGCGCACTCTGGATTTCAGAGTTGCTGCTGGCGGGGATGGGAGAAATTGTATAACGGTACCCTGTCCCCGCCACCAGCAACGTAGTGGAGCACTGTCAGGTTTTTAGTCGGTGAGAGTCCGACATACCCACCGCTCATCCCCGTCGGACGGTGACGACCCATAAAGGGTTTTCCTGACAAAAAGCCTCCTAAGCGTGAGAATGAAAATTATGAATTTGAGAAATGGAATTTATAAATTGCCACAACGCTGGAAAGCGGTCATAAATAATAATGGAAATTACATTTTCCGATAATTATTGTTAAAAGTATGAAAATTTTATTGTTGTGTTTTTTTTATTAAAAACGGACAGAACTTTCCGGTAGACCTAATATATAATAGGGTTCTACTCATCCTTCTTAACTGTGTAATGAATACAGATAGTAGCGGGATCGTTGGCAACGTTTATATGTATCGTGACAAATCAATTGCATTAATAGAGCGATTCAACGGAGAAGTAGAGGCAATGTCCTCGAGCTTAGTCACCGTAACCTCACTACGAATACGTATATTTACTACGGTTGTTTATAGCTTTACTAGTACCCGCGTCTTTGTTTGCAAAATTATTATTTCCTTCATTGTCCTTCTATGAGAAGCATACAATACATCCTCCTGCCCTTATCCCAATTTATGATTTGGCTGCGTTTTTACGACCGGCCGCCTGCCTGACTTTTACTTACCTTAGTTGTATTTTACGACACCTCGGTAAGAAATGAGGTTGGTCTCTTCTACTCAGCCAGATACCACACGGCGGGTCGACTTACCTCAGTCGCCTTTTATGACACCTAGCTAAGAAATGAGGGTGGTTTATTCTTCTCAGCCGGAAACCACACGGCTATACAAATAGCATACAATCTCGATTCAAACAACTTATAACAACTTACATAACAACTTATAAAAGTAACAATGTTACTTTTATAAGTAACTACTGGTACACTTTTGTGTACGACTTCGTTTCCATCGACTTAAGTGTAACATTAACGCCTATTAGGTACTGCTTTTTCCTATTCCCGAAGGAAAAATGGGATTTTTCCCATCCTATTAGCCCATTAGGTATATTCAATCGTACTCGATTTCTCTATAAATTTCAATTTGGTAAAATTTAAGTTGACGTATTAAAAACATGTAGCATAAAAAATCCAAATAAAAATATATCCTTCGGTAACCAGGAAAAACAATATAGTTCAAAATTGAGCTTATTTTAACACTTAGGTAGACTCGAACGAAGTGGCAGGTACCACTAGTCTATACTAATATTATAAAGAGAAAAAATTTGTACGTATGTTTGTAATGTTTTCACACAAAAACTGCTGGACCGATTTTAAAAATCTTACACCATTGGAAAGCTGCATCTTTACTGAGCAACATGGGCTAAATTGCATTTTAAAAAAAAGGGATTCGTTATAAAAATCTAATAAGGTGTAAAAAAAATACGCGAGTGAAACCGCGTGATATTAGTAGTATAGGATAAAATAATATATAATCAATGTATTAAAAGTACATAGCACCGAATTGACAATTGACTGCCGGCACAGATGACATCATATATGACCTCCCCACATACAGTCTACTAATCGATGGTGTCGACACCATACCATAATGGAAGTTTCGGACCACTCCCGTTGTGATTCGCCACGCACTATTAAACTTTTATTGGAGGCATTTCTTTTATTTAGCACTTGAACGAGTTGAGCTTGAAATTGCACACGAGTTCGCTCCTTATAGCCATAACGGTTGGAATCGTGGATATCAAAAAGTTAAGGATCGCTTCTTCAAAGTTTGGTTCTTTAACATTAAGGGAAATGGGTATATTAATGTTATAATATTTAAGTGAGTTAATCTTGTATGTATAAATATTGTATATATTCGGAATCTTGGAAACGGCTCTAACGATTTTCCTGAAATTCAGCATCCAGGATGTTTAAGGGGAGAAATACCGATCTAGCTAGGTTTTATTAAAAAAAACGTTTTATCCCTGTTTTTGGGCATAAAAAATACTTTACGTTGAATATATAAAACACTATCTTTGCCATAAATTGTGAAGTCAGCGTAGATTATTCGGCGATCGGGATCACCCGATCTCGAGAAATGAAAATACCTACCATCTACCCAATTATTTTTTTTCTTTTTTTTGACGTTCCTTTTTTTTTTAAAAAAAATTACCGAGCAAGGCTCAGTCAACTAGTTATTTAATGTTAAAGTGGGCTTTGTCCGTCTTTCTCGTCCGAACGAATAAGGATCGATATGACCGAAATCATATCGATCCTTCTCCTTGAAGATATACAAAGAGTGAAAAGACATTTTTATTTCGGTACTACATACAATGCAAACGAAGCCGTTTAACACGTGTTAATATTATTTTTTGCATGTTAAATATAAAATGTAATAATGTTTTTTAAATCGATACAAAATTGGGCACTTTGCCAAAACTACCGGCAGTTTGCTCCAAATTAAGAAACCTCTTCGTAATATGCGCTCTTTTTAGTACATAAACTTCATTTTCGAATCTTTGATCCAATGTTCTAGAAAATCTGTTTAAAAAGATAGAAAAATACTTTATTCAGTAATTATTTTAACAGAAACTTTAAATTTAAAAAAACAATAATAGCTCTACTTACTAAGGACATTCGATTTTTTTTTACTTTCACTCAGAATAAGGCACATAACTTTTCTTAACATGCTATATGACCATTATCTCATATGCAGTCTGAACATTTTATCTTTTTTTTTTTTTTTTTTTTTTTTTTTATGTCAGGAAAACCCATTATGGGTCGTCACCGCCCGACGGGGACGAGCGGCGGGTATGTCGGACTCTCACCGACTAAAAACCTGACAGTGCTCCACCACGCTGCTGGTGGCGGGGACAGGGTACCGTTGTACACATTACCCCCATCCCCGCCAGCAGCAACTCTGAACCTCAGAGTGCGCCACCTCTGGGTCGGGGCCTCTCTAGACTAGGCCCTCACTCCGCTAGACGATGCATCGGAAGCACCAGATGCATCGACCGCCTCGGGGAACTAACTCAAGCGAGCGTCCGATGAACCCCGTTCGGACCGCTCGCAGGTCCCCGTTAGGGCGGCATGCGACGGACTTCGGCGAGTCGCCTGCGCCCCACTCGCCTGCGACGGATTGGATCCAAGGACTCGACTTCCCGGATCCGCTCCGCCGCCTCCTTCCGCGACATAACGTACTCGCAGAAGGAGGCCATCGCTGCCCACGATTCCTCCCTGTCCACCATGGCACGAACCACGGTGGGCAGGGAGAGATCGTGCCCCACCTGAGCCACAAGTTCCGTTCGCTGAACTACCCAAGCTGGGCAGTCCGCGAGCGTATGCAGCGCCGTATCAAACTCGGCGCCGCACTCGTGGCACTCACCGGTCGCTTCGCGCCGGGCCACCCTCCACAGATACCTCCCGAAACAGCCATGTCCGGAAAGGATCTGAGTCAGGCGGTAGGTGAGAACCCCATGCCTCCTGGCGACCCAGCCCTGGAGAATAGGCTGGATGGCTGAAATCGTCCAGAATCCCGCACTGGGCGATTCCAACCGCCGCCTCCATTGGCGGAGGAGCTCTACCTGAGCTGCTCTCCGCCAATCCACATCTACCGCCGCAGAGTTTGCCCCCGATGAACGGGTTTCAACTCTGCGGCGGTAGGCCTGAGCAAGCACCTTGGCCTCTAGATCCCATGGAAGGGACCCAGCCAAGGCGCAGGCCGCCTCGCCGGAGATAGTCCGGTAGCCCCGCACTAGCCTGACCGCCACAATCTTCTGCGCCCCGCGCAGCAGGGGCAGGGACTTGGCGGTCAGCCGCTCCGCCCATACGGGAGCGCCGTACAGGGCCATTGACCGAACCACTCCGGCGTAAAGGCGCCGGCAGCCTGCATTTGGCCCCCCCACATTCGGGAGGAGCCTGCTCAGGGCTCCGGCGGTCGCCTTTAATTTTGGGGCGAGCCGCCGGAAGTGGGCCTCGAACGTCCATCGGCTGTCGAGAATTAGTCCCAGGTACTGTAAAGTACCTGAGATTCCAACCGACGTCCCGCCCACCATCAACCGGGAACCCGCTGGGGGCGCCATCCGAGACTTGTGGAAACAAATAGCCTCGGATTTCTCCAACGCCACCCCCAAACCTAACCGACGAATCCGGGCCACGACATGAGCCGTGGCCGCGGTCGCCAGTATACGGACTTCCCGGTGAGTGCTTGCGCGGGCTGTCACGAGAGTATCGTCTGCGTAACAGAACAGACGTACTCCCGGGAGCATTTGACCACGCAGCACCCAGTCGTAGCCGATGTTCCACAGGAGGGGGCCTAAGACCGACCCCTGGGGAACACCGCACGACATTCTCCGCTCCTTCCACCTACCCCCAGCCGTCGGGTACCTGACAACGCGGTCGGCCAAATAGTCGCCGACAACGCGCTGCAGGTACAAAGGGATACGGTGAAAGCGTAGGGCCTCCCTGATCACGCTCCAAGGCAAGGTGTTAAACGCATTGGCAATGTCTAACGACACCGCCAACACCACCTCGCGCTTGGCTGCCGCCTCCTCCGCCAGGACTCTCACACCCTCAATGCAATCGAGGGTGGACTTGCCCCGCCGGAATCCGCACTGGAGACGACTGAGATCAGGCCCCACCTCTTGGAGGTGCTTGACAATGCGGGAAGCCACGATACGCTCAAGTAGCTTTCCCGCCTCGTCCAGCAAAACAATCGGCCGATACGCGGAGGGTGTATCGGCCGGTTTTCCCTCCTTCCTGAGCAGGACCAGTCTCCCCGCTTTCCACCTACGGGGAAACAGTCCCTGCTTAAGGCAGGCACTGTACGTCGCCCTGAGCCACGACTCCAGTGGGCCCAGGGCAAGTGCCCAGGCGCGGCCGGGAATGCCATCAGGACCAGGGGCGGTGTTTTTCGCTTTCATGCGAATCACCGCCTCCATTAGTTCCCCCTCCGACACCACCGGCGTATCCTGCACAGTACCTTCCTCCTCGAGAGGCGCCATATGAGGTGGCTCTATCTCAGCTCTATGCGGGAACAGGGTTTCCACAATTGAATCCAGGAAGTCTGGCCGAAGGCTCTCGGTAAGGGGAGGGGCGCGGGTGCGAAGTTTCTTTCGCACCGCTCTGTACGCCCTCCCCCAAGGATCTCGGTTGAGCTCTTCGGCCTGCTCCTTGTGGGCCCTGTCCTTAGCCACCCTGATGGCTGTCCGCAAGGAGACGCGGACGGCCTTATATGCCTCATATAGGCGCCTCTCCTCCTCGATGTCACGTAGTCTGCGACGTCTGTACCGAGTGTACTGGCGGCGCACAGCCACGCACTGTTCGCGTAGGCATGCCAGCTCCTCAGACCACCAGTACACCCCGCATGCCGGTCCTGTGCTACGCACCCTCGGCATGCTGGCATCGCAGACGAGCAACATCCGTCGCTGCAGGTCTTCTACCTCTGCGGCGACACCCCCATCCGTGGGGCCTGCCACCCACGCCTGGACGGTTGCGGCCTCGACCAGGACCTCGGGATCCATCTTTTTGACGGACCACCGAGGGCCACCACCTTTTCTAGACCAGGGGGAAATGGGAGTAGGGCATGTGGAGACCTCGAACCATATGTAGCGATGGTCCGAGAGTGACTCCACACCCACAATCACTTCCCAATTGCTAACACAGCGTGACATGGCGGCGTCGACAAAGGTAACGTCGACTTTGGAGCCGCCATTCCATCGCACGCATGTGTCAGCCGTCCCCCGGTTCATGACGACCATCCCGGTCGAGGCCAACCAACCGTCCATATAGCTCCCCCTCACGTCCGTGACTGGAGACCCCCACGCAGCGGATTTTGCGTTCAGGTCTCCAGCCAGGAGCACCTTGCCGGGGCGTAACCTACTCACCAAATCGCCGACTTCAGCCATAAAAAGCTCGAAGTCAGAGAACGGTTTGTTTGGTGAGTAGTACACCCCGATTACGGATACATCCCCAATCTTAACGGAGACGTATCCGTGTCCCCTCTCCACGCGCTCCAGGGCTGGGGAGCCGACTGCCGCCCTGGATGTGATGGCCACCATTCCATCATGGTCACCGACCCATTCTTCGCCCGACGGAACGAAGTATGGTTCGGAGACCACAGCTACGTGCACCAACCGCTCCGCCAAGGCTTGGAAAAGTAAATCCTGAGCCGTGGCACAGTGGTTGATGTTCGCCTGGAGGAATCTCATAGAGGTCATTATTTGGTTACCTCCATAGGTTCCTCCATCGCCCGGCTTATAGTAGCCGAGCTGGCGGTGGGCGGCGAGGGGACCCTCGGGCCATCACTCCCCCTACCCCTCCTCCTAGGAACGGGCGGTGCTTTACACTGCCCGCTCCCCGCCCGATGATCGGCCCTGAGACCTGCTCTTTGGCAGCTCCCACAATGCGGAGCCGCCGAGCAAGACTGGGCCTTGTGGCCGTTTTGACCACAGCGATAGCACTCATCGCTGCGGTCAATTAGCGAACCACACTCCGCCCGTAGGTGCCCCGTCTCCAGGCACCTAAAGCAACGGCGTGGGCGAGCCTCAAGCAGGTGGACTCGGGCCGAAACCCAACCTACCAAAACTCTTCCCACCGCCATCACCTTCTTGGCCGCCGCCACAGGGACTTTAAGCCAGAGGGAGCCTAGACCTCCTTCTACCCTGCGAATCGACCCGGTTTGAATATCCTGATAAGGACATTCCCCGATCCGGGCGACGGCGACAGTCACATCACCCTCATCGGCGGTGTCATCAAGGCCCATGATGCGCAATTCCGCGCACTTCGTGGGCGTAGTAACACGCACCGCTGGCTCCTCCTTAAAAAGTTCGCGGAGCCGGCTAGCGAGGGCACCCGCCTTCTGCTCCTTGGTGGGGCCGGAGATTTCAAACATCCGGGCCCCGGTGGCAGCTACTTTCATCCGCATACCACCCTCCAGACCCAGGTCGTCCACTTTAACGCACCGACGAGCCCGGGTCAGTACATCCATGTAAGAGAGGCCTTTCTCAATGGCCTCTCTATCTAGGGTCACCACGACCGCAGCCGAACGTGGGGTCTTAAGCTTACCCCTCCGTTTTGGCTGCGCTTTAGCTGTGGCAACCACAGGCCCTTCTTTGGAGATAGGCACCGGCATCGCCTTCTTCAAGCCCCTCCGAGCCACCACATTCCAGCCTTCGCTCATAGAAGCAGGGGCTGGTGGCAGCAGTCGAGGCTCTGGCTGTTTTTCGGGCTGCACCCCTTCCTTCTTCTTGCCAGCCTTCCTTTTCCCCTTCTTCGTGCCCCTCTTGTTATGGCTTGCTGACCCTGTTGTTACAGGATCAACAACCCGTATTTCAGGCCGCAGATCCCGAGCTGTCTGAGCCTCCCCCCTTCCTTTTCGCTTGACAACTGCTTGAGCCTCCTCTCTTTCCTTTTTTTTGGCCGCTGCCGCTCGTCTTTTATCAGCAGCAAGTGGCGGTCGTATTCTTTCCTCGGGAGGCAGGCGAGTCTCTAAGCTGTCCAGTCGCGCCGTGAACATGTTTTGGAGCCTAACCAATTCTTCCTCTATGGTTAGGCCCTTCATGGCCTGCGAACTGTCAGCGGGAATCCCTTTCCCGGTTTCCCTGTTAGCACAGGTGATCATCTCTTTTAGAGTCATAATTTCTACTGAGAGATTGTTGACCACCTGTGTCAATCGGGCGTTGTTCTCTTTTAAGAGCCGGATTTCCTCCGACTCTGTCCTCTCGGCGAGAGCCCTTGCAGCATCCTCCATACTTTGAGCGACCATATTCAAAGTCCCTCTGCACTTTCCATTGAGGTTCTTCGACTTTCCTACAGTCGCCTTCATTGTCTCCGCGTTCTTAATTAAGGCGTCACAGACCCTCGAGGTGTCTAGATCCCTCATGTTCAGGACCGGCCGATCAACAGACTTTGTCGATGATGACTTCATCGTCCGGCCACTTGCCTCACCACATGTCGCGTCCGGTAAGGAATCTTCGAGGAGGCCACCACGCTTCACAGCGTTGCGAGCCTCCCGTAGACCCATTTTGGAACCCCGCAGATAGGGCCTGATATCTGGCTTTTTTGCGCCAAGGTCCTCATCCGACTCTGCAGAGTTCTCAATCTCCTCCCTCGTTCTCTTCTTAGAGCGCGCACGTGTATGCACGCCGTCCACACTCTCCAAGGACACACTTCTGGATATATCCATCCCGGAGTTCTCGCTCATCTTCCTACCTGAGCCGGAACTAGCACTCCGAGTGTCCTTCTCGTCCCTACGTCCACGCGCAGTCTTGCGCCGCGATCCACTACTCGTACTAGCAGAAATACCAGCCATGCCGGTTTCAATTCCGCTAGCACCCACTATCTCCGAAGCATGTGTTGCCCCCCCAGATACGTCGGGGCGACCACGACCGGAATCACCAGTCATGGTGAGGGATTCCCCGGTAGAACCGGGACCCTCCTGGGTAGTTTTTTCTACGTTCGTTTTACCCATGCTTTGTTTTGTTTGTTTGAAGCCCTAGCGACCGGATCCCCCCCGGCCATTCATCCTCTCGGCGGGCTTTGACCTTAGGATTGGGGTAATTTTTTATAGAGGTTTTCTTCCTCGCAACCCGAAGGTCCCCGTTCCCATTGCTGGGCTTCCGGGCTTGGCCGACGGTGGCCAAAACCATATCCAGCCAGGCTTAAATTAAGCCCAACCGAACCCGTCACCTAATGGAAACTCCACCCCCCGGAGTCCCCGGCCCATCCAGATTGCCATCTGCTAATCAGAGGGACAACTGGATTGGACACCCCCACGGTGGTCCGTTCGCCAAGACTAAGGAATTTAGAAATTCCGAAGACTTGCCCAGGGTGCGCCACGAGGAGGCCGACCACTTTGGCACCCCTGAACATTTTATCTTAATTTTATCTTTATTTAGGTTTTTTTTCTTCAGATATTTTATATGTATTGAAAACATTTTAATAAAATAGGAATGACATGTTAAAATATTATGACCAAAAAACAAATAGCACCACAGGCATTAATCCTAAAAGATACTGAATATCAGTACCGTTCTCTCTCAAAAGCTATGTCATATTTTTCAATTTCCCAAATTTCATCTAAAAAAAAAATCGATCGAACACAAAACCAGTGACACGGTACCCAACATCCCCTATTTCAATTTCTCTCAAATTGCCTATCAAATTAATTTTAGTAACAGCTGCCATCGATTTACGACCCAATCAACGTGTTGCAAGGAAAAATGGGCGACCATTTCGACTGTTAAACAATTAATTGTATGTTTTAATTAATTGGACACAATGAACATTATTTTTAGGGAGAGTTCGAGTAATTAAATAGGCTTAGCAGGCAATCAGAGATAGGTCTTCATTTAAGAAATGTACAACCAATTTTTCCACTGCAAATCGTCTATATTTAAAACTAATGAAACGCACTTTTTGTACGCCATTTTCCATCCATAGTTAGATTTCATTAAAAAAATGTCTTTGTACCCCTGTTTTTAGGAAAATGCTAGAATTTACGTTCAATTCAAAAGATAATTTTCGCTGTCAAACGTAAGGTAATGTTAGCCCATTTGGGGAACGGGCGCTCTAGAGAGATGAAAGTAAGGTCCGAGCCCCTTTCGTGCCCAAATATTTTTTAATTTTTTTATATCTTTTAAATAAATTACCGAGCAATGCTCGGTCACTCAGGTACTTTAACAATTAAAGAAGCTGCAAATGACATTTGTCTATCTCAAGAGTCCAACATATATTTGTATGGTACTATGCCTCGCCTAACTTACCTATTTTTTAGATTATCATAATGTTTTAATTGTGTTTCCAGTATAAAGTCATAGCTATAAATTAATATAACCTTGCGTGAGTGCACTATTTTTAATATTAAACAATATACTGATTATAATGACCTCATCTTTAGTCATCTTGTAATGTGTCATTCTTGTTTTCGGACAGGCAATATTTATTTATAAATGTTTTTATATTCTAGTTTCATTAAAATATAAGCCGATTACATTTGACGCGTAGTGATGGCGGACTGCTTTATCACTGGATTCCTGGGTTCGATAGCCAGTATAAGATGTAATTGGTGTTGTCCGAATTGTCTTTTCTAATCTGATGTGATAAAACCAAGCCACCCTGACTTGATTTTATCTGATGACCATTTTCATAATTATCAGCCCACTTTCGTCCACTGCTGGACATAGGCTTTTCCAATTATTCGCCACTTAGCCCGATCCTAGGCTTTCTGGTTCCATCCACTGTCCTACGTATATCGTCACTTCACCGAGTCTCAGGGTGGATACCCTGACTCTCGATGCCCATTTTATTGCCAAACAATAAAGTGTAGGCACAGACCTAGTTCAAAACCCTGTCAATAACATAATACTAGTTGCTGAACAGTCTCCTAGCTTTTTGGAGAGAGAAATTAGGTCTAAGGCCTTATCTATTTTAATGAGAATTGAGAGGTTACACATATACTAGCAATTATTAAGTGATATGCAGATTTCATTAGAATTCTTTCTTTCAACGTAAAGCGAATGAAATGATAATGACATCAATTAATTATTCGTGAAGTTTTAAAACAAAAACACTTGATAAAGATGAAGCTCTCTACCCGATAGACTGTTATTATGAATAACTATTGCGCAAACTCAAAAATGGTACATTTAAATATAAGTTCTTGCGATACATTTATCTATTTATTCGGATCTCCAACAGCATTAGATATTAAATTATACAACAAATATCCTTTATATTTTTTAATTAATTATGTAGTACCAATTAAAGGAGCACATCATTCATAGTTACAGAGTTACAATTATAAGTAACACTTTAACTAAGAATGTATATATATTTGTCTTATAGAGATTTTGAAGTCATCAGATATAAGTTGTTGCGTTTGCAAATCCCACAGTAGAAAAATAAATAAAACTTCACAAAATGTAAATAAAAATAGGAACCATATAATGTTTGACTTTATGCAAAAGTTTGCTCCTATTCAATAGCAGTTCAAGTTTAAAACATTTTAGCACGAATATCTCGCGGACCAAACGGAATTACGAAAGTTTCGGAATGAATATGCCAAAAGCTTTTAAACGTTAGTTTGGAGCTCGCTGTGATAAGCAAACTTACATGACGAATTGTTTGGCTCGTGTAAACATTTCGTGGCATTTTAACTCAGTGTTGACTGTAGGTAAAGAAACCAAGGAAGTGGCAAATTTGTGACTATTGCATCACATCACAGAGTACTATAAGCGTTAATACCTGATGGGTACACCATGTTACCGTAACCAGGTGGTTACGAGCTCAGGTAGACATTTATGAGTTCTCTGTAAAGTTTTATTCATATAATCAAGTTATCGCACGCCATACCTTCTTAAAAATCTTCTAAATCATCATCCTTCTACCCTAATCCCACTCTAAGTATAGTCGGCACAACATGTTACAAACACGTTGTCACAATATTTGGCTACGTCCGATATTTTACGACCGGCTGCCTGCCTGACGTCAATTTACCTGAGTCTTATTTTACGTCACCTCGGAAAGAAAGAAGGTGGTCTATTTTACTTAACCGGATACCACACGGTAGGTCAACTTATCTTAGTCGACTTTTACGACACCTCGGTAAGACATGAAGGTGATCTATTGTACTCAGCCCCATACCATACGGCAGGTCGACTTACCTTAGACGCCTTTTACGACACCTTAGTAAGAAATGAGGACGGTACCATTTTATTCAGCCGGATACCACACACTAAAATCCTAAAATAAAATCGAAATAAAAATTAGGCAATCTAACCGGTTCGCTATGAAAGTTTAAAAAAAAGTTTCTAATGTATTTAATACTTTCTATATAAAGTATCAAACATAAAAGGCTGACTCAATTTTGGCTTAACGTAGTTTCCACGATGTCAAGAGTCTTTAAGACTGTTGTCTCGACAAGTACCACAAAGGCGATGTGAGAAATTTCCACGAACAGACTAAGTGCGAGCTTTACTAAAAATTAAGGTCATGCGTACAAAGGGAATAACTAAATATTTATAGATCATTATCTTGAAGTACCCATTATATGTTCTTACAAAAAATATTCATTACTTCTCGTTAGGGTGTTTTATACCCAGTTCTTTAAAATAAATTGTTTTCCTAATAATACAATGTATTTAATATCGTAATACTTCGTAGACAATATGCTCTTTGAATCTTCTACTTCTTTTTTAATAGATGGATGTCCACTGCTGGAAATAGGTCTCTTCACGGGATCTCCACACCACACGTTTTTGTGTTGCATGGATCCAGCGGCTCTCCACGATCTTTTTGAAGTCGTCAATTCACCTAGTAGGGGGTCTACTGACACTGCATTTTCCAGCTCGGGGTCGCCATTCAAACCTTTAGGATCCCAACTTCCATCGTTCCTCCGCACAATTTACCCCGACCATCGCCAGTATAGCTTCGGGACACACTGAGCTGAGCATAGCACGCTCCCATCGCCGCTGTGAGTCTGAGCCTTCTTATGAGGCCCATAGTCAGCGTTTTCGGATCCGTATGCCATCACTGGCAACACGCACTGTTCTAAGACTTTGGAATTTGGTCTATAGACCAAAGTTTCTTGAATATTTAAAATCAAATATCAGAAGAGTATTTTGTCTTTTTTTCTAATTTTATTCTGGCAAGCTTAGTAGTATGTATTTACACTTTTATCAATTTTAAATAGTCTTATTCACCAAACCATTAAACCAAAGCATCCTCAGATTTCCGTTCAAAAAGTTGTCTACAATTCCGTTGTTGGAAGTATCAAGTGCTACTTTCACTGTTATTTCGACTATCCTTTTCTCATGTGTACTTCTGTATACAACCAAATTTAATATCCGCTTAAAGCCACATGTCAAGGATTTTATTGTTTCCTGTATTTATAAGGGCAAAAAATAGCTACTTTTCTATAACAAAAACCAGGAACATACAAAATTAATTTGAACTCAGAATTCGTATAACAACAACCTCAAGTAAGCTGTTTCTAGTAACAACCGCATGGTTCATGTAAACTATCGACGCGCGTGTTCGCCGCAAATCTGCGTCATACCTAATTTTCTGAAATAGAAGCGTTCGTTACTCCTAACACACTTATCACAATTCATGCCTGTTACACATTTGTTTGATTTGTTATGAAGATAAGTGGGCCACCGAAATGTTTTCCTACGAGGATAATTTGAAATTGTACAGAAAGTTTAGAAAGGGAAAGTAGTTAAGGGGAAATCTGAAAGTTGCGCCCGTTATAGAAAAGACGAAGTACAAGATTAAGATAGTAAGGACATGCAATGAGGAGAAATGAAAATCATGTGGCCGAAAGAATGTTAAATATGAATGTGAATGGACATGTGACAAGAGAGATTCCGAAAAAGAGATAGATGGAGTGTGTGAATCATGACATGCATATAAAAGAAGTAGTAGTGTTAACGAATGATAGGAGAAAATGGAAGAGAAAAACATGTTGCGCCGAACCCACTCAGAGTTGAAAAAGGGCAGAGAATGATGATAGAAGAAAGCAAAAAAAAATGAATAAATTAAAATTATCTAGGAATTATAAAATAATTTTACGTGGAGTTAATTATCCAGCTTTGCTCTTAAAACTTGTATTAACTTTTTGCATCGGTCAATCAGTAGATTTAGAGTCAAAAATAATATCGTACCGTACTGACATATATTTAACATAAATAAATCTTACACTATCTTATCTTATTTTATATGTAGTAGTCACTCAAGGTCGATACGTCGCTGGTAACCAACCTTAAACAAGTTTTTACGAAAATTGTTTCTTGTTCATACTCGTACGTAAAATACTATTTATTTTCAAAAAATGATCTGTTCACTTCCCTTTAGACCCAAAAAGGTCTACTAACTAAACCTAAATTAATCATTTCAATGTTGACCCTCAAGAAATCCGACAACCTCAACAAATGTCGCAATATCTCAATTATTACTTGCCTGAGTTTACTTATTCTTTCTTAGAAATTTCTTCTGATATAATAATTTAGGATTATTTATTTATCTATCCATAAAATATCGCTTAGCTATGCCATAATAGTTACCGAAGTTAATGTCTAATTTTTGTGTAAACCTTTGTGTATGAATTACTTTTCTGTGTGGCGCATTCGTGTAATAGATAAATACTAGCGTTTACCTGCAACTTCGCGTGGACTGTTGTCGCGTGATAGGTTGATAATAAAATGGCGCTTTTCAATGTCATCCTATTCATGTATAATTAATAGCCTATATGTTTCCCCGGTGTATAAGGAATAACGGTGCCAAATTTCATCGATATTGGTTCAGCGGATTCGACGTGAAAGAGTAACAAACTTACATCCATACAATCTTTCGCATTAATAATATTAATAGGATTAGTAGCAAGTTGGATTACCTCACGTTCACTCACTCGGATTCTACTGTAATTGCTGGACTACGATGTGCCCTAGAAAAATCTAGATCGCGAACTAAGTGCAATACGTATAGAAATATTTTTAATAGCTATGATAAGTTGGCTCTAATACAAAACTCCGCGCTGTTACTATTAACAGTACATTAAATCCTTTCATTTCTAGTTGGAAATAGGTCTTGAATCCGGATGTTAGGATGAAGTTTCTGCGGAAGTACAGCCTCGTACAGCCGGCTCTCAGTTGTAATACACAGATGGGGAAATAATAAAGGAGTATTATATCTAGTTATTGAACGGAACTGCATTCGCGAGCTTTTTCAATAAGTGGGCAATTGCGATCGCCATAAACTCGATTGCAATGCAGCATTTTTGGTACAGATAAAATAGATTCTTATCCAGTTAAATTCTCCATACAAAGGAAATAATACAAATAGTTTCGTATTACAAACGTTATGATAGAATTACGAGTATGTTGCTATAATCCGATTTTGTTAAGAAAATCTATATAATGCTAAGTGAAGGGAGTAAAACCGTTCTCATACCTTAAACATACAAGATTAGTTACCACACGTATCACGAGACGCCACCACCAACTCTCTACACAAGCACTACACACATTCACTACGAATCTCAACGAAATAAAGAAGACGCGAATAAATCGTGTCTCAATTTAATACTTTGTATTAAATAGTATTACAACTTTACATTGTGCCTTTTTCTCTAGCATTCTCTTTAAAAATTAAAACTTGATAATATTACGCAGTGAGTGCAGTTAAAATCGCGGAGCGATGGACTGTTAAAAACCATTAACCTTTGTATTCTAAGCTTCTAATGCATTGCAATTTAAAACGTGGAATGACATTTAAATGTTGTATCTCATTCTATTCTCCGTCCTTTTCCCCTTAGTTTATTACTCGGAAGTATTTACATCCTTTACTAGAGAAAGGAAGAAAAAAATTAGAAAAATATAATATTTATTAATACAAATGTGAATTCATGAACCTAAGTGATGTGTGAAAGGCATTTATCTAAGTCTAATAATATGACTCTTATAGCTTGTTACGTTTTCGTAGAGATATATTGAAACTTTAAGATAGACAAGCTTTTTCTTAGTTAAAAATTCTACTTACTTCTAGTTAGATAAAATCGCCATCTATAAAATAAATCAAAATTGTAACTTTATTTTGGACCTAAAATTGGATTTCTGAAATATCTCTCATCAAGAGAAATTTAGAAAGATTAACGTCGACTTTTACGACACCTCCGCAAGAATGAGAATGGTCTATTCCACTCAGCCGGATACAACACGGCATAGTTTATATATAAATACGTTTTCCTGTATTAAACTACTATTTATTATTTCCAGGTCATACATAGTTCCTGTTACGCCGTCCCTCGCGGCTACTAATTAAGTAAGTAACTTTATGTTACTCATCATAAATACGTTATGAGTTACCAAGAATAATGTGCAGTTACCAGCATTGTTTACGTATTATCTAAGTGACAAACAGAATACTAAATAAAATTTCTCTATGACATATCCGTCAGTTATTCCTTAAAGAAAATTATTATACTATACCAGAATCTAGTGTTTCCCAACCTTTTTTATGCTATGCCCCACCTTAGTTTTTCTAAACTTACTTTTTATGGCCCATCCTTACGTAAGTAAGTAAGTAAGTAGCGGCCAGTTACTATTTCACTGCTGAGAATAGGCCTCTTCTCTCCGTTTTTGGGGAGAAGGATTGAAGCTAAGACCTACCACGCTGCTCCAATGCGGATTGGTAGGTTACACATATCTCCAGAATTCTCTAGAGATATGCAGGTTTCCTCACGATGTTTTCCTTCGCCGAAAAGCGTGTGATAAATTGCAATTATCAATTAGACACATAAGTTTTAACAGAAAAACTCATTGCTGTCTGCTCGGGTTTGAACCCGTGACCTCCTCGAAAGAGTCGCACAGTGTTACCACAGCTATACATCCTTACGTATAAATAAAACAATTTATATAAAGAAATAGAATTTTTCAGTTAAAAAAATTAAATAATAAGTTTTAGGAAGAAGAATTCGCTTCTTTTGTTAAATTTGAAAAGGTTAAACAGTTGAGTCCATTTTGCCCTCCCTTAATAATCAAATTGGGCCCTGGGGGCGTCGGCCCCATATTGAATAATATTGTTATAACCAGACTAGTTTACGATGGCTTATATATGGCTCGAACTTTTCTCTAATATTTTTTCGCATGTCTTTGATTTATCATATACTGGTTAGCTAAGGCAAAAATATCTTATAATATAGAAAAAAATCAAAATTATAACAAGATATAAACATAAGTGCCTTTGGTTTGTAAACTGATACAAGATTTCTTTGTTGTCTATGGAACTTATGAGAAAACAGACGGAACCAGCTATAGGTACATGAAATCTATGCGTGGTTATTTCGCGTAGCGATCTTTACTTGACCAACGAATTAATCGAACGAATCACATAACAGGAATGGTTATAAACGAAACACTATTTCAAACAACAAATATATATTCCCAAAATGTTGAAATCATGAGTACAGCAAGTTATTTATAAATGAGGCCATGAGAGTGGCCTACTAACGGTTTTTCAATACCAAGTTTTATTTAATTAATGAATAAGATGCTTAGGGTTACAAAAATCACTTAAAAATAAATAATATTATATAATAAAATACAGCAAATATAAATAAAAGATTTTCAGTTGTTTATGTTAAATTAGGGGTGATAGTTTTTCTGTAATACTGTAACCTTTTGTTTAAGAAGTTAAGCCACTCTGGCTCTCACGTCCTAAAATTATAAGCTGTTTAGAAAATGTCCTCCGGAGTAATCTAAAATTTTAATTTGCCTATTAAACTCAAGTCATCTTCTATATTGCGATCGCTAAAGTAACATTAAAAGTAAAGGAATCAACCTTTAGAGCGAAATAATATATACTACAAGAAACGAAAACACTGTCCAGTCGAATTGCGATCACGTCCGACGCGGCCGACCGAGAAAAAAAATAGCACAAACGTCGAACTTAATAAAGTCATATATTTATACATGTACCCGTATGACCCGAAATAAGTGACTAAAATTGATTACACTTCATGCATTTTGTAAAAGGTATAACCTAGTTCTTTACTACCGCATTGTAAAGTATAAAGTAGTAAAAATAATAAGTGGGATAAAGATAAAGGAGGCAGTGGAAAGGAGAAGTTCTTTATTCGCCTTTCGCAATACACATATGATTATTTATACTTAGAAGTAATTGTTTCCATAAACAATATAATTAAAAACAATGAACACCCATGTCCTTGAAATAAAGAAATGTAAAGAATAAAAAAAAATAATGACGTTCTAATACTGATTGGAAAGCCACATACAAATATTCCATAAACTTTCCACTGATATCTAAACTTTGCCACAATTTTTTTAATTTTTTTATATATTTTTTAATTTTTTTAGCGCAACAAAAATTATAAATATCGATTAAGATAAGACAATTCATAGAATTACTTTGTCGTTTAATCATTAATGGTAACTTTGCGGAGGCTGATAATACGAAATTAATGATTGTGCTATAGTTCGTAATTAGAGAAAATCTATGTATTGCTAAAACTAGAGTGCATGCAATCCCGCATGCATAAGGTATGATAAGGTTATCATACCTTATGCATGCAGGATTCGTAAACTACTACACTACACTACTAGCACACCATAAATTCAGTACCACAATCTCAACAATCTCTTATTAGAGATAGACTTTACCTTAAGGCCATCACGGCTTTTACACACAGTATCATTCGAAATTTATGATTATTTTACAAAAATCATATTATAAAAGCCGATAAAGTTGTGTATCGAAACATGAATCTTCTTTACCGTAATACAAAAAGGTTAACCGCATGTTTATTAACCTATTTGCATGCTATGCTTGTAAAGTGGCTTCCGGTATTCATGTTAATTTTTATATATTACACGAGCTTTTTTAACCATTGAACTTTTATTTATTCATTTAATTTTATTTACGTACCATAATTTTTTTTCATGGATTATTAATTAAGTAGTTTATATGTGGAAATGTGGAAATAGCTTAAGCTGTTAATTTTTCAAAAAAATAAAAATAAATTAAAAACGTAGGTAAGAAAAAATACATTCTCCTGCCCTAATCCTACTCTAAGTGGGGTCGGCACAACATGTTTTTCGCTTCCATTCTCGCCTACTATACGTCAACTGTGGCGCTACTCCTTTTATATATCATACTTCACACAATCCAACCATCTTTTTTTTCGGCCACTCTCTGGTCACATCCAGCCTCATTAATATTTAACCCTTACGGTCACATGGTTTGTAATTATAACTACACTACGCGTAGATGTGTAGAAATTTTAAACAACCTTATCCTTAATTTTTCAGCTTTTTGCAGGAGTCCGTTCTTAAGCCGCGTGTAGTGTATGCGAGTTGAGACGTGTGCAACGTACTTGTATATTTATATACAAGACACATATATGTAATACATATATGAACATAGTCACACTAGTACAAACGTACATGCACGGTCTCAAGATGCACCACGACGGTAACACGAGCCCTTGGTGAGTGGTTGTTACTTGTTAGTGCGTGTTTGAGCCTGTGCTATATTCATACAATATTAGTTTATTAACACTACACCACGCATTCCTTAACATTCACATATATAAACATAGAAGCGAATGGTGGTCAATAGCCTTGACACGGATACAAAAATTTATATGAACATAATCAAGAAATGTAAAATTCATGATCACGCAAACATCACTGTACCGAATCTCTGAATAAATAAATAATACACGTTATTTCCGAAAGAAAGTACGCACTATATTCATGTATCGTTGACTGAGACCCTCATCGAAAGCAATGTTCGGTATCAGCGCAATATCTTGGTAATGTGCCATGCTCCAGCTGAAGCTATGCCAAATGGTATATATTATCAATATCGCAATAATATTTTATGCGAGGCTAAATGTGCCGTTTACAGAGATATACGCTTATAAACAGTATCGTTAATTAAAGTGGTATCTCTAAATGTTTTTAATGTATATCTATACTATAATAAAGCTGAAGAGTTTGTTTGTGTGTTTGATTCTTTGAACGCGCTAATCTCAGTAATTACTGGACCGATACGAAAAATTCTGCCAGTGTAAGATAATCCATTTATTGAGGAAGGCTATAGGCTATAATAACATCACGCTAAGATGAATAAGAGAGGAGCAGCAATAGAAAATAGTACGATTAATACTAGAAATTAAAAGCTTTCCTTGTGTGCGCTGAGTAAACAGTAATAGTTATTCAAAAATCATGTCTTACAAAATCGCTCCTCTCTAAAAGTTCTGAATAAAAACCCGCGACAGCATATGTCTAGCTTTTAAGGTTAACCAACGTTAACCTTTTTTATGGTTATCAAAAGACTATATTACGGTTTCAATCATTCCACGCGGGCGGAATCACTGGCGATTGCTAGTTTACTATAAAACGAAGTACCTTAAAGCTGTCTGTCTGTGATTGATTTTCTCAAAATCTACTGAACTGATTTTTATACGCTTTTAACTAAAAGATTGTGCGTTATTCCGGAAGATTAACAGTGCATTACGGTTTTAAAAAAAGCCTGATGGATGCTTTAGTCGGGTGCGCCGCGTAAACCAACAGAAATAAACTGAAGTAACGTACCAGAGAATTGTAGATCTAAAAAAATATTACAAAAAAGTCCGCGACAGCATGTCTCTATCTCCTATGGTTAACTCACACTGTGTACATCAATTAATTAGCAGTCGATAGCAAATATTTTAGAATCCAGATCCAATATTTCAGTCTATCTAATGGCTGTCATTAAGTGTTAATTTATAGATATATTGCGTAATTCCATAGTACAAAAGTTATGATACAATTGTTTTGGTATAATCCGCGTATTGCAAAAGTACCCGGTTGACCGAGCATTTCTCGGTATTTTTTTACAAAATAAACAAAATAAAAAAAGAAACTATTATTTCGTAGGTTAGGCGCGATCCAAGGATACTATTAGGACAAGATATTTTCATTTCTAGAGACCATCCGTTCATAATCTGCGTATATACATATATCCGGTGATATACACATATCTTTAATATTTCAATGACTTAATCTTGCATGTATATAAAGTTGTAGTGTAGTTTCGTTTTATCCCTTTTTTTTGGGCATTAAAAAAATATATAAATTAAAATAAAAAAAAAACACTATTTTTGCCGATAACTGTCAAGTCAGCGTAGCTTATTCGGGGAACGGGCAGTCTCGAGAAATGTAAATAAGTAGGATCGATCCCCAACTACGTAATTATTTTTTTTATTTTTTAAAATTATTTATATATTATTTTGTAACCAGGTACTCATAATAATATAAAATAACAATTCTGTACTTTATTCCTTTTGGTCTGATATGTTGAAGTTGCTGTAATATTTTGAAATTATTTTGTATTGCTGTGCTATACTAGATCGTCATTCAATGATGTCATCATCCTCCTGCCCTTATCCCACTCTAAGTGGGGTCGGCACAAAATGTTAAAAACATGTTGTCATATGATTTGGCTACGTATTTTACGACCGGCCGCCTGCCTGACGTCAACATACCTTAGTCGTATTTTACGACTCCTCGGTAAGAAAGAGGGTGGTCTATTTTACTCAACCGGACACCACACGGTGGGTCAACTTACCTTAGTCGCCTTTTACGACACCTCGGTAAGAAATGAGGGTGGTCTATTCTACTCAGCCGGATACCACACGGCGGGTCGACTTACCTTAGTCGCCTTTTACGACACCTCGGTAAGAAATGAGGGTGGTACTATTCTACTCAGCCGGATACCATTTTGTAAAATTATTTATATATTATTTTGTAACCAGGTACTCATAATAATGTAAAATAACAATTCTATACTTTATTCCTTTTGGTCTGATGTTGAAGTTGCTGTAATATGTTGTAATTAGTTTGTATTGCTGTGCTATACTGGATCGTCATTCAATGATGTAATAACCAAAATACCCTCTATATATACTTAGGTGCGTTTCAATTTTGTTAAGTGCACCAGTCGCCGCCGTTTGAAGTGAAATGAATTGGAAAATAATCTTGCTCGAGTTCACTTCCAAAGGCTAAAAGAATTGACATTTCAAAGGCGGCCAGCTGCCAAATTTAAGAAAATATAAACGCCTCTTGTTCACGAAATGCTGTGTTTGTTTCCTTTCCCGGATTTAGATATTCGCATACACCACTCTCCACTATAGCTTACATTCTGCTGATGTTTGTCCGACTTCTATCGATATATAGGATTAACGAACGCAAAGAAAACAGGATTTTTATTGATTTCCTTATACTCGACCATAGATTTTTTGATTCGACTCACACAACATTAACGCTAGACAAAAGAGTTCATAATTACCTAGAACTTAGTATTCTAAATGTATTTTATTACTCAAACATGATATAGACTTGCCTTACTAAAACTACAAGTACCTAATCCAAAATATATAAAATTTTTATGTATTCAGAAAATTTATATCCACGTCTGTAATGAGAAAGAACTAAAATATTTATAGTTTCATCTGTCTGCATAACATATAACTTTTAAATATTTACATAAGACATTTTAATTTTTGTTACGACAAGATGTTTCAAAATTAATTGAATAACGAATAAGTAATGGAATAAGGGAAACTTGAATAAATTTATTCAAACTTATTATCATCATTATCTTCCTGCCCTTATCCAACTCTAAGTGGGGTCGGCACAATATGTTATAAACATGTTGTCATATGATTTGGCTACATATTTTACGACCGGCCGCCTGCCTGACATCAATTTACCTAAGTCGTATTTTACGACACCTCGGTAAGAAAGTGGATGGTCTATTTTAGTCAACCAGACCACCCGGTGGGTCAGCTTACCTTAGTCGCCTTATACGACACCTCGGTAAGAAATGAGGGTAGTCCATTCTACTCAGCTGAATACCACACGGCGGGTCGACTTACCTTAGTCGCCTTATACGACACTTCGGTAAGAAATGAGGGTGGTCTATTCTACTCAGCCGGATACCACACGACGTTCAAACTTATTTTATTATATAGTTTTAATAATGAAGTCAGTGCCCAACAGTGGGTTAGTTATAGAATGTTACACAAATCGTACATATGTAAGTAAACGATCTTTAAAAATAAAAGATTCGTGAATGATAGTATCAACCTCACTTATAATTTATCGTTAAACATAATCGAATACATTTATTATAACTCTGTAGCAATGAATATTCAATAACGTTATTTATCTAGTCCATACATTAAATATTATAATTTAGTTAACTGTTCTAGAAGCTCCACGGGAAATTAGTTAGATAATTTTACGGTCGCAGCCGCCTTCAAGTTTAAAGAATTAAAAAGACGAACAGCTGCTATTTTAAATGAGATGAAAATTATTACTTTATCTTACTTCATACTGTTCCTAGGGGTTTACGATAGGATTGCAAATGTTCTCGTGAATATTAAGAATATACATATTGCATATCATCATTCTCCTACCCTTATCCAACTCTAAGTGGAGTCGGCACAATATGTCTTCTTCTTCCATTCTCCTCTATCATTAGTCAACTCTGGTGCCACACAAAGGAGTGGATATCATTTATCACACAATCCATCCATCGTTTTTCGGCCTCCCCCTAGCCATACATTCATCCTAGCATGTGAAATCGATATTTAAATTCTCATATTTTAAGCAACTACATTCTGTGAGCAATAAACCAAAATGTTTTTAGAATATGTAGTTACTTAAAGATGAAACCACTCCATTAATCGATGCCCTACATTGATCAGCTTAATGTAGCTTTTGGAATCTATCTCTGAATTTTGTGAATATTGGTGAGAGAGCGTGACCGCAACACGGGTATATTGCGGGCTTAAACCTTACGAATCTAGTTTTCGATTAATTTATTTTATTTGCTTAATATATATTCACAATTTATTATGTGCATACGCCGTGTGGTATCCAGCTGAGTAGAATAGATAGTGGTGTCGTAAAGGGCGTCTGAGGTAAATTGACGTCAGGTAGGCGGCCTGTCGTAAAATACATAGCCAAATCATTAATGATATGTTATAACATGTTGTGCCGACACCACTTAAATAACCACTATTGGGATAAAGGCAGGAGAATGATGATACGGTAAAAGGAAATATTATACGCAAACATAGGTACATATATGAACACTTGAAGTAAATAAGGCACTAAGTACCTAAAAATTAAAATTCGAACTAAGTAACTAAAACCAATTTTAGAACCAAATTACATACTTAGTTCGAATTTTAATTTTTAGGTACTTGTGCCTTATTTACTTCAAGTGTTCATATTTAAAATTCCTAGAAAATGCGTAATCTGCCAATCCACAATGGCAGATCTCAGCTTCAAAGAAAGAGGTCTTTGATCAGAATTGGGATAGTAATAGGCTTCTAACCAGAACCAATCGTAGACTTATATATGACATCTATTTTATCTTTCTCTAAAATAAATATATAGATAAACAGAAAGATATTAGATATCTCAACTAACATGTTAGATGAAATATTAGAGCTCAAAATTATTGATGTGAAATACTGAACAGTATCGGGTAGGGTTAGGAGGTACCCGTCTAGACGGAGCGCAGGCGGACGTCGTAAATTACATGGTGGTCTGGATGTTAGACGATACGTGCGAACAGAGATAATGGCAGAATAAATGCAGGTACAGAGGCATAAGGACCGAACTATAAACGGTATAACTATAAGTTTACATATAGGTATTGTGTTGAGGCATCTACTGCTGGATAGCGGACTGTATTTTATTGTTTAAAAAATAAATAAATAAATAGTTTTATTCGAATTTTAGTCGAGCGTCGTTCGTGTCCGGTCATGATCACGCCGCGTCCCTTGATCTTCGCTTGTGTATTGATGATATATATGAATTATACTTGATTTGCTTGATGTATGATATAGTGTTTCAACATATTGTTAATTTATTGAAAGACATGATGATGTATGGCTAAAAGTAAAGTATAAATCCGAAGACATTTTTGTTTGTTTCTCCATTTTCACGTCAACGAATTACAGGTATACTGTCATTTGGAGATAATTCCAATAACTAGAGAGTACAATATAGGACTCATCATTCTGCTGAGTCTTATCCCAATCTAAGTGGGGTCATGTTTCCAAACATGTTCCATTATTTCACTAGGTATCTTACGACCCGCCGCCTGCCTGACGTTAACTTACCATAGTCGCCTTTTATAACAAACACATCGGTAAAAATAAGGTGGTCAATTCTACTCAGCTGGATACTACACAGCACAATCGGAGATCACAATTGGATATTTTTTATTTGAGTAAAGGATAAAAGGCAGACACAGTCACGTACAGAAGCTAGTAACTCATTTTTGTCTTTTGGAAGTCTGATGACGTTGAACGTATGAACAACCAACTGTTAAAACAACTCTCCAACTCATAACGAATTCCGCGCAAATGCATCCAACCGAATGCGCTATAAAAACACGGGGCGCGAAGTGAGACAAATAAATTCTCATTCCCCGAAACACGACCGAGTATTTTCCCCGTTCATACACATGAAACGATCTGATTTAATAACCAAATTCAAATTCAAATTCAAATTATTCTTTATTCAAATAAACTTGTAAACAAGTGCTTTTGAATCGTCAACTCTACTGCTGGTTCGGAAAGCTGTTCCTACCGAGAAGAGCCAGCAAGAAACTCGGCGGTTGCTCTTTTAAAAATATAATTCTTAATATTATTTACATTAAGTCGTTACTGTCTTGTACAGGTTCAAAGAGAGCTATATCCACACATGCTTATCTTCTAAATAATCTTCAAGGGTATAGTAGGCTTTCTGTATCAGCCTCTTTTTAACAGTGTTTTTAAACTGCTGTAATGGCAGTGCTGAAATTGATTGCGGAATTTTATTATAGAATCTTATACCAAAACCCACAAACGAGTTACGCACTTTTGCAAGGCGCAAAGCAGGAACCGCAAGCTTATGTCGGTTCCTGCTTTGTCTATTGTACACATCACCTATCGTTTTATAATTCTTTATATTTTTATGTACATAAATTAAATTGCTTAAAATATGTGAAGCAAATGTAAGAATACCTGTTTCCTTAAACTTCTCTCGCAGGGAATCACGCGGTCTTAAATTATAAATGCCACGTATAGCTCTCTTTTGTAAAAACCTTTATCGAATGCCGTTGGATTAGCCGTGTGGTATCCGGCTGAATAGAATAGTACCACCCTCATTTCTTACCGAGGTGTCCTAAAAGGTGACTAAGGTAAGTCAACCCGACGTGTCGTAAAAGGCGACTAAGGAAAGTCGACCTGTCGTGTGGTATCCGGCTGAGTAGAATAGACGAATCCAATTTCTTACCGAGGTGTCGTTAAATACGACTGAGGTAAGTTGACGTCCGGCCGGTCCTAAAAATGCAGCCTAATCATGTGACAGCATGTTTATAACATGTTGTGCCGACCCCACTTAGAGCAGGATAAGGGCAGGAAGATGATCATGGAATACCGTTGGATATTTATGACTATCAATACTTTAGTCTTGTACAATGTTTAATTAAGGCTATAGAGGAAAAATATACAGAGACTTGAGACACGTTTTTTTTAGACATTTGTCAATTCCCAATCTGGTAAATTCCCGTCAGTCCGATTTACAATTATAATTTTTTTCGGTTCTAATATGTAGAATTAAAATAAGAAAATTAAGAGGTGGTTTATCATAGCGATTCTCAGTCGATTAACCATTATTCCCAAGTCAATTATACTATCTTTAATTATTATGACACAAAATCCTCTGTAGTTACACTTACAATTTTTGTCATAATATTAGAACGTTTTGATTTTTTAAACGACCCAAAAACAATTATAAAAAACTTTTTTAAATTTAAACTATCGTGAGTAGTATTCATAATTAATATATAGAAACCGGGTATACTCCCCGCAAAGTTTCCGCCGCGAACACGCCGCTTAAGAAAGCTCATGAATAAGAGTCCCATGTGGGCTTGAAACTAGTCGGGTTCGTCTAAAATAAGACGTGAGTATAGCCGGTTTCTATACATTAACTTTATAAACCATTTAAAAACCACTAGCTCGAGGAAGCTAAAACTTAGGTCGCGATTGAAATAAAAATATTGTAATTAATTTTTTTCTATATTTTAGATTCATATATAGGAAATTTTAATTTTTATAAAAATTGTACTACGAATGGGGAACAATCCGCGATGGGATTTTAATATTAGCCTCATGTTAATCTCAGTGCATCAAAAAACTGACGCCTACAAATGCAATATGCACGAAGTAAATTTAAACAATGGTTTTACCTGTAGTATTGTGACTATACAAATAAACCATACAATAAAATAACAATGACGACACTAAAAATAATCCTTTTGGAATAAAAACCGGTGCACTATCATACTTCGAAACATCGGTCATCAAATCGAACTTTGATTATTTTTGAATCTATACAAAATCTTGCTGCGGTTCCGTACGAAATTGAATCCATTCTACAATACCATCATCATCATCATCATCCTGCCTTTTTCCCACTCGAAGTGGAATCGGCACAACATGTTTTGAACATATTGTTTTGGGTGGTTATGTTAAGACCGGTTGCCTGCCTGATTTCAACTTACATAGCTACATCGTTTTTGTCGTAACTTCATTGTAATTTGACGATTCGAAAGTGCTTGTAAAAGCCAATTTGAATAAAGAATTATTTGAATTTGAATTTAGCGTAGTTGCTTTTTATGACACCTTGGTAAGAAATGAGAGTGGTCTATTCTACTTACCTGGCTACCACACGGGTCAACTTAATCCATCAATAATATCATCATTTGTCTTGATTAAAACCATATGAAAAAAAATATTAAATTTTGTAATGAAAGGAAAATAAGGAGAGCTGAAGTTGTACCATAGAGACGTGAAGTCAGCTTTCGCGAGGTGTACTGACAGCCGGAGAGGTGCGGTGTGGAGAGGAGAGTGGTAGCGCCATTTGATGTAGTTGTCATTTGTGCGCGGACTGGACAAGTTGTTAAAATATAATAAATGGGTTGACTATTGAGAAAATAGCTTCTTATTTATTGAATAAGTATAAAGGAAAAATATTAATTGTTTATAATTTAAACGTAGCAATAGAGATCCAATATATATTTTAAATATAAAATATAAGAATTGAGAATAACATGATAAATAAATAAACCGCAATGCTCAATGTCTCGTCAATGTATAAAACCACCATGCAAATATCCGACGTTCGCCGACGCAATATCGCTGGCATAAATAAATACCAACGTATATTTTTTGATTGCTTTGCGCAGTCGTACAAATATATCAAAGTTCAAATATATCCTTATGGGAAAATAAGTACAAGCAAGGAATTCATGTATCTTTAATGTAAAAAAAATAACGTTTGTCTGTATGCCTTTATAGACCCAGAAGGGGCTAGACCGATTATAATTAAATCTTCAGTCAATATTTAGAATGACCCAGCGAATAATCCTGTACATCCTTTGTTTGAAGAAATTAATTAAGTCCTAGCAGGATATGTACAGACTTTAAAGTTACATTAAGTAATAAGTATTGTATAGTTATGTACGAGTATATACCTAAATAAAAAAATGTATAATTATGTCCTTTATAGACTCCGAAACGCCTGGACCGATTTTAATGAAATTTTCAAACATCCGGTCATTATTTAAAATGACCCAGCTCATGTAAATTTGGTGGCATAATTTTAAACTATTCAGCAATGTTTCGAGGGGAATTTTAAAACAGACTGAGCCACAGCAGCGCGTGGCCGGACATCTAGTAACTAATATTAGACTTATTATTTAATTTCAAAAACATCTCGGTCAAAAGTAGATACAAATATCGATGTTGCGAGTTCTATTTAAGATATAGATTTGAACTTGTTTTTAAATATGTGATGCAGTCACTAACTTGCGAGATCTTAATATGGAAACATCCGCCTAACTCCATAGTACTTTTTTAGGATTGCGAAGGCGTAGTATAGGCGCCATCTGATTTTATTAATGTTAACTCCGCTTATAGGCTGCAATGGTGGGACAACTCAAAAAATTATGTTATGAGACAAATAGGTTTAAAGTTTTTATTGCTAAGAAAAATGTATAAAAATGCTTTAATTTGGTTAAACGAACGGCCTAGTTTAATTTTTTTTTCAGCATCACTATATGCAGAACTCATCTGCATATAGTGATGCTGAAAAAAATGTGTATTCTAACATTTATCTAATCCTAGTCGAAAATACGTGATTTTTGAGTTGTGCCGCTATTTCAGCCCACAAGTTGATGACATGCAGATCTCTGTTTAATATGCGCCAAAACTAAATATAAACAATATGCAAAGTTGGACTGTAAAAAAAACATGTTGTAAACATGCTATGCAATTATGTGACATAAATGGGTTTCTAACCAAATCCCTTTGCTTTATAAAACGCAAAAAAAACTTTTAGCTGAAATTAAGTAAAGTATATAACTAATTAGCTTTCAAAGCAAACTGGTAGAGACTACATAGATTAACTATTATCTAATCATTTTTAAAATGACTACTATGTAACAAAATTAATATCATCATTCTTATGCCCTTATCACACTTAAGTAGGGCACAACATGTTATGAATATATTTTCACATGATTTGGCTAGGTATTTTACGACCAGTCACTTGCCTGATGTCAACTCACCTTAGTCGCCTTTTACGACACCTCGGTAAAAAAGGGGGTGGTCTATTCTACTCATCCGGACACTACACGGTAGATACCTTACCTTAGTCTCATTTTATGACACCTCGGTAAAAAATAAGCGTGTTCTATTCTACTTAACTGGATACCACGCGGGATTACTAATAAAACTAATAATTCATTATAAATATCTAAATTATTTAAAAATATATTTTTGAGGTAAAAGTATAGATTGACAATAACTTATTACGAACTTATGTGTTGTATTATATAAGGAAAGTGTATATATGAAATTGAAATTCGGTTCAATTCGCCACAACTAAACCTCAAAAATGTTCTATTCTTTCATACAACCTACATGGGAAACTACCTCTGCATAAAATAGTTGATAGCTGCGATAAAATTCTGACACGTTCGACAGGACGGTGGTCGTAAAATTTGCCCTCAGCAATCCAGTGTTTTCTTCAATAATAGAGTAACGACTTGGCACACATTCTCGTCGATCTTTATGTCATCTTGCGCTTTGTCACCTGCTCTCTGTTGCCAATACATTGGCCTATAAAACCTGGTTATTTCGGTTTGCTGTTATTTACAACGATTAAACAACTCAGTGCTTCGGAAATAGATGTTGGCTATTTTAATAGGTTGACCTATTTGATAGGTCTTTAGTATATTTATATATTGGTAAGTGTAAAGTTTACGCATACCATCTGTTCGGTGTTGATGCGATGATTGTAAACGTTTTCAATGTAAGAATAAAACGAGCCCTATATATTTTTAAATAAAATCCGCAACGGCTATAACTTCACTTTCTTTTACCGGCCTATTACCACAGCTGAGTAAAAATCTCGTCTTTTTTTTTTTATTTATTTATTTATTTTACAATAAGTTCAAGTTTACATAATGTTAGCGCAAACATAAACTCATAAGAGTTTTTCCGTACGCCAGAGCCGTCTACATAACATACACTACATTTATAATATACCTATATACTACACACTTATACTTATACTTAATCCTTTTTTGTTTATACATTTGCGTAATATCTAAAATTAATAACTAAAGAGTATTAATAACTAAAAAGTATAAAAACTATAAGGTAGTTACACATTTATTTATTAGTAAGTAAAGATAATAATGAAACATGCGGGTAGGTAAGACGCTAGGGCAAGAAACCTATTGTTCCCACTTATTGTGGTGTGAGTGATTATGATACAGGTTGATTTCATATTTGAAGTGAACTATATTATTTTATTATAAGTCAATCACGAATATTTTATTATTGTTTTTTGTTCATAAAATGTTTTTAGTTTATACTTTAAATTTTTTTGCGTTATTTCGTCCCTTAATGACTTAGGAAGCTGATTAATTAAATGTGGAACTACATATTTTAGTGTTCTTTTTCCATATAAATTTTTATATCGCGGTAATTTTAATTTTATATTATCTATTTTTCGAGCAGAGTAAACCTTTTGAATATGTTGTAAGTTTTTTTCAAAGTAATCATTAAGTAATGTAAGTTCAGTTTTCTCATGAATAGGTATTATTTTACAAAATGCAAAAAGTTTTCTGTAATCATCTCTAAATTGTAATTTTAATTTAAAAGGAACTATTTGTTTTAGTATACGTAACTGAAGTGAAAATATTTTATCTAAGTGTGATTCAAAAGTTCTTCCGTAGCTTGATAGCCCATATTGTATAATAGATTCAGCTAAACATTTGTACAGTAGCAGTAGTGTTTTATAAGGCACTTTATATTTTACTAATGAAAATTTAGCTAGTACCCCTCTGAGACGATCACAAACACGTGCGATATGTTCTTTCCAATTTAATCGATCATCAATGATCATACCAAGGTAAGTATGTTTGTCTACAAGGTCTATGGCGTCACAGTTACAGGAGATGGTATCATCGGCTCTCTTTAAAAGAAGGCAGCTATGTGAGTGTGCGACTAATTTAGGTATGTAAGCACTTCTATTGTGGCTAGTAGTTATATACATTAATTTGGTTTTGTCAGCGTTAATCACTAAACCTACGTCATGTGACCATTTCATAAGAATATCAAACTCTAATTGCAATTTACGTTGAGCCTCCTTTACATTGCTTCCGGTAGCTACCAGACAAGTGTCGTCTGCAAATTGATAAATTTCACACTGTTTAATTAAGGTAGAAAGACTATTTACATATGTAAGATAGAATAGAGGTCCAAGGACAGAGCCTTGAGCTGTTCCCTCTGTGACTTTGACACTACATCCATCAGTATCGCATACCCTAACACGATATGATCTATCCTTGAGGTAGTTTTCACACCACTTCAATAATTTTCCCCTGACCCCGCTATCGTTTAAGCTCTGCACTAACTTATCGTGTCTTAAAGTGTCAAAGGCTTTACAATAATCTATAAATACAACTAGGATATGCTTTTTGCTGTCTATATGATTATAAAGACTATCCGTGAACACTGAAAGTAACTGGGCAGTGTTTTTATTAGATTGGAATCCGTACTGGTTTTTCGTTAGTATCCTGTTACTTTCGTAGAAGTTGTGAATATGTCGGCTTATATACTTTTCAATAATCTTGTCGATGGTTGGTAATATCGTTATTGGTCTATAGTTGCCATAGTCAGTCCTACTACCTTTTTTATGCAACGGTCGAACTATCCCTGTTTTTAGTGGTGTAGGATATTTACCGGTTATTATACATAAGTTTATTAAATTAGCAATTACTGTTTTGATTTTTTCGCATATCATCTTTATGTCAATAGCTCGGATTTTGTCGGCTCCAGGAGATTTATTACTATTTAATGATTTAATAATTATTTCAACATCTCTGGCATGTGCCGGTCTTAATCGCATGGTCACATTAGTTGATGAGTGGTAAGAAGACATGTCCAGCAGTGATTCATAGCATTGAGGAATTACTTTATTTGTACTATTTTTAAATGTAGTCGCGAAATTATTTGCTATATCTAAACAAGAATTATTTGTAGTACCAAAAGAATTTTGTATGGCTTCATCGATAGTGAATTTAATTTTGCCTGTCAGTTTATTTAAAATATACCAAAGATTTTTTGAGTTGTTTTTATTTGAGATTATGTTTGCCTTTGTAGTTGAGTTTTTAGTTTTATTAATCAATTTATTAGTGTAGTTTCTAATCTTATTATATTTTTGTTTTAAAATTATATTACTGGAATCTTTTGTCCATTGCGTAAATAAATTGTCCCTATACTGACAGGCTTTTATTATATCCTTATTTATCCAGTCAACTTTATTATTTGTACTTCTCGGTGTTATTTTTCTTCTATATTCCGATTTTTATAGCACTCTGAGAATTTAGTTTGAATAAAATTATATACATCGATTGGACATTCCATTTTATATGTATCCTTCCAATTTATTTCTTGTAATAACGCCGATACCTTTTTATTGTTTATACAAGTTTTATATTTAGGGACACACTGTATCTGTGTACCGAGACAAGCGAGTACGATCGCTCGATGATCGGCTAGTGTCGTTCCAATTGCCGCAGTGTACAGGTCTTGTGTGTGCGAACGCGCATAAATGTGATCTATACATGATTTACTAAGTTTTCCATTACATAACTCAATTCTTGTATGTGCTGTAATCCCACACAAAAGGCCTAAACTATGCAGTGTATTGCTATATTTATGTTTTATAGGTATATCTGATTTTAGGTTTATGTTAATGTCACCAAGTAAGTATAGATCAGTGTTTTTTGAGCACTTAGCGATAATTGTTTGAAGTTCTTCGATAAAAAGGTTTTTACTTAAACTGGGTGGACGGTAAATAGCACAGATGTTTGCAGTATAGTTGGAATGAGTGGTGATGTTAAGTAAAATGTTTTCGAAGTTTATAGTTTTAATAGTTTTTATATTACATTGGTGTTTGTTGTTTACATATACAATGATACCGCCCTCCCTTCTTTTTTGTCTTAGTCCTGTGAACATTTGATAACCGTTTAATTGATACAGGCAGCTTATATTATCTGAAATGTTAACCTCGGTTAGAATTATGACATCAAAGGGTTTTTTGATGTGTATATGCACTGTTCAAACGAAGAAAAGTTTTTAATGATAGATCTTATGTTAATATGTATTCATAATAGGTTTATATCTAATCTAGGTATATTAGACAAGAAATTGTTTACATTTGAACAATTTGAGATTTCATTGATATCATCTAGCATATTATACATATTAGAATGACTAAATACTATTTAAATATATAACTTTAAGCTTATCGTACTTTTAACGACTTACTACGTTGTTTTTTGTTAGGTTATGCAAATCCTCTATTTTTCTGAGAGTTAAAATTTTTGAATTTTCATCCTTGCGAGCCTTTACGAGGCCCTTTTTAAACCATACATACTTGAAATTTTGATTAATTTTCAACTCTTGTTTAGCCTCCCAAAGTAAAGACTTATTAATTTTTGTCATCGCCTCTCTTATATAAACAATTTTGCTGTTATTTTGTTCATTAGCGCATATATCAGTTACCGTTATTTTGCTGGATTTGGCCGCCGCTATCCACTGTTCTTGAATTTCCTGATGACAAAGCTCCACTATTATATTTGCCGGTGTTTCTCTGTTAACGTAAAGTCTTCGCGCGGTCTTGACACCTTCAAAGGGCTGTTTCAGCTTGAGAGCCAACTTTTCCACCACTTTTTTGTCGTCTTCTATAGTTTGAAAGGGAATATTTGCAATTTCTACATGGTTTGCAAGCTTTTCTTGTTCGATTTCTTGTAGACGTTGCTCTAAAACTCCTACACGTATTTCTAAGTTGTTATTTTTGTTCGATAGCTCTAAATTTTTACGTTCAAGAGCTTTTAATGTTTGCTTGAAGGCATCAACACACGCCACGACTTCATCTAGCTTAGCACTGTGAAACTGTAATGATTCGTTCAATTCTCGCATTTCGGATTTTATCGCCTTTTCGACTTCCTTAGTTATATTGTTGAGTAACTTCTTCGCGTTTAGTTGCACGTGTGTATCACTTTCTTCTTCGTCGTCTTCTGGTATAATTATGGATAAGTTACGCCTCGGAGATTCTCTTTGGCAGTCAAGGCAGGTCCATTCTAAACTAGAAGCCGCCTTTAAAGCGGCTATTTGCTTATTGGACAAACCACTACACCTGGAATTAAGATGCACAATCTTTTCGCATTTACTGCACTCCACTCCAGGCATGGATTTTGTAACCGTTTTTTTACAAACATCACACTTTGACATCGTAGGTAGTTTGGTTATTAAACACGCGTGTGTAAGTTTCGAACGCTCAACGACGACTGAATAATACAATGCTTGTCCAATACAGATTGACAGATTACACCATATCTTCTCTAGATATATAAGGTAAAGGCACTAGTGATATTAGGTAAGGGCAGTTAGGGCGTTTTGTATGAAATTTTAAAAAATAAGCGTTTTGTTTGTTGTTACTAATAAAAAATATTAAATTACGCCGTGTGGTATCCGGTTGAATGAAATAGTACCACCCTCATTTCTTACCGAGGTGTCGTAAAAGGCGACCAAGGTAAGTTGACCCACCGTGTGGTATCCGGTTGAGTGATCCTGCCCTTATCCCATTCTAAGTGGGGTCGGCACAACATGTTATAAACATGCTGTCACATGATTTTGGCTGTGTTTTTACGACCGGCCGTCTGCCTGACGTCAACTTACCTCTGTCGTATTTTACGACTCCTCGGTAAGAAAGAGGGTGGTCTATTCTACTAAACCGGATATCACACGGTGGGTCAACTTACCTTAGTCGCCTTTTAATTAATTTATAGCGATTTTCGTCGGTTACATTGTCGGTAAATGGCAAAGGCACTTTTATTAATTTGTATAATACGACAGCGACAAGTAAATTACAACATACAAGTACTATTAAAAATACCGATGCTTTAATAAACTTTCTCCGTGCCAATAACTTGCTGCAAAATGAAAAGCCGATGCCTGTGTCCGCCGCTGATTTTTATCTTCGAAAAGTTTTTTAAATTCCAGAAGCTGTTGATCGATAAGACCCTCAACGAACACTCTGACTTTCGAATCTCTTAGTTACCAATTTAGCTTGACCTTTCAAGCGGTGCCATTTTTCGAATGTCACTTACATAAGGTATTATGCACCCCACAAAAGAAACAATGCCCTTTTCTCCCGTAGAAATATGACCAATGGCGCGTGGGTGGCCATCGATGGCCGATGATTTGTTATACACGGGAGTGTGTAATTCATATACTAGTACTGTCGAAGTCAGTTAAACATTCAAATCTTTATATTTAAATGAGTTAATCTTGTATATATATATTTTCTGAATCTCGAAAACGGCTCCAACGATTTTCCTGAAATTCAGCATGTAGGAGGTTTTGGGGGAGAAAAATTGATCTAGCTAGGTTTTATGTAAAAAAAATATTGTTTTATCCCTGTTTTTGGGCATTAAAAAACACTAACATTTATATTGAATTGATTTTCGCCATTAACTGTCAAGTCGATGTAGCTTATTCAGGTAACAGGCAGCCTCGAGAAATGTGAATGCCAAGGATCGATCCCCAACTAAATAATTGTGTTTTCTTTTTTTTAATTTTTTTTTTTGCAAAAAAATTACCGAGCGAAGCTCGGTCACCCAGATATTAACTGATAATATGTGAAGGTATTTATAAGGTACGCTGTGTGGTAATCCTTCTGAATAGTATTCTATTCAGTAGTAATAGTACCACCCTCATTTCTTACCGAGGTGTCATAAAATGCGACTAAGGTAAGTCGACCCGCCGTGTGGTATCCGGCTGGGTAGAATATACCAACCTCATTTCTTACCGAGGTGTCATAAAAGGCGACTAAGGTAAGTTGACCCACCGCGTGGTATCCGGTTTAGTAGAATAGACCACCCTCTCTTACCGAGGTGTCGTAAAATACGACTAAGGTAAGTTGACGTCAGGCAGGCGGCCGGTCGTAAAAACGCAGCCAAATCATGTGACAGCATGTTTATAACATGTTGTGCCGACCCCACGTAGAGTGGGATAAGGGCAGGAAGATGATGATGATGTGAAGGTATTTATAATGTTAATTGAGTGGCATATGCATGTTTATACTGAATGATGGTCGTGGTTTTTTTGATGGTGATTAATTCAGTTAATCTCCTGAGGCAGATGTTGCTTAAAAACTAGTATAACATTAATTCGTTTACTTAGTATCGAAATGAATAGAATATTTGTCAGGGATTTGAAACAGAATGAAAAAATGCATATAAGATCTCTCTCGAAATAGATATACCACTTTATTACAGATTTAATACAACTAAGGGATCAATATTTTTATTTATCGATGCTCGCTGACCTTTAGGATATATATGGTTGTGATGTTGAATAACCAATTAACAAGATTACAAGCTTAATAACTGGGTGACCGAGCTTCGCTTGAGAATTTTTTACAAAAAAAAAGAAAAAACAATTATTTAGTTGGGGATCGATCCTTGGCATTCACATTTCTCGGGGCTGCCCGTTAACCGAAAAGGCTACGCCGACTTGACAGTTAATGGCGAAAATTCAATTCAATATAAATGTTAGTGTTTTTTAATGCCCAAAAACAGGGATAAAACAATATTTTTTTTACATAAAACCTATCTAGATCAATTTTTCTCTCCCAAAACCTCCTACATGCTGAATTTCGGGAAAATCGTTGGAGCCGTTTCCGAGATTCGGAAAATATAAATATATATACAAGATTAACTCATTTAAATATAAAGATTTATATTACCGGTTATTATATACGTTTATGTTACGTTTATGGTTATTTATAAACGGTTATGAACTATTGTCGCATTGACATAAAACTTAAGTTTCTAGTAGTTATTTATTATAATTAGATAGGTATAGAATTACGAAATTATGCAATTTATAACTAAATAATTTGTAAGCTACTATATAATTCATTCATATGAGTCAATTTCACTTGAAATGCTCGAAACTTACTTACGAAGTGTCCCAGATATTTATATTTTATATTTATAATAATAACGGTTGTGGTATCCGGCTGAATAGAAAAGTACCACCCTCATTTCTTACCGAGGTGTCGTAAAAGGTGACTAAGGTAAGTCGACCCGCCGTGTGGTATCCGGCTGAGTAGAATAGACCAACCTCATTTCTTATCGAGGTGTCGTAAAATACGACTAAGGTAAGTTGATGTCAGGCAGGCGGCCGGTCGTAAAAACGCAGCCAAATCATATGACAACATGTTTATAACATGTTGTGCCGACCCCACTTAGAGTGGGATAAGGGCAGGAGGATGATCATTTATTATAATTAGATAGGTATAGAATTACAAAATTATACAATTTTATAACTGAATAATTTGTAAGCTCCTATATAATTCATTCATATGAGTCAATTTCACTTGGAATGCTCGAAACTTACTAGTATTCTTTGAGTGAAAAAATAAAACAAGTAGATATAATATTGATAAATAATAATAACGGTAAATTTAGTTGTCAAAATACAATAACCTATACAAATTAACGTTATATTACCGTCCATTTCTAAATAAGCAATAGTATCTTATATTTGTTAGAATAATCAGCAAGTCAATTACGCAGTACATTAATTATTAATAGCGTGTTTATTTTATGTGTCAAACATAAATAAACATATCGTTCAACATTAAATTTAAACTGTTCCTTTTTAGGGATGCATAACGCATTATCCATACTTACATTATAAATGCGGAAGTCTGTTTGTATGTCTGTTATGCTTTCACGGCCTATCTGCTTAATATTGATGAAATTTAGTATGACAACAAATTTATGCAATGAGCTAACTTAAAGGAAAAAGAACCGTTTTATTTCGAGAACAAGGTAAAACAATATTGTGGGTACTTAAACTCTTAATTTGGCGTGAACGAGGATTTCACAGCTAAGCCGCTGAAAGAATATTGGTGAAATTAGTACATTTAAATGTATATACCGGTATAACAAATAAGAAAATCCGTTTTTCCTTTGGGGATAGGAACAAATTGTATTATGTATAACTGAAGGTATTTTAACGCTAAAGTTGACGCAAACGAAGTTGCGGGTAAAGTAGTATCGTATACTTTAATAACTCAGGCATATTGGAATGCGACTGTACCTCAGTACTGAGAATTATGGCATTATGGCGCAACAGCGAGAACGAAACGCACGTGATTTCCGCTTTCGAAATAGAAATTCTTTTAATTTTGACTGGCACTTGTATTAATTTTCCTACGAATGTAAAGTACAATGAAAATGGTAATTTTAAATACAAATAAAAACAGTGCATTAAATTAATATTATTTTATAATTTTAATATTTAATCATTTAAATATTAAAATATAAAATTATCTGTGGATATTCCAGCGGCGAGATCTTGCGATCTTTTTGAGGGGGACTCGAGTTTAAACCTTGAATGTCGATTTGATATTTGCAATTTTTCACACGTTTTTCATTGAAGGAAAACTTTGTGAGAAAGCCTCTGGAAAATTCTGAAAATATAGGACTCTATCACCATATTTGCTTTCATCTAAGTAATTATTATTAAAAGTAAATATCAATACATCACGTAGGTAAGTTATAGGTTTTTTCAAAAGCATTAATAGGCCTGCCGGAGTTTGACCTCTTCGATAAAGGTCCAAGCTTTCACCGTTTCTATATAATGGATTGGCAATAATTATATCAAGTTTTATACTAATATTATAAAGAGGAAAAATTTGTATGTATGTTTGTAATGTTTTCACAATAAAACTACTGGACCGATTTCAAATATTCTTTTACTATTGAAAAGCTGTATCTCTACTAAGCAACGTAAGCTATATTACATTAAAAATATGTAATATGGTGTAAATGTAAAGATATGTAATATTGTATATATGGTGTAATATGGTGTAGACCAACCTCATTTCTTACCGAGGTGTCGTAAAAGGCGATTAAGGTAAGTTGACCCACCGTGTGGTATCCGGTTGAGTAAAATAGACCACCCTCTTTCTTACCGAGGAGTCGTAAAATACGACTAAGGTAAGTTGACAACATGTTTGTAACATGTTGTGCCGACCCCACTTAGAGTAGAATAAGGGCAGGAGGATGATGATGTAAAAAAATAAAAATAACGCGGATGAAACCGCGTTATATACTAGTCAAGATTTAAAATTCGTCCATTTATTCGATAAAAGTAGATCAAAATATAATCTTGATACGTACGCTAGTCGTGATATCAAGTCCATTAATTTTGATTTATTATGACAAACAACCACTGTCATGCACGTATCACTGACTGTCGCCGGTTGTACTCATATAATACAGGTTTTCCTTTTATAATCGAGTGAAACTTTACAATATTGTATCACGGATTTCATAATAATAAATGGAGAGAAACTATTGACCGTAGTGACTGGTCTGGGTTGAAGAAATAACAGAATATAACATGGCATGTAACCAACATTAAATAACTTATAATTATGTCTTTATACTACGAAACAAGATAGTACAAGACAGTAACGACTGAATGTAAATAGTATTAAGAATTATATGTTTAAAAGAGCAACCGCCGAGTTTCTTGCTGGCTCTTCTCGGTTGGAACAGCTTTCCGAACCAGCGGTAGAGTTGACGATTCAAAAGCAATTGTTTACAAGTTTATTTGAAAAAAGAATATTTTGAATTTGAATTTGAAATCAATTAAAATATCGGTCTGTTAGTGGGTTAGCCACTGCTGGGCAACCCACTGGACAGGAGAGAAGGTTTGGAAAGAAGAGGTTCTTCTGGAGAGAAGGTTTGGAGCTAAGATCTACCACGCTGCTTCAATGCGGATTGGTAAGTTTAATATATGTATCTTCAGAATTTTCTAGAGATATGCAGGTTTCTTTACGATGTTTTGCTTCACCAAACAGAGTGATAAATTGCAATTATTAATTAGACACATAAGTTTTTAACAGAAAAACTCTGTGTTGCCCGCCCTAGGTTTTGAACTCGTAACCCTCTCGATAAAGTCGCACAGTCACACCGCTGGGCTTTCATAGCTCGTCGTATATTTATATGCAAATGTTCGAAATCTTTTGACACGAACCCAAGCAATTCTTGTAAAATTTCTCAGTGCTATCCCCTTTTCCGTGGATTCATAATGGTGCCCCTGATTTTTGTTTCGAGGGCGGATTTTACTGAGCATTCGACGTTCAAACCTTTAGAAACTTCTTTCTTTTCTATCCCCCATCTCTGCTAAAAACTTAAAAACGAACGCCTTTTTTGAGACACGATTATCTATATATACTTATATTGTACATGTTAAAGTGTGTTTGTTTGTCCTTCTTGTACGTCCGAACAGAGCAATGGATCGATGTGCTTCTTAATTTACTAGTTAAAGGACTGGTGAGTGGATACAGGCTTAAAAAAACATCTCGATCCATATGTATTACTTGTCATATTGTAGGCTTCTGAATATCCATATTACGGTCGTTAAAGACCACACATTCAAGCACAAGTTTGGATTTGCCAACCAATTACATTTAAATTACTATTACTAACCTCGATCCATACAGACAAAGTCGCCGACAGGCCTAGTTAAAATTTGTATTATTTACGTTTTTGTTTGAATTGTTTGTGCTGGGCTGAACAAATAAAAAGAAGTGTGTTTAAATTCCATCTGTAATATTTAAATGAGTTAATCTTGTAAATATGTTTATGTATATTTCCTGAATTTCGGAAACCGCTCCAACAGTTTTCATGAAATTCAGCATGTAGTGTGATTTGTGAGGGAAAATTGATCTAGCTAAATTTATAAAAACCTTTAAACAAAATTCGTTAGACCCCTTTTTTCAGACATTGAAAAATTGCTAAAATTGAATACAGAAGACTATTTTTGCTGTCATTTGTAAAATTACCTAAATACCACCACCCATATTTTGCTTTTTTATTTGAATTTTTTTACTTTTTTAAATCACCGTCCATGGCTCGGATACCCAGTTACTGTTTCTAAATAGAACACGCCTTCTGCTACTACATTATTTATAGTCAGTCAATCAAGCTCTTTTGCAAACATAAAATAGACACTGATTAACGAACTTTCAGTCGGCTCGGCCAACAGGGAATGAAATAAACTAGAGATTCACAGATTTATTAACTGACGGCCGGGTTCTATATGACGACTGTGATTGCCAACTGACCCAAATATGCACTGCAATGTATCTCGCTGTGATGCGATGCAATGTATTCCACTCGACATTGCCTCCAGATTTTAAAAACTAATTAACACCAAAAAACTTAATAAGAAAGCCATCCTTTCAGCTCCATACAGGACTACGGTTTAATAATGTAAAATTGAAAATGTTTAAAAGATTCACCGCCGAGTTTCTTTCTGGGTCTTCTCGGTAAGAGCAACATTCCAAACCAGTTGTAGCTTCATTAATCATATTGATCCTTGACGATTCAAAAGTGCTTGAATAAAGATTATTTTGATTTGATTTCATTTGTCACTTCCCAAAAACGTCTAACAAGAGATAGTATTTTACGTTATGGGCAAATTTGTACTATATTTGTAGATATACAATTTTCTAGTACATTGCTTTATTGTATCTCTATAGCAGCAGGCGAGTTTTGTTGCGATCTTTTTAACACAATTTAAATAATACCGTTAAGCACTATAAACTTAGACTTTACAGGAAGAATTGCACTTACTTCAATGTAAAACCTCACAAAAATCTGTTCAGTAGATTTTGAGAAAATCGATAACCTACCAAAAGATTTTGGAGACTTTGTTTTACAATAAGTATAGAGTACCTGGGTGACCGAGCCTTGCTCGGTGATTTATAAATGATGTAAAAAAAAGATTAAAATTAAAAAAAAAATTGAATAGAAAAAAATAATATGGCTCGATCCTAGGTATTTTCACCTCTCTAGACCGCCCTTTCCCCAAATGAACTCCCATGACTTTACGTCTGCTAGCGAAAAATTGTGATTGTATTCAACGTAAATTTTAAAAAAAATTTGGAGCCTGAAATCAGGGATAAAACGTCTTTTTTTTAAATAAAATTTATCTAGATCAATTTTTTCTCCCAAACTCCTCAACATGCTGAATTACAGTAAAATCGTTGAAGCCGTTTCCGAGATTCCGAATACCTATATATATGTGTACATACAAGATTAACTCATTTAAATATTAAAGATACATTAAAAGTAAAATACGTTTTACAAATAGCATCAAATGTTTTCTGACAGTATATTATCAATATTTGACCTAACAATAGAAACCAATTGAAAAGTCATAAAACAATCATAATACAGACTAATGATTTCTTATTAGCTCAGTCCGACGTAATACATTTGGAACGTATTTAATAACAGGCAATAAGTAGTGCGGTTTCATTTGAGTCTACGTTCCCTTTCTCCGTTTGTAGGGGACTAAGAGGGTTAGTACAATGGGGCTCCGACACCCCTTGCGAAATCTCTGCCAAATATATTTAAGCGTATATTTATATAGGGTTCTTTGGGTTCAATCAACGGATTACACGCCGTACCCTCCTTACGATCACTTAGTTAAACCTGGAGATGACTTGAAGATTATCTATATTTCCTGTTCAATATGAGTCTTACGTAAAATATATTTTTTTGTATGTATTTATATTTTATGCGCATCTGGCTGAATAGAATAGATCACTTTCATTTCTTACGAGGTTTCGTAAAAGGCGACTAGGGTAAGTTTAACCGTCGTGTGGTATCCGGCTAAGTAGAATAGACCACCCTCGTAAAAGGTGACTAAGGTATGTTGACCCGCGGTGTGGTGTACGGCTGAGTAGAAGAATACACCACCCTCATTTCTTACCGAGATGTCGTAAAAGGTGAATAAGGTAAGTTGACCCGCCGTTTGATATTCGGCTGAGTAGAATACACCACCCTCATTTCTTACTAAGGTGTCGTAAAAGTCGATTAAGGTAAGGTCGTGAATAAATCAGCCAAAAAATATAGCAACATGTTTAAATATGTTGCGCGGACCCCCCATAGTGTCGGATAAGGGCAGGAGAATGATAACAGAACTCTTTTTTGTAGTATTGTTACAAATATATCTGTTTGCGACGCAAAGGCCTCCTCTCTTCTGATGGTTGGAGTATCAACCGCGGCGCAAAGCTTAGGTAAAAAGTGAGATAACTTAGTCATAACTTAAGTAGATACCTTAGGTACGTTTCACTAATAGGTGGAAAACAGAGAAGCTAGTCCTGCTCAAGAGGGAGTAAGATGGAAGAAATAACTTAGGTACCTAACTTAGGCTAAAAACTAGGTTGATGCCATCGATTAGCGGAGGTAGGGGCAACTTTTAGAGAGGCCCCAGCCCAGAGATTGCGCTTTATTATTACCTATTATTATTAATAGATTGCGATTAGAGTTGCTGCTGGTAGGGATGGTGGCAATGTGTCCAACGGTACCCTGTCCCCGCCACCAGCAGCGTGGTGGAGTACTGTCAGGTTTTTAGTCGGTGAGAGTCCGACATACTCGCCGCTCGTCCCCGTCGGGCGGTGATGACCCATAATGGGTTTTTCTGGCAAAAAAGGCTAAAAACTAGGTTAAACTAAAATCTAGGTTTTATTAATTGGTCTGTGAATAAAGTGTTAATTCAGGCTCAAAACAACATGTATGCAAAATTTCGCCCAAATCTTACAAAGCTCGATCACTCAAACTTTCGCATTTATAATATTAGTAAGAAGTACAATATAATAGAATAGAACATTCCTTATTGCACCAAATAAATTTACAATATACATTGTAAAGAAAACGATGTAATCTTAATGCACATACAATAAGGCGGCCTTATCGCTAACTAGCGATTTCTTCCAGGCAACCTTTGGGCTAGAGACATTAAATTTAGGGTAATAAGGTAGGTAGTGCAATATATGCAAATTCTAATACATAAATATATCTACATACATATACATATATACATACATACGTATAATAAATTTACACCTTGCGTATACAAAATTAATCAACAACAGGAAAGTGCGCATGACTGATGATTCTGGGAAAGTAACCGATAACAAAGATCGAAGGTACATCCGCCATTGTTAATTTGTAAGCAACGTACGTAAGTTTTGTTTACAATTGCGGCCAGATTGGTCTAATGGGAGTTGAATTGATCATATTCGTAATACTCATGATAAAGCAGATTGCATCTATGTCGCTCTTGATATTTAATAAGTTAAACAACTTATAGAATAAGTTGTTACTTTGTTGATGATACATAATACAAACGTAATAATGATAACTTTAATATTTAAATGAGTTAATCTTGAATGTATATACATATATAAATATATTTTCTGAATCTCAGAAACGGCTCCAACAATTTTCCTGAAATTTAGCATTTAGGGGTTTTGGGGAAGAAAAATCGATCAAGCTAAATTTTTTTTATTTGAGTTAAGTTGTTTTTATTTGAAAAAATCATTAAACCAAAGGATTTATTTAGTTGCCAAACGTAATGTTGCGATAGCCGAAAACGGGTGGTTCGAAAATGTTCAAAACCCGGGTTTGAATATCACATGTCATCGACGCCCTCTTTCTTTTTTATTTTTCTTAAAAAAAAATTATATCCTTAAAAAAATTACCCAGCAAGGCTCGTTCACCCAGGTACTCTTGTTATATAATTCTTATAATCCACGATAGAAGCAAATAGAAATATATATAATACTAAATGTAGTGTACTATCCATTTACATAACTGATACATGCAAGATTCGTAAAAACGTATGAACTACAAACCTTCACCACGGTAACTTCACTATACAAGCACTGAACACATTCACTATCGCAAACCCGACAATGTTTCGCCTCTTAACCTAAGCATAATCGCATCGATTCCGCAACGATATTTCTAGGAAATCCTGAAATTGTTACTAGTAGTAACTGTTCTTTATTTGCATGGACAAGGTAGGCAATAAAGGCGGAGATAAACTTGTAGCGAAAGGAAAAGGAGGAAAGCGGAAGTTGTAGCATAGAGAAGTGAAGGTAACTGTCGCAAAGTTTGATGACGGGCGGAGAGGTGCGGTGCGGCGCGGAGAGAACAGTTGTAGCGCCATTTGACGTGATATGTGTGTGGAGTTGTTAAAATGGAATAAATTATTGATTGACCTCTGACAAAATTGCTTCTTATTTATTGAATAAATATAAAGGAAAAATATCATTGTTATAAACTATTTGAGAACTAAAGAATTATTTACTAAATTTGATAAGAATAATTCGTACTGTTTATAAAATATTAGACGTCATGGTGTATACAATTAATTTCGTAGCCGTGTTTAAACAAATACAAATAAAATCAAGCACAAACTCCTTTTGCATCCGTTGGCACTAAATCAGCCCATTAGCTCGAAAAACAAGTTCTTTCGAAACAAAGCTCTTACTCAAAAAAAGCAAGTCCCAACTCAAAGCTTTTACAATGGTTTAATATACAAAGCAACTTGCTTCATGTAAAATAGAAATTCTGAAAATTATTCTATTAAGCTTTCTCATTAAATGTTAACCTGATTTTACAGTGATCCCATTCCTAAAACACCTTATTGAAGATTTATCTGGGCTCTCGTAGTCGCTACGATGTTGAAAATAATTGGAGTGGAATTATATTTTGAGTTTACGAGATTCGTCTCCTATTTTAATTTTCCCTGAAGGTCTCAATTTACTTAATTATGCCGGAGACGTAAAACAAGAATCGCTGTTATGGTTTACATTCCTGTTTTGAATGTAAATTAGACAACAATTTTTTTTGTTTATTAATTAATTTGTCGTTAAGTAAGACTATGATAATAGCCGTTTGGTATCCGCCTGAGTAGAATAGACCACCCTCATTGTTTGTTTATACATTTACAAGTGGCCCGCTCCGGCTTCGCACGTGTATAAAATATATAGCCTATGTCACTCAGTAAAAAAAATGATTAAAATCTGTACAGTATTTTTGGTTTATTCATTGCTGCCCGTGGCCCGCGCGCGTTAAATTTGAAGTAATACAATTCCCCTTTCCCTTTACCATGAGAATTCTCTGTTATCTTTGGAATATCTAAACTCATACTACATTTTTACTTATTTACTTTTACATTTTCCCTATGTATTTTATTATTAGAATTAATTACTGAATGTCAGGAAGCGAAGCACTAATTTAATACTTTTAAATATTAATCCTAATTCTATGGTAAATTCATATGCTGAAACCTGAGATTTCCTTACTGGGATTACTCCTGTATGAGAACACCTGTTACTACCCCCTGTCCCATATATTTATTTATTTATTTATAAAAAATGGAACGAGTTCTATATAATAAGTATTTTGCTATTACGTACATTTGTTTCGCGACAGCACTAAAGGAAGCGGCATCTTGCCGAGGCTCATTCTATTTGTGATCATTATGCGGCAGCACGCGCCTTTAACTGTGCAACAATATCTCATCCATTTCCGTTTGCACGCCTTACTCTTTCAGAGTTGTTTATGTTGTACGAAGCTTGTTTATCACTATGCCATTTGTGGATATTAACTATTTTTAGAAGGAAAATAGCTTAAATCCGTTTATCAAAAATAATAATAAAATTATTTTGCTATAATCAGCGATGAAGTGAAATAGAAAATATATATAATGCTAAATGTACAGTGGACAAATCCGTTTTCATACCTGTTACATGCAGGATTCGTTAAACACACATGCACAAACCTCCACCACCGCCAACACAATACACAGGCACTGCATACGTTCACTATCACAAACTCAACAATAGTTTCGCCCCGCAACCGAAGCATCATCAGGAGATAGACTCCACGACAAAATTGCAAAGCGAAGCAATACCCAAACAAGCTTAGTTATATACTAATCGGTTCAACTCCACCATTTTTTTTATTTTGCCTTCGAACACGTGTAACAAGCTTGAACTTCAAAAAACATTTATCTGATCGTTTATCACTTAGTGATCAGAATATTCTCTACTAGTTAATACCCGCGTTTTCGTTTGCAAATACTTCAGTGCCGAGCTTAAAAGTGGCCTATAATATTTTCTAGTGTTTCTAGTATCTGTATACTAATTGCTTAAATTTTAAAGTCATTAAATAATTCACGATGCTTCCCTGGCATCTAAAAGTGTGAGATACATTGTGTATATCAAATATCAATTAGACACAAGTTTTAAATGAAGAATTTCTTGATAGTCAGGGGTGGTTTCACGTGGAAGCTGCGGGTTCGAACTATTACAGAAGGGTTAGTACACTTGACCCCTCGGAAACAGTCGCTCGGACTTACCGTTCAGCCCTCACACTTTGAAATACAGTATATTAATAGCAAAGGCAAGAAGATAAACTATTTTGTATAAGGACAAAAAGCTCACAAACAACAACTTTATTTACAAAATTATGTTTTTCACTCCAGTGTAAGTATTATAATACTGGTCTTCGTTTGTCAACAGGTCATCAGAATGATTTTATGAGAGCGTCGCGACCCTCGTCGCATTTTATTGCTAGACGTCGACATGGAGGACTGGCGGTATGTCGCGTGCACACTGCTCCTCCTGTGCCCTCTTGCTCTCAGTCGGCACGATGACGACTTCGCCTTCGATAACAACGAAGAGTTCCAGGTCAGTACACTAAATACCGCCTTGTCTGGCTCATCGAAGTAGTGATATGCTGCGTACAGCTACGTGGATTGCAAGATCGTTTCCTGCCCTTGGCCAAATGTTTTCTGTAATAGGGAAATGGACGGTTCATAAAAGTTTAAAACCCGGGATCGAGTCACACCTGTCACCAGCAATTTCTTTTTTTTTAATTACAATTTTTTTATTTCTTTTTAAAAGTTAACGAGCATGCCTCAGTCACCCAAGTTCTTTATATTTATTTAACGTCCTTTTATCGATGGAAAACAGTGTACACCACTTGCCGTCGTTCCAAGGTTTTGCTACAGACGCCGCACAGTCGGGTCCTTGGTATGTTCACTGGTTGAATAATGCCTCTGCTCTTCTTTTGTTAAACGCCATTTGAAAAGACTTTTTTAAATACCAGAAACCCCTCGTGGGTGCCCTTACAAACGGCGGTTATAGTTGGACTCGCACTGAGTAAATCCTAATAGTCCTTCCTCCATCAAACTTCACCACACATCGAAGTTTGTGGTACATTCAGACATGTTAAAAGTTAGAATACACGTTTAATAAATTCCTTAACCTAAACCTACTTAATTAACATAAACAACAACTACCTATATAAAAAAATAACACGAAGCATTAGGACACCGAGTTCCTTATTGATGGGAAACTGAATTATTAAATGTTATTTTCCAGGTGGAACTAACAGCGAATCATTCAGAAATAGCTAAAAATGGCCTAAGAAGATTATGGGGTGTTCCTGATACATCGGCCTACGTGGGACACCTATTTAGGATGGAGATTCCCAAAGAAGCCTTCTCTGGGGAAGTGTTAGCTTATAAGGTATGTTATGGCTTCATTTTCTCACAGGTTATTTGGTCTTGATTCGATCACCCACTAATAATTATGTCCAAGCTGTACCAACACCTTCGTTCGAGTCGATTTAAATGTTAAAATACCCTCAATTAAGTACTGTATTTTTATCCTATTCTGAAGTGAAAAAAGGAAATTTTTATACTTTATGTTGGCACGAAATATAAGCTTATAATCATTGTAACTTGATCATAATAACTTCATAAGTATTGCTTCAGCGGAGTAGCGTTATATACGTAGCAGACGGAAAGTCGAAAATCTTTCGCAATTAATTTTTAATAATAATATTATGAGTTTGATTCATATTCATTGACATGGTGATATTAACAGACAATTAGCATATAAGGTATTTTGAATTTAGATTATCATGAGTCATCAATAGCTAGAAACTTCCTATAGTCAAGGGTTATTTTATCGGATGAGCTCGAATAGTTTTAAGCCCATACGAGGTCTTTATTCGGCAGACAGTTGCTGCCCCGATAACGCCACATATAGAGCTCATGAATAAGGGATCCAAATAGGAAACTAGTCGGGCTCACCCGATAGAATAAGACGTGTATATAGCCGGTTTCTACGCCGTGTGGTATCCGGCTGAATAGAATAGACCACCCTCATTTCTTACCGAGGTGTCGTAAAAGGCGACTAAGGTAAGTCGACCCGCCGTCTGGTATCCGGCTGAGTAGAATAGACCACCCTCATTTCTTACCGAGGTGTCGTAAAAGGCGACTAAGGTAAGTTGACTCACCGTGTGGTATCCGGTAAAGTAGAATAGACCACCCTCTTTCTTATCGAGGTGTTGTAAATTACGAAGCAGGCGACCGGTTGTAAAATGCGTAGCCAAATGATGTGACAATATGTTTATAACATGTTGTGCCGACCCCACTTAGAGTGGGATAAGGGCAGGAAGATAATAGAGCTCATGAATAAGGGATCATGGGTATGAAACTAGTCGGGCTCACCCGATAGAATACAGCCGGTTTCTATACATTAAATATAAGGTATTGTATATAGGTTCGAAGCGAAAATGGACATCATATGCCAAGCTGGCTGGCTGTGGATACAAAACATGGTCTGATCAGCGGCGTACCACAGAGACAGGACATAGGGGCGCATGCGTTCACGGTGATCGCGCACGGGCGTACGCACGGCCTTACTGCCACCGACTCCTTCACTATCGAAGTAAGTTACATTTAAACTCATATTAAAAAAATGTTTTATTCATGAACTAGCTTTTCCCGCGACTTCGACCGCGTGTAAATCAATGTGTAACAAAAATTTTCTCGACTAAATCCGGAGCCACCGGAATTTCTTCGTTATATTATGTGACCTAAATCTTCCTCAAGAAATCTTTAGTAAAATTATCTTCTTATATTCTTATCTTTTAGTAAAAACCCCACAAAGATCCATTTAGCAGACTTCAAGAAAATCGATCACATACAGACACACAGCTATTGGAGACTTTATTTTATAATAAGTATAGATATATATAGTTATAAATAAGTGCTTTTAAATCCTTAACTCTGCTGTTCGGAAAACTACTCCTATCAAGAAGAACAAGCAAGAAACTGCGATGGCTTTCAATATATAATTATTATGACATTAATTATTATTCCAATATATAAGTTACATTCATTCGTTACTATCTTGTATAAGGTCGAAGAGTAGCTATATCCATGCATTCTTATCATTTATGTAATCCTCAATAGTAAAGAAGCCTTTTGTTGTATCACCCTTCTAATAATAGTTTTCTTAAACTGCTGTAATGGCAAAGTTAAATTAATAATATACGAATATATTTCGTGCTTGTTTGTGTGCGTATGGCAGCTCCGATGTATGACAGTTTACTCTTTTTTTAAAAATCCACGTCTGTATTTGACTCATAAAATATATGGATATTTTATGAGTCAAATACAGACGTGGATCTTAAAGAGTGCATTCACAAAAACGTTACGTTAATTATTTTTAAAGTTTACAAAACGACATAGATAAATTTATTTTAAAATCTATCTATACTTATAACAAATCTGTAGAGAGGTCAATTCTGTAACTGGAATATATTTCTAAAATAATTATCAGGGGGTGATTAGGGATCGATACTGATGCCAAAAATGCAATCAGTAAAAATGTTGTCTGTCTATATGACCTCAAAATGCTTTACGATAGAAGCCTAGCGACTTTACCATAAAATCAGTCACACGAGAGTGTAGGTGAAAGAACAATAAACTGCAAAAACTATATTCTTTAATTGCTTTTATCTTTAACTCTCACTTATCTCACCGTGTTTATTATTCACGGTCATTCGACTCCGCCTATCATACGTAACCTTAGGCTATCTTTTGTTCCTTTTTATCAGACCACCGGCGTATACAGGATACCTCGAGGCGATTAAAAATTGAATGAATTAGCTATCTACAATTGTTTCTATTTTGATTCTACCAATTTGAACCAACAATTACAAGAACATCAAACGCCTTGACATCAAACACAAGTCACTTTTAATAATATGGATGTCTTCCTTACCTTCATGCAATAATTGTGCAAAGGTGATAAAATTGTGGTACAATTTTATTTACGTAATAGTTATTATTTGGTTGGTAGGTAGCTTCTGTAAGGGCTCACAGCCCCTTACTGGCAGAGCCGTATCACCCAAATAAAATTCTGGTTAAAAACCATTACTTAAAGTGTCTGTCAAGAATTCCACGCGCTTGCTTTATTTTTTATCCTACGATGACTGATTGTAAGGTCGATTAGTGAATTCATGTATTCTTTATTCTATATATATTTAAGAACTAGTATGTAGTATAGTACTATAGCCCGCTTTGCCGTAAGCACGGCAAGATCAGATTTAAAGATATAGGTATTAACTTTTATAATTTCAATCTTTTCATATATTTAGGAGACGAACTGTCCCAGCAGCGGGATAGTAACATGGGTTACTTTACAAAACGATATAACTTGTTTAGACGAAATCAAAAGGATAGGAAAGAAATACGAAAAAAATTCAAGTACCAGTATCGTAGTATACAACCTTTCAACTTAAAATTGTCATATCTTTTTTATTTGCTGACTGATTGAAGTAAAACATACCCTGCATTTTAAGAGAGGCTTTCCACTAGATATGTATAAAAACAGCAGTAAAGTGGCCCTTTGAGCCGGAACTTTGCGCGCTTCTGGTACATACAGTTACAGTTGCACATACCTAAATTTTTACCCTTACCTATAATGATTGTTTTATCTTTAATTTTAGGTGAAGAGAGCGGATGAAAAGCCTCAATCAAAGTATGGTACATGTTTTCGCAACGAGAACAGACTGGTGTTAGTGATTTTAATAGATGGTGCGTTTCACAAAATTTCGCCGCGGCAGCGGATTCGAGCTCTCATGGAACTCGCTAGCTTCATGGCTCTTGATGGGGTAAGTGTGGTAGGAGCCCTCCTAGACAAAAGGCAAAGATTTTTCTATTATAGAACATATTGCGATAAGTGACTTTTAGGAATAGAAACAATTATTTTCTAGCATATTTACTTCTTTACATGCGTGACATCTTCCTTTACGTTTTTTTTTTACAAACATTTATATTGTGATTGTGCATACCTTTCTAATTATTTAAATCTTTGTTTTAGGACGAGTTCTGGATCGAACCGTACAAATCAGAATCCGCCCAATCTCACACAGTACTTATGAGTGGAGTGGGAAATACAAAACGCAGGAAGAATGAAGCTACCACTGCCATATATTTAAATGTAAGTCGGTTAAATGGGTAATAATCATACCTATGATTAATCAATAAATCATTTTATAATAATATCTTACAATTATTGTTGGTGACGTAAACATTTAAATTTTTTAAAATTGAATTTGTGCACATGGTGCTCACTAGACGTTGTAGGGGTTTTGGGGAAGAAAAATCGACCTAGCTAGGTTTTATGTAAAATAAATTCGTTTTATCCTGGTTTTATAAATTATTTTGGTATTATAAAATACTACAATTTATATTGAATATAAAACACTATTTTTGCCATAAACTGTCAAGTCAGTGTAGCTTATTCGGGGAACGGGCAGTCTCGAGAAATGTAATTACCTAGGAACGATACCCAACTACCTAATTATTTTTTTTATTTTCATTATTTCTTTTTCTAATTTTGTAAAAAATTACCGAGTAAGGTGCGGTCACCCAGGTACTGTTTATGATATCATCTGATTATGATTGCAGGTGGGTTGCGGTGAAAGGTTGTGGACACGACACAAAGTGTTAGTCGCTGGGTTAAGGGAACAGTCGCGAGATGGGACACTCCAGCAGTTACTGAACTTGCCAGTACTAGGTTGGAGATTGGTTGGCGTTAAACCTTCGCCACGGTCCAAGAGACAGGTCTGATTATTTAACTACTAGCAATCGCCAGCGGCTCCGCCCGCGTGGAATGATTAAAACCGTAATATCTTCTTTCTTTGTCAACCGATGGACGTCCACTGGTTGACATAGGTCTCTTCATGGGATCTCCACAATAGAAGATCTTGTGCCGCATGGACCCAGTGGCACCCCACGACCTTTTTGAGGTCGTCAGTCCATCTCGTAGGGGGTATTAACCATAAAAATGGTTAAAGTGGATCAAACTTAAAAGATAGACATATGCTGTCGCGGACTTTTATTTAGAAATTCTAGAGGGGAACAATTTTGTGATACATGATTTTTTAATAACCATTACTGTTTACTTAGGGCACGCAAGGAAAGCTTTAAATTCTGCCATTTTCGTACTATTTTTTATTGATGCTCCTCTCCTATTCATCTTAGCGTCTTACACTGAACGAATTTTTCAAATCGGTCACGTAGTTCCTGAGATTAACGCGTTCAAACAATCAATCAAACAAACAAACTCTTCAGCTTTATATATTAGTATAGTGTATAGATAACTGTATTTTTCTTACCAAGTTGTCGTAAAAGGTGACTAGGGTAAGTTGACCCACCATGTGGCACCCGGTTTAGTAGAATAGACCACTCTCTTTCTTACCGAGGTGTCGTAAAATACGACTGAGGTAAGCTAATGTCAGGCAGGCGGCTAGTAGTAAAAACACGACCAAACATGTGACAGCATGTATATAACATGTCAACAAACTAGCTCACAACAAAACACGAAACTGCCGAAACGTCGAACCTTAACAAAGGTAACTCGATGTTATCGCGATGTGACCCGTTTGTTTATATGATAATTAAAAAAGGAATAAATAAATTAATGATTAGTTTGTTTAATTTAACAAGAACATAAGCTCGGCTATTTATATATAAAATTGACTCTTGTTTTACAGACGCCGTTGGATGAAGGCTCAGGCACGTACGATGCGTACGACGCCGAGTACGACGCTGACTACAGCGGTGATGATGATGATGAAGATGATGAATATAGCACACAGATTGATCCCGTAGCGGTGCCTGACAATGTGAGTATAAACTTCTGTATCCATCCCTCTCACAAGCCAAAACCTACCCTTGAATTAAAAATTTAAATTTGACTGGTTCGTTGGCGCAGTGGGTTCTTCCTGCCTTCGGCTCCGCAATTCGTGGGTGCGATTACCGCCGAGTGCCAACATTTACAATAAATGAATTCGTTGGTCTTTGAATCCGGATGTACATTTGTATTTAAATATGTATTTAAAAAATATATAAGTATATATTTACAAGTTGTCTGTCACCCATAACACAAGTATTAAGTTACTTACTTTGGGGATGGAAGACCGTGTGTGTAACGTAAAGTAACTTAATACTTGTGTTATTTTGACATACAACTGGTTAATATTACTTTAATTAAATAACAAAACACATCAATACGCCCAGACTCGAAGAACCAACAAATTGTATTTAGAAAATGTTCTCGGCGGCAATTGAACCCGTGACCTATAGAGCTGAAGGTATAATCAATCCGCCAACGAGCCATTCATAATTTCAAAATACTTAACAAATACTTTTAGTTAAATACTAACAAGGCTAATAAGGCATACTACAATAAACATAGTACAAAAGAATAGTATTTACCTAATTTTAATTTTGAAATTGTAATTTAGAATACCTGTATAAACAGAATTATTAAATATATTACATTAATAATACTATGTATTGATTTTATAATCCGTGGCGTATATTATGAAACTTGTTTTTTTTTTAAATAATCCATTTACCAAGAAAATTTTCTTAAAAAGAAGTAAAAAATAATACCTAATAATTAGAATGGTCATGCATAGTTCTTAGTCATGATATCCTATGCATTCATACTGTATGTTATCCACCATTTCATTCATTTATTCATTGGAATATCATTCATTTATTTTTTTAATATAAAAAACTATTTTAAACCTCCATTAATCACCTCTCTATTATTAAATTATTAACTAATTCCTCTAGTGGTTTCCAATGAATAATAAGTGAGGTGAAGATATTTATTTTATTAATAAATTTATTGCAACTATTATAACTGTGATGTGACAGTTTTTTTCTTAACGAATAAAATATATCGTGCATTTTTTCATAAACATGAATATTCTATTTCATTTACCCATTAAAATGTAACTGCAATAGATCATTAAACCAACTTAAAATAGCCAAACCAAATTATTTAGTAATAGATAGTTGGGATATAAGACTTTAAAAAATGTTCTTGAAAACCGCTGGCTTCAAAAGGCACGGCGTAAAAATTGTATGATAAAAACCTTTTTGTACTGTGAACGTGTATTAGTTAAAACAGAAAGAGTATAAGTAAGAGAGAGCGAGATAGCGATACTAAGAGAGAGAAAGAGTATATGATAATCTAAAGCTTAACAATCATTCGCTTAGAGATTGATTCTTAATCCGTTTTAAAAACGTAACTTGCACAACACTGTTTCTATTATTTATTTATTTATTCTCCAACAGCATTACATATTAAATAATCCAAAAAATATTCTATATATTTTTTTTATTAATTATGTAGTACCAATTAATTATTAGAGATCACATCATTCTTAGTTACGGTGTTACAATTATAAGTAATTATAATTAATAACAATTTTAAATGAAAAGAAAACATTAAAAAAATGTCTCAAATATTGCAACTCTAATATTAGAATAAAATACTGGTATATTTTTAAATATTCCCTATATTTGCAATAAAGTGTTAATAAAATAAAATTGTATGTGGAATGGAAATATTGCACCCCAGGTTAGTCTTGTTGTAGATAATAATTTATATCGGGAACCACTGCATGGAATGTTAAAATGAAATGTCTAACTATCAATCTATTTTAGTCTATGATTTAAGTTTCTCAACTCCTAATAATGGGTCGATTAGGACTAAAGAAATAAATGCAAAACAATATTTAACTTTAAATTTTACAAGTACTAAAAGTTTTGGAGATTTGTGTAGGAACACGTCATAGCCTATATAAAACATTAAATCCAAATGTAAAAGCCATTTGGATCATAAAATAAACTGTTTAAAAAAGTGTTTATATCAAACTTTAACACTGAATAAAAGAAACTCTTGCAAACATTATGATTTAGAAATCAAATATAATTTCAAAGTATTTAGCTCAAATTTTTCAAAAAGTAAATGCATATACGTATAAATTTTACTGTGTTATTATTAACATTAGCTAAGTTCATTTTGCATAACATATTTGCAACAAAATTGATATAAAAACGTTATTTGAAAAATTTGCTGGTTTGCATATCATTTGTTTTTTATTACATTGACATGATTATCATGTACATTTCATGTACGAGTAACATAATTTCCATAATTACAAGCATTTTAAGGTTTGATAAAACTAAAACAAATCTTACTAAGTGAATATAACTTGTTATTTAAAAATTGATATTAATATAGGTAATGAACGAATAACAATTTGATACTGTTACTATCTCTTCATTCATGTTTTGATTAATATCTAAGTTTGAGCACTAAGAATGGGTTAATACAAATATTGGCAATGTTATCTAGTATAGTAATTACATAATTTACAAATATTAAAACTCAAATTTAAACAAAAGCATGCGCTATACGAAGAATTCTTATAATATGAACTTTGTCTTATAGAAACATTCAGCAGGCAAACAAACTTCGTATCGCGTATTTACATTACTACATTATATAGCAGGGTAGGTGAACCTTTATGTATTAACGTTTCATATATTTTTTCTACACAAATGTTTCATAGGCATGCGATTAAAATATTAGCCTTTCTGATTATTTAGTAAATAATAAGTATCAATCAAACTTAATACTCTCTAACCAAAAATTACATTTGCAATGTTTCAATCACCTACGTAGTTTAATTATTGTAAAATGAACGAATGATGAAGAAATATATAATGAAATCGGTGACGTGTCCAAAATAATGTCAACGGTTCGCCATCCCTGTTGTATAGGAACTAGAGCGGTGATTCCCAACGTGGGTCCCATGCCCACAATAAGGGACGATTGGAAAATGCTTTCGACACTTAGTTTAAACCATTCCGGGCCACTTAAATGCAATGCCGGATTTTGGTGCCAAATTTAACGAGATAAAGCAAATTCTTCTTCCTTTATATATAGTATTTAATACATATAGCATTTAAGTTTTTTTAATAGATGGTGATGCATAGGGGTACAAAAAAAGGTTGGGAAACACTGAACTAGCCTACTGATATAACTCAAAATTACTATAGATAGCATTGCCGGTATAAAACAAAAGGGTGGCAGTACTAACGTAGTGTGTACCGCGCGGCGGCAGGTGGAAGAGCCCCCCAACCCCCCGCACCCACACCGCCACCACCACGGCCAGCCCGACTTCGCGCCACACACCACCACCGACACGTTTCAGACCGAGCTCACCGACCCGCCGACGACGACCCCCAAGCCCACCATACCCGAAACCTCCCAAACCGAACCCCTCAGTTCTATCTATCCCAGTCCCACGTCGGCCGCGACGCTTTTCACAGAAGACATGCGCGAGACCACTTCCGAGTCCGCCACTAATACGTATATCACTGAGGTTTGTCGGAACCTGGCCTCCAAATTTCCTTTGCATGCTTTACGTGACCGTTGAATTGCATAACTTTTGCGTAGTTGAGTGGTGGTTTGCTCTATATGTATGGTAGATTTTGAGTTTCGCGATTTATAGTTATTAGTATATAAACATACGAGTGACATCGGGATAAAATCGAGTTACTCTTATATTAGATTCAGCGTTTCGGCGGTTACAAACTATTTAGAGCGCTACGTCGTAATGCCGGGTTCACATTACTCCAGTCGACCATTCCAGACCAGCGCTGTAATGCTACTGGAATAATGTGAACCTGCTCTGGAATGTGATCAATGTGACCAATCCAGTGATCAATCAAGTTCAGTCGACTGGATTGGAGTTCTATTTTTTATTCCAGCTCGCCCATTCCAGCCCACTGAAATAGTGTGAACGGCCAATCCAGTTGAATCCACACACTTGACTACCATGCCAAACAGTGAACACGTATTGTTTCATTTGTGGAATTCTATTGGTACAGACGCGACGGCTTTTAATGACTGGAATAATGTAATAAACGATATTATCCAGTCCAGCACTGGACTGGATTGACTCGCTGGATTATTGGACTGGAATAATGTGAACCGGGCGTAAAGGAAAATATTTTCTGTAGTTCTCGGGAAAGAAAACGTCGCGGAGCTCTCATATTTTGAATATACTTTATTGAATAATATAATTTGCCATCATTATGCCTTCGTGTTAGTGTGACAGCAATTTGTATTTTATGAAAATGTCTTATCTCTAGACGCTAAAATTTAACAGGGTGCTTGTATGGATATATTTTTAGTTTTTCAATTGTTTGCTCTGCAAGAAATTTTGTAAAAATAGCAGCAACAACAAATTGCAATCATGCCCGCAAAAGTCATAAAATTATGATCAATTATATCGTTTGTTACATTCTAAACACGGGCAGAACTTTCGGGTAAAATATAAAGCTAACTCGATTTTGTTGCTATGTGACCCATATGTTATTGAATAATTTTCTAATTATATATCTCTTAATTTTGCACGTCAACGTAGTACCATATATCCTACATATATCCAGATAAATTTCTCACCGTTATTAACTTTCATATTTTACCTACAAAATGCACCTACATTAACAGCGATTAGAAATTTATCTTTTGATAATGCATATAACTAATAACATTTGTAGTTTAATTTCAATTTAATATGATCATCAGTTATGTTTAATTTGTACAGTATATGAATATTTATTTATTTATATAACAATTTTATTCTAATTATAATAGACTTATATTCGCTAGCATTTCTGAGTATTTAAATATGAAGTATTTGAAAGCGAAAATTGCATTTTGCCTTATAGCTAGATTAGACTTGGTTAAATACCCATACTTTATATTATATAGTAGGCTTTAGTTTATAACAATTTTAAAATTTTCGTTTAATATTTGTAATATTTAACTTCTTTACACAGAAGCATAAAATAAAGATCACGCCATACTCTGAATCGGCTTCGGAGGCGACAAACATGAATGTTCACAAACAACCAATCGCAGTCGATCCTAGGAGGTTCGACGAACATTCCCCGATAGTAATAGTTCCAGAAGAATTCACTACATCAACGGAACCTGAACTGGTATGTAACATATATTTTATATAAAATACCACCATCTAACTCACATTTTGTAGATGTTTGATTTACACTAATATATCTGTCTTGTGTGGAAGTGGATTTTCATAACATGGGGTAGATTAGAAACGGACGCCCATTTAAAATCACCTCTTAATATGTATATACATTAACTAATCTTAGTGACGTATAGTCAACCGAGATACGATATGTTTGTAGGGCAAAATATTTCTATTTCCATCCATCCATATTCTGTTAAAATTTTAGTTTAGTGGTTGTATCAGGGACTTCATTCGCATCAAATTCAGTGTTTAATTAACTTCTATTATGTACAATATCGTCTTTCTTATTCACAAAGAAATTAGAGACTTGTCTCTAAATATTGATCCGGTCAATTGTTCAAATTTCTATCTATATTGTTTTGGTGGATTAGCCATGAAATCGTACAGACATACTTTTGCATTTATATTTCGCTCTATCCGAAGAATAAAGTTACATCTCCCGTGTATAAGCATAGGAAATGTGGCTTTATTCTTCAGATATGGAGATTTATTCATTTATTAGCACTTGGGGCTGTGATTGCCTAGCGGGGAGACTGTGCGACTGTTGAGAGGGTCACGGATTAAAAAACGATATTTTTTTTTACTTATATATTTTATCGTTTGCCCGGTATATAAAGTTATAACAAGCTGCAATTGTACCAAGTTTGACCAATATTGCTCTACCGGGTTAGTAGTGAAATCCAACAGGCAGACTTTCGCATTTATAATATTAGGTCGTTTGGAATATATTTTGATCAAAGTTGACTTTACGTCCGCACCCCACATCACATTGTGAGCGTCCGCATGGCACTTTCAGCAAACCGTTATAATACGCGCGTCCAACGAACTACCGACGATGTTTTCTGAAACTCCAACTTCGCCTATACCTACCGAAGAGACCATTACGGTGCCATTGTCCACATCGACGTCCACGTCCACAACGTCCGCGCCCACAACGACGGAATCAACCTCAACGTCCACGACAACGTCCACAACGAGCACAACAACGACGCCGATACCTACTACAATTGTTACGACGCCTGCAACCACACCAACTACGACACCTACACCAGAAGTTACAACACAGGAAGTAACTAAGCAGGTCTGTGAAGATTTGGTTTTACTGCATGCATCTCTTGTACAAAACATGATCAAAAATATCAAAATGGACAGATACCATTGATTTATTTGACTAAAACTACAGTACTTTAGTAGTTTTGTATTAGAAATGGATATATATAAAAAACAACGTAATTTTTTTTATTTAGCCATATAAACAGATATACTTATTCTAGTCATAATAAAATAGAGTTGATTGTACTTTAAAACTGTATATACTTTGAACTTTATTTAAAATGCAAATAGATATTTCATTTATTAAATGTATGGTTTCAAAAGGTTGTGCACTGTAATTTGGTAAAGTTCTGAATTTAAAATTATAATAATCGAATCTGTTATAGTTCTTCATTAGGATTTAACTTAATTTTGTTTTAAAAATAAAACAATATATATAAATCATAGATAAATAGTTGAAGGAGCCATAGACAAATAACCAGAGTGGAGATCTAAAGAGATGAATCTAGAGTTTTGTCTTTAGCATATCTTTAGCTTTAGTTTTATCTTTAGCTTTAGGTATTCCTTGTTTTAGTCTTTGTCTTTGCCTTTAGATTATTAAGGAATAAATAATTATAACGTGATATAGATTACTGCTTTTAGGGTGATATATTTTTTATATATTTTCTATAGAGTACACAATACCCAAAATGTCCTAAATATATGCATATTCCTTATTAGTCTAGTAAAATAGAACGATTGACACTAACATATTTTCTAGTTAAAATATTTTCTTGCGTAGTACTTTATCTATCAAACGCTTTAGTAGATAACGTAGAGTATTTATTATGTGCACTACAACACCGCACTAAAATGTCACCAGTAATTATTTATACAATATCTAATAAACTTCTCCTCAAATGTAAATTTAGTTTTCATTGGATTCGTTTACTAAACAAGGCTGGCGTTCAAAACTTCCTACACATTTATATAATAAAATATTATAGTTAAATTTACTATTTCTTATAAAGATGCAATGGCAAATGGCATTACAATCGTCTAAAATTTTCGGTCATATTTCCCTACCCACGAATATACTGTTCCTCTCTGTTCCTGAAGGAAAAACGTCAATTTTTTATATCCCATATGTTAGCTCAGTATATAAGCGGATTATTCGTAAAAGAGTAACATAACAGACAGACATATTTTCTTATTTATAATATTAGTATGGATCATTTTGGGAATGATTTATAATATTGGTCAGTTTTGTTATACACAATATCGTGAAAGCCAATTAACAGTTCAATTAACTATTTCAGGAAATTATTACATCGACGGAGCGAACGAGCACTATAATAGGACGTACAACAGAGACCGTACCATTCCCGATGCCAGTCAACCAACCACCCACTCTGAAACACCACATGAAGAAATTGGCAATTACAGCTGGGAACGCGTTTAGGTAAATACAAGCTTTACCCGAAACTTTATCCAAATATTTATTTACATAGATAAGAGTACATTACTATGTTAATTGTATCACCAATTTATATTTTTCTCGTATTTCTATCACCTTGTATTAGTATTGAAAACAGAATTAACTGATAAGCTAAGCAAGTTTTGAAGTTTGATTTTAAACGGGCGTCATAGTTCTAAGAAACGATGGACTTGTGGTCTAAATATCCATACAATATGATAAACCTAAAATATCATAAAACAACCAAGAAAATATCGCAGGGAATGTTATAGAGTCAAATAGAACGAGCGTCTTTAAGTTGATTAAAATGAATTTACGTTATAAACGTGTTATCACATGATTCGGCTAGGTATTTAACGACCGGCCGCCTGCCTGACGTCAACGTACCGTAGTCGTATTTTACGACTCTTCGGTAAGAAAGAGGGTGTTCTATTCTACTCAGCCGGATACCATACGGCGTAAGATTGTATTGATTGTATCACCAATTATTCACACACGATAGGCATGCTGTACAAGGAACCTATGATGAGGGCTTAAACCCAGACAACATGGTAAAGCGCATGTTATCGAGCGAGTTGGAGTGGCAAAAGTGTGGAAATATGTTAAAGCACATAATGTTAAAAAGAGAGGAGAGGGAAGAACTAGAAAAAAAAAGGGCCCGCATGAAGTAATGCTGAGCGGTTCCATGTTGGCCTAGGCGAGCAGGGGGAGGTCGTTTAGTCCGTGCAAATCAGACACTCCTTACCAGTACGGGCTGGTGAGCGTCCGTTAGGGATTTTTACTCCCCGCGGAAAAAAAAAAAATCATTATTTATATTTTTCTCGAATGTCTATCAACAAGTATTAAACGCCGTGGGCTGAATAGAATAGTACCACCCTCATTTCTTACCGACTTTTCTTGTCGTAAAATACGTCTGAGGTAAGTGGGCGTCAGGCAGGCGGCCGGTCGTAAAAACGCAGCCAAATCATGTGACAGCATGTTTATAACGTATTGTGCCGACCCCACTTGGAGTGGGAAGAGTGGGAACTGAATTCACTGATAAGCTAAGCAAGTTTTGAAGTTTGAAGTTTTAAGGGAACTATAATTCCATATATCCATTTTTTATATTATGGGTTGGTAACGAAATTATTCTTTACAGATATATCATTCCTGCTGATTTGTTCACGGACCCCGAAGAGGGCAGCAATCTCACATTTACGATGTACGAGGCAGAAAATGTTCCACTCAGTAAAAATTCTTGGATACAATTCATTCCAACTGAACGAGAGGTCTATGGATTGTGAGTTAATAAAACTATTTTTTCCATAATAATAAAAAATTCAACATAATTAGTAAAATTTTATACTGATATATCATGGATATGAACGTTTATCACGATATAAATATCTTTTAATAACGCTACTGGCATCAAAAATTACTGAAAGTAAAAAAGTTTTAAGTTATTATTAAAAAAATGTAGCAAATAAAAAAATCTATAATATTATGTAGAAAACAAATTATTAAAAAAATGTAATTATCCACAATTGGCTATATTTGAATATAAGGACACAACAAATATTATCGTACAGTAGATAACGGCTCACATTTTTTGGTTCACATCGTTTAAAAGTAAAACGTTCTAGATACAAATAGATCGACATAGATTATAATAATAATCCCTATTTCAAATATCTTAATTAAACTTTAAACGCTAAATTCATAAACCTGGACGATTATTCATTTTAGCCTGTTTTATATTTTAAATGATAAGACAAAACGCGTCGCTTAATATTTTAGCTTTAACTATGTTTTGAACGATGAGGCATAACGCAATACTTTTTAAAAGCTTTTATTCATCTTGCAATGCAGTTATATGAAGGTGGAATCTTGCAATTTAAATTTACCCACTTCCCGGGGTCCGATTTAGCTCAAATTTTACATATGACAATGCATTTATGGTAAGCATGACCTGATGCTGCCCGGATTAGCTCCAGATGAAGGAACTCTTCAACGGTTAACAATCGGGACAAGACATTTTGTTAGAAGCATTTTTAAAAGCCTTTTTAACTTTAATTGTACACTAAATGTGACGTTTAGTTTCATCATTAAGGATCTGAATTTTCCAATAGACGTATATATTTACCTTTAGGCCTTTAGAAGCGCACGTGTCTCGCTGGAACTTCATAGTAGAAGCGCAGGATAGCGAAGGACTCGTGGCACGAGGGCCCCTTGATATAACCGTGCAACAACATAAAAGCGGCAGGACAATCAATCACCAATTCATCATGCAGTTTAAACTTCTCAAACAATTTGATAACGCCATCGATTGGCAAATACGTGCATTGGAGGGTATAGTGAATCTCTTCCGGGACACGGACATGGACCATCTGATAGTGCTCAATGCGACGCAAACTGGTGATATATGCGAATTCGTTTGGACTAACGACACACTGCCCAAGGATTCTGCGTGTCCTACAGAAGATATAAACAGACTCATGAAGGTTAGTGCCTTTTTCGCTCCATATTTATTTTCTTCATTATACATATATTAAATAGAGTTACAGAATCATATTGATTTTTATAATAAAAGTAAAAAGTAATATCGCAACCGTTCCTATCCAACTATTGGGAAGACCTAAGTTACCTCATTTAGTTTTGTTGTATTATAAGTTATTAATTTCTTAAATGCAATATCAACCTCAAATATTGGTTAATTTTTACATTATTTTATACGCCACAATAATACATTTGAAAAAAGATAAATTTTTATTGTTGGTTTACTTAACCGACATCATTCATAATAATTTGATTAAAAATCTAATATTGGATCATCGTAATTCTTACTTCAATCCCATTTAGGTCATCAGGCTGCGAACTATTGAAAAAGCTAGTGTTTTCTTCTTTTTCCAAGTGATGGGTCTCTCCCCACCATTTAGTTTTAGTAGAATTAGTTTATATAGCAGCATAGCATTTGTAATCATCTTCCATTAGTATTATAATAAGTTTGGAAAAGGTGTCACCTCTTCTCCTTACATTTTAGATCCGGCTCGAAGGACCGAAATGTAAGAAGAAGCCAATTGCTTGTATATATATATTAATTATTAATCAAGGTAATAAGATTAATTATTTCTACAGATCATGGAATCAGATACGGAACACGGCAGTCCATCTGCTGGTTTAGCTCGTGCAATGTCCCCTGAACTCAAAATATCTGATGTAAAATGGCGTGGTACTGGAAGATGTTCGGGCGAGCCTGTTACGGCAACTACCGCCCCTGACACCTATCCGCCAGTTACAAGGAACCAAGTCGACCACGTCACTGCTACAGTTGGACACCTTCTAGTATATAAAGTGCCTGAGGTAAGTCATTATTCTTGCTTTTAAATTAATATTAGCCGTTACTTTGCAGGGATTTGACTGGTATATTGGCGTAACTGGTAGTGATTCTGCCTTCTGCTCTGCGTTTCGATCGATTCGCGTCAAGGGACAAAATTTTCTATACTAATATATAAAGCTGAAGAGTTTGTTTATTTGACTGTTTGTTCGGAGGCAAAATAAATGATGAAGGTTGAACAAATAACTATATAAATATGCTTGCTTATTTATACAAATTATATCGAATAATATAAGTCGTAGCACATTATATACACTTACCATATATATACATTTTCTATTACAGGATACGTTCTTCGACCCAGAAGATGGTGGTACCCGTAATCTAGCGCTCTCTCTGCGATACAGCGATCGCTCTGAAATCCCATCAGGGAACTGGTTGCAGTTCGATGCGCGCAATCAAGAATTCTACGGAGTCCCCTCGTCTTCAGACCAAGGAAGTGTGGAATATCAACTGGTAAGTTCATAATGAAAGATCCTGCACGATACTTTAATCGTGATATATTAATGTCTACGTGATATATTACTGTCAGCTATTTATTGGACTCATGACCTATAAAAGTAGATGGAAGACATTCGAGATCCAAGATAACGTACTGCGAGTTTTATTCAAAGCATCTGTTTTATATATATATATATATATATATATATATATATATATATATATATATATATATATATATATATAAAGATAGAAGAAGAGATACAAAGAGAAAGTATGTATGTATGTTCTTCATAGATTTCGAAACCGGTGGACCGTATTTAATGAGATTTTAAGACAATCATTAAGTAATCTTCTTGAATTTGGTGGGATTCAGAAAATCTGGTTTTAAAATCTAATTAATCCTAACTTAGTCCGCTAATGCATTATAGGTAATCCTGAGTTGGCCACCACGATACAGGTGTTCCTAGTGTGGTGGCCGCCAGATACATCGAATAAGCCAATAATGTAATATAATTAATAATTAACAAAAAAATGTATTATTTAAACTAGTTAATGTATGTAGTGTATTTTTTATGTATAAAATTTTTTTTGTGTTTAAACTTTTACATATTGTATAGTACCTAAGCTTATGGTGAGGAAAATAAAGAATTATTATTATTAATAATTATTATTAAACTGTCAATTACAGTTTTCTTTGAAGGGGGAGAAAGAACTAGACTAAGCTACTGCAATGAATGGACCCTCGTATTATAATATTATTTTACTCACGTAATTCATTGCATTGAACTGTTAAAATTAATAATGACAATATAAAAAGATAAAAAAAATTAAATATTTTTGTCATCAACCCACACACATAAGTGAGGTCGGCACAACATATTATAAATATGTTGTCACATGATTTGGCTGACATCAACTTACCTTTGTCGTTAATAGTTATTTTAATATCAATCTTTAAATCATATTTGTTTTCTTGACTTCCATTTTAGATCGCCGAAGATTCTAGTAAAAAGAGCGCGTACGATAGCTTAATAGTAGAAGTAGCGAAGGCGCCCACAATCCGTCCAACCGTGGAGTTCCAAATGACCATGGACCCGTCGCCCAACCTAGTGGACAGCGCTAGCAATAAACGCAAAGTCGTCGAGAAGCTCGCAGCTCTGTTTGGACAAGAGGAAACTGACAATATTAGGATAGAGAGTATCACTGAAAATCCTACTACAATCAGTTGGTAAGTTTTTATATATATGTACTTTACCCGCAACTTTGTTTCGTGAACTGTTGTCGCGTTATAGGTTGATAATAGATGGCGCTTATCAATGTTATCATATCCTGTAGAAATAACAGGATCTCTATAGCCTATATGTTACCCCGGTGTGTAAGGAATAATGCCAAATTTTATCGCTATTGGTTTAGCGAATTTGCCGTGAAAGAGTAACAAACAAACCACTCTATCTGAAGAACAAAGTTATATCTCCCATGTATAAGCTTAGCAAATGTGACTTTATTCTTTGAATAGGGCAATACGTCCATACAAACTTTTGCATTCATGATATTTTGGATATGAAACTGGTAAGAGTAACCGCAACTTCGTTCGCCTTGACTTTGGTATTTAAATACCTTCAATTATTTGCTATATTGGTTTTCCTTTATTCCTTTCTTTATTTACTCGGAAATTTTCTTTTCCTATATGTAAGTTAGTTGTTAGTTCGAGATATATATCTTTAATTGTACTAAATTTAATCTATATTGCTTTAGCGGAGTATCTGTGAAAGCTTAACACACAGAAGGACAGACTTTCACATTTACAATATTAATATTGTATATACTGAGGCTTAATTTAACTTTAGTTAGAAGAAACGTTTTTAAGTGGACCAATATTGCTTTTCAATTTAATGTTTAAAATATTGGATAGGGTAACATATAGGATAAAGAAATTCGTTTTTCTTTAGGAAACCGGTTAGGAACACAATGAAGAATGAATAAATATATTAATGAAATTGAAGGTACTTTAACGCTAAGGCAATAAAGTCGGTACATACGAAGTTACGATCACCATTTGTAATAAATAAAAATTCAATAATACAAATGTAAAGTTACATATTTTATTAGTAAAACATTTTAGTGTCGATATTAGTTAAACAATAGAAACTTCTTCGCAGGTACAATACTAGCCTTCCAATGGACAGATGTCCGAAACGCGAAATCGAAGAACTACGAAGGATGATAATCGTCGACGAACGCGGTTCTGTTGGAGGGAATCTCAAAGAACACGTGGACCAAGTGTTCGACAAAGACCTTAAAGTTATGTCGATTCGTCTCATCCCTCTAGGGCTGTGTGCCGAACAGAACACTAAGATGCCTAAATCAATGGTACCAACCCAGCCTGGGCCTAACTTGCAGAATAAGGCTACAAACGCCAGTCCAGAGTACTCCGACTATTTGGTGACGTTCGTGATACCGGCGGTCGTGATCGTTTGTATGATCGTTGTTGCGGGCATCATTGCGTGCGTACTTTATAGAAGGCGGAGAACTGGTAAGTAACAGCCAATAATTTTCCAGTAACAGTAAAAAAATGGAATTGTATTCTTCATTTCCATTAACGTAAAAACGTGGAATTGTATTCTTCTTTTCCAGTAACCTAATGAAATTGTATTCCTCTTTTCCAGTAACACAAAAATGAAATTGTAATACATATTGAAAATTCAAAATTCTTGTCTTAAGGGACTCAAAGTAATGCCAAATTCTTAAACGGTACTAAACTATCTTGCAACCCATGGGAATATATTTAGTGTTTAACTTTGTGTTATTCTGTTGGGACTAAATTAACACGTAAATGAACGATGAAAGAAAATTTCTATTGCTTAAGTACTCTTTTAATTCCATACAATTATAATAATAGAGGAGGAAAGTCAGCTTAAAATGTGCCCTATTACAATTAAGAAAAAGCAAATGAGACGGCATCTATCTGTCTCTTTTTTTGTGTGATTAGACAAAGATGAAGTATACGAGTTTCGTCTTCCCTCTTATTATTTATTACGTCACTATCACTTACAGTTCCCCCTACTCAATGTTTAATTCTCAATTCAAACATTAAGTCTACGCTCAAAGATTATCAAAAATCTAGTATATACCCACGGAATAGGCGCTTATTACATTGGAATTAAAACTTGTGTGTTTAATTGATAATAATTAATATATTATGTTTTACATAATTTGCGGTGAAAGAAAATAACGTGACAAAACATCTGCAAAAAATTATCTGTGATATTTAAAAAATGTAATTTGTTACTATACTTCAAAAATACTGCATAGTGTAGTCGACTTCTTAATCAATTTCAACATCAATTGTAACAGAATAACCATTTTTTTCCCAAAAATAAGTATAAAAATAAAACTATGATATTCTGTGTTATTCAGCGTAATGATATGTGTATTTAAAATAATAATAACTTAATACCAAATAGAAAATAGTAGAATATGATTATTTAAAGTTATGTGAGATATATTTTGTACTGAGTTGACAGTTATATACGTAAAAATCGTAAGTTTGTAGCTAACTAACTTTGTCATCTAAACTATTCATAGATTCTATTTAACATCAAATCTTCATAATTTTTATTAATACTCAAGTATTTTAAATATAGCGGATGCAAATTCTTGACACGAAAAAGGTGAATTGTTATTAATATTTATTATAGCACCTCAATTTAGACCTAATTAGATTTCGCTCTTATAGAATGTGATGCTTACGAACAATATATCCAAATTTGCACCTTTCTTTGTGTTCTAATGAATCTACACCTGCACAGTTGTTTTTTTAGTGAATTACTATGCAAGCGCTAAATATAGTAGCACAGAATCGTCCATTAAGGATGTCCCCTGTAATGTGTAAAGGTACCTCTAAACAACTAATTTTCCAAGTCCATATCATAGACGCATGTACGACGACTAAATTGTGAGACGCTACGATTGCGCCGAGTTTTTGTCATTTACAACAAAGGGAGAATTCAAAATCATCGTATTTTACTAGCAATAGAATTTATTTACTTTTACACCTTTATAAGTAGATTAAACTATTAAAACAAATTTGTTTTGAATTAATTAATCAACTAAAATTTCGCAACTATAACATTAAGGGCGTTATATGGTTTACTAACTTTTACCCGCAACTTTGCGTGGACTGTTGTCACGTGTTAAGTTGTGATAGAGTGCGCTTTTCAAAGTCATCATATACCTGTAGAATTAACAGGATTTCTATAGTCTACATGTTATTCCGGCGTATAAAAAATAATTGTACCAAATTTTTATCGCTATTGGTTCAACAGATCTGCCGTGAAAGAGTAACAAATACATCCATTCTCACAAACTTTCGCATTTATAATATTAGTAAGAAGTAAGATAAGATTGATATAGGTACATTTCAATAACTTTCCCCAAATATAGATGTTTCACTCTGTTTCAAATGCAGGTCATTCTTTAAGAAAGACCATACATATTATTTGTACTAAGATATTAAAGCAATACTTTGATGATAAACAGGTAAGATGAGCGTTGGTGACGAAGAGGAACGTCAAGCGTTCCGGTCTAAAGGAATTCCAGTCATATTCCAAGACGAGTTGGAAGAGAGAGCGGAAGCGGAACCAGCGGATAAAAGCCCCGTTATCATGAGAGAGGAGAAACCACCACTACTTCCCCCCGCGCCTGAATACCGAGCAGGGGATGACGCACCATATCGCCCCCCACCTCCCTTCGCCGCTTCTCGTACCCCCCCTCGCCCAAAAGCCACACCCACATACAGAAAACCCCCTCCATATGTACCGCCATAAAACTGTAAAACCCGCTTTAGTATAGAAACCCGTTTACACAGTTAATATAGACGTAGCTGAGAGCTTATCTACTATACTGAATTGCATACAACTTGCGATAATTTGAGATCAGACTGGATACAGTATTGCCAATTCATATATCGTCCATATCCATGGTTAATCGAACCAAAATAATTCTTTCTTGTCTACGGTGATTCCTCAATCCTAGGAATCTTACTTCAAGTTTATTAGTAGTAATATTTCACAAATTTATGGGACACCCAATATAGCCTTTTGAAAAAGAGCCCCGTCCAGCTGTTAGGCTTATCATTAATTCAAAAAAGAAAATGATAGTGGTGTTGCTAGCCTTAAAAATGAAATTAACATTTTTAATTTAGTATTAAAAAACGGAAAATTCGTTAGTCGAAAATTCATCAATGGGTCAATAAATAAAAGCATTAAATAAATTATACCGGGTATCGATTACGTTAAGTAAAAAAAGGTATATCAATTAATATATTTGACGAGCAATCGACTTTTTTAATTGAATTTTGTCTATAAAACTCATCTCTCATCTTTCTCTACGTCTATAAACATACAGCCAAACGGGCAAACAAATTATATCATATATTCGTTCATAAGAAAACTAGTCGACGCATATGTTTTCAACAACTCGATTTATACATTAATTCGATCATTTACATTTAAGAAAAGGTGTTAATTAAAAATGCATTTATTAAGAAAAAAAATATATAAAATTAAGATAACTTAAACGAACCTCATATCGACTTAAAGGAATTGTGCACAATTATAAGTGACTACGAATTTCTTGTAATTTAAGTGATGACTTAGTAGTTTGAAGTGTAGATGAAATACCGCGTTATTGAGATGTTAATGAATCGAAAACCTCAAAATAAATACAACTAGAATGTTTTACGAATAGTCGAATATTATTAGTAGATGGTGTGTTTAAAATATCTTACGTTTTGAAACTGCAGTAAAAAAACTAAACTATGTAATTACTTTTATATTGTTCGGGCTGCAATAGTGAGACAACTCTAAAAACAGGTTATTTGGACAAGAAATAAGTGTAGTTAAAATACACACTATTTTCAGCAGCAATACTACTAGAACTCATAATTCAATAATAAGCCGTTCGTTTAAACAAAATAAAGCATTTTTTATGCATTTGCCTTAGCAATTAAATCTTTAAAGCCATTTTTTTATCTCAAAACATAAGTTTTTAAGTTGTGCCACTATTGCAGCCCATGAGCGATATATCTATAGAAGTATACTTAGACACCACAGTCTAAAAATCTTACCAGTAATTCAATTCATAATTATCTGTTATTATAGAAAACAGTTAATATCTTTATATAACAGCGAATTTAAATTAGAATTTTTGGTAAAAATTAAAGGACATTTTTAATCGCATGCCATTACATAATTTGGATTGTATGATTTTTAAATTGTAGTAATTGCATCAAAAATAAAATTTTTCAACTGCTGTTTCAAGCTATAATGGTATGGTAAATACAACGGAATCATCTAAATTACATAATATATAAGGCTAGACCAAAAACAGTTTATGCGTGTTGGCTAATTGCGTGCCATTGTTTAAAATTTGTTAAATAATGATGTACTTTTAATAAACATATCTAATTGTAACATTAGCCTTTAGTGTAGTTCTTCCACAAAAAATATTATAGGTAATGTGTGTAGTAAACTGTAGAACACAATGTTGTGTTAGAGAGATTGTGAAGACTTGAGCACACGTGTTTTTATCAATGTTAATGTGATTCGACATTTTGCCTTTCACTTAAGGCTTTATATATGCTCCGTTAAGGAGTTTTTTGGATTTAAGAGTTCTTTATGAACGTCACATCAGCTTTTGTATACAAATTCATAGATAGATTAATTACATTTAGAAACATTTCAGATGAGGTCGTAGTAGCGATGTGAAAAAAGAACGATTATTTTTCTAAAATAATCGATTTTTAATCATCGTCAATTTTTTCATCAAAAATCGATTATTTTAATTAATCATCTTTTTCTTTATTACTTTTTTTTGTTTTTTAAGATAATATAAGCATTGTTGGAAGGAACCAATGCAGCCAAATTACACATTTTAATTGAATTTCACAAGCAGCGCATCTGTTATTTCTGGGTAGATGTCCACTTTAAATCGCCTTTATTGAAATTAATATTAAAAAGGCAATTTGTCAAATAGTCAGGAACAAAAACTATTCAAAAATCGATTTATTTTAAAGTGAAAAAAAGAAACAATAATTTATTAATCGATTTTTCTACTCCATAACACAGTTACAGTCCATGTTACAGTTGTATGCTGAACCTGTGCTATGGCAACTTTGAGTTATAAAATTATAAATATATATTCAATTTGATTTATTTAAAAATTTGTGTACAATAGCTTTTGTTATATTCTTACACTTATTAGCCATCAGATAAATTAAAAGTTAAAGAAATGATAAGAATATTTTGCTATAATTGGCGATGAAAGAAAATCTATTCAATACTGAATGTAAAAGTACACATAACTAATGCCTTGTACATGTGGAATATATTTTAGCATTTAATAGAGTTTTGTCATCACTGTTTATAGCAATGTATTTTTAGAATTATTATTGTACTGTGAACCTCGGTAGAGTCTGTCTGTTTGTAAATTAAAAACGCTTTCACACTGCATAAATTTTATAAGTATAAAACGTGGGTTGTTGACAATTATTCAATTAGCTGGCGTGTATATTATAATAACATGTGTTATACAACTGACTTTAGTTTTAGGCTACGAATAGATATTTTTTAAGAATAAAGTATCATTTTGTACTTGTCTAATTATTACCATAGGCGTAAGAATAATCAAATTATGTAAGCGATAGGGACTTAAAACGAAATGAGCTATATAATAACTTTTCCTTTGGATGTATTTTTTTGTCTATTATATACTCATTTAGAATTTTGCATTTATAGATCTTTTTAAACTTATACAATTTTATAGAACAACCGAATGTTTCTTTTTAATATTATTATTCTGTTCATTTCTAAGTAGTTGTACTTAATAATGTCCACACTAAGCCGTACCATTTTATTTTAATTTCAATTATTATCTATGATAAAGCTATTTTGATCAAACACCATTCATCAAAACGCACATAATTTATGTAATTATTGAGTTTTTTTTTTCTAATTTAATAAAATGGTCTAGTGATTTACTAGTTTTATTTATTTCGCTTTCAGTGTTCGTATAGTCCACTTAATTAAAAAAAAAATGTACTTAACGTTTTTAAGCATAGAATTTTAAAAAAAGTAGTTAATTATTGATAGGTCAAGTTACTGAAAATTCTGCTGGTTGGAGATTTGTATTTGAATCAACTAATGCAATAGTAATTTACACATCTCAGTATTGTTTGTGAGAAAATTATTCTATAGATGTGAGCTACTAAATAAAGTGAGAGAATACAAAATTTACACAAAAATTCAGCAAGTTTTCAAAATCGTTAAAAGTTAGGATTTGGCATAAATAGGAGCATAAATTTTTAAATGACCACACTGTTTGTCGTTTGACTTCTGACAGATATCAGCAATGTTGCCATCTTAGTAGATTTTCCACTAAAACTGGTTGTTTTAATTCCCAGTTTAGTGGCGAAATATTGCTTTTAGTGGCTAGTGGTTCTTTTTGGTGGTTGTGGTAAAATATATTAGTAGTTAAAAAATTAGATAAACTTGCATTTTACGATGAACTTTATATACCTGTTCGTTTTCCTTTTTGAATATTCATATCTACAGGTGTACAAGCTTAAATCCGCTGTTTGCTCATGGTTGGTGTTAAAGGTTAATGAGCATATGAATGGGATATGACCATGCCATATTTTTATTTTTAAGTGTACGACCTCTGTCAACAATATTGAGTCAACATTATTTGTCACTTCATACAAAATCATACTTTGTTTCAACCCATAATCATGGCTTATTTTGTGCCAGAATGCTTGTAGAGGCCTACAGCTACAATCAATTATCAAATTGAGTTTTTCTCAAAAAGAAGTTTAAGTTAGAAGAAGAAGAACAAAAAGGAAAGGTTAAAAAGATCGGAAAATGGGTGCTACATGAATTGGATGATAGGCAGGTGGAGCGGCGCCACAACACATCTTGCTTGTCAGACACAAGAAAAACGTCGTTTCGGAACGGGACAGAAAAGTGGATTCATTCTGAGAATCCGAAACAAAAAAACCGCGGGTTCATCCCGGCCGACCATCAATGTCCACTCCAAGGCCGAATCGCTTCGGGTGGAAGACGATGCGTATGGTGCCATCAGCGGGGCATTATTATCTATTATGAAGTGCTGAAACCTGGTAAAAGTATCGAAGTGTACCGTTACCACCCACAGATAATAGAATTGTGGCGTGTTATGAAGGAAAAAAGGCCAGAATATCAGCTATGAAAAGTTGATTTTCCTCCATGACAATGCTCCATCACACACATCAAAAAAGATTCAAAATTCCATACCGCTTTTACCAGACCTGGCACCATCCGACTATCATCTGTTTTTGTCGGTGTGCCATTTGTTCGCTGAGCAGCAGATCGCTTACACCAAAATTGGCTCGATGAGTGGTTTGCCTCGAAAATGGAACAATTTTTTTTTGGTATATTATCCATTTTCCTCCTAATATTTTTCTCTTATACTTTGTACGCAGGGATTTCTCACTTCATATTATTTTCTGATAAATACTTATACTTAGAAGTTAGAAGGGTTCACCGTTCAGTGAAGCTCGTGGGTTCATAATTATTAATTTTGGTTTGTGTTCATCATCATCATCATGAAGTCATGATGATTTGTGTTCATCATCGTCATGAAGTGAATGGTCGAGTAGCGAAATGTAAATTTATTTTGTATTAATTTGTTAATTTTTTTTTATAAGTAATAATAAAGGAAACTAATTATTTGTATAATTATTTTTTTTCATAAAAAAAAAAAAATTTGTGGAAAATTTAGCGGTCAGCGGTCATTTAGAGTGAAGAATTTGTGTTTGTTAGTGGTTTTCTGGTGGTTTTGAAAGTTGAATCTGGTGGGAAGCTTGTTCAACCGTTGGCAACACTAGATATCAGTTGTCAATGTCAAAAGATCCTAAATCCTAATTCGTTTCTGAGAATTTGGAAAATAAACAAATTTAAATCTACGATATCTTAGACATAAAAAGGATAATGAATAAGTCTTCAATTACAAACAGTGACCAGTGCCCAAAACATCTTAAACAATTCAATTTAACACGACTTCGTCAATCTTTAAAATATAGGCCTGAAATCTTGAAATTGATTCTGAAAATGAGAGAACGTATCAAAATTAAAAATGTTTTATTGTGCCGACTAAGACGGCAACTTAAAACGGTAACACATTAAAAATTTTATTTATATTTTTGTAAAACCAGCCTATTAGCCAGCCACTGTAGTTGAAATTTCTTTCTAGGAGCTTTGTAAGATAACCTCTTCGTATACTCAAACTGACCCTATAGCAGATTTAAAAATAGAAATCGATCTAGAAAATATAGAGAATAAACACGACAAACAAGATTCCTGTACACAGACTACAAATGAAGATATATCAGATGAGTTACTATGTAATAATATAAGAGAAACTACCAACGTTTTAGATATTGATTGTGTGGAAAATCAACAAAATAAAACTTCTAATGATGGAGAAAGTAATGGAGTTTCAACTGCTTGGGACACACCAAATGATGGTGATAGTAAGAAAAGTATTGCAGAACAAGTTAAGGAAGTTGCTCAAAATGCTTTGCAAGAGACTGGTATGGTGTATGTAGAGTCAGCAGGAATGTACTATGACTATAAAACTGGTTATTACTATAATTCTGTAAGTTATTGAAATTAGAACAAGTTTTTTTCTATATTTTAGGGATTATTTTTCTTTATTCTGTATTTTTATTTATTTCTCAAGAAATAAGAAATCAATCTATTTGTTCCTGAATTTTCTTTACTGCAGAAGTAAATGGCATGGTAAATTTTTCTCCCAATAGAAGATAGATATTTAGTTATTATCTAAATCACTATTACAGAGCAAGTTTAGCAAATTTTAATAGTTCTAAGTTAGGAATTAAAAAAATAATTGTAAATAATTATAAGTGTGCCACACACATCAATATAGAAGAGGTAAAGGTAACCATATCTCTAATTCTTATATAACACTATTCTTCTTTACTGAATTACTTGTTAGACATTCTTGATATTGGTAGATTACTTATTTAATTGTATTTTTCAATGTAAAAGCCTGATTTAATGCTGATAATAACTTAGTTCAAAGATAAATAATTGGCAAGAATAACATAAAATTTTGTAAAAAAAAATTGAAATTTTTTCGTAAAAAGCTGGAATGGCCTATTTAGATTATGTAAATATGTATAAATGTTCTTTATTTCACCCTTGTATAATATCCTTTAAAGATGCTTAATTAACATTGATTATATATAGTTAAAACATTGTGATGAAACATATGGTTAGAGAATTCTTGGGATTTAATTTTCCAATTTGCATGAGAGAGTCCTTGTGATTGTACGCTTTATATTAGAAAAGTATTTGACTAGCAAAAAAATATTAATATTTACTGATTTGATTATATTTGCAATTATACTTAAGAAACAATGGTTTTTCTTTTACAGGAAATTGGCCTTTACTATCACACAAATACAGGTTGTTACTATTATTATTCTGATGAAAAAAAGACATTTGTCTTTCATTCATATCCTGACAAAAGTGCAAAATGTCAAACTTTAAAGTCTCATGAACATAGAAAGGTATGAAAAATATAGTTACAAAAAATTAAATTTGTTTATAATATAAATACATATATTATATATATATTGAAATGTATTAATCTTTTGTGTATATATAAAAAAAAATTTTTGGAATCTCGGAAACGGCTCCAACAATGTTCCTGAAATTCAGCATGTAGGGGATTTTGGGGGAAAAAAAATCAATCTTTATATATAATTCGTGATAAAATACTTAAGGTTTATACAGTTAAAAATGTACTTATTTCATTCATCATTCTCTTTCGCTTGTTCCACTCTAAGTGGGGTCGGCACATGTTTTAAACATCTTGTTACATTTACCAGTTTTTACGACTGCCTTATTGTCAACTTACTTTACAAATACTGTAAAATGTTTTAATTTATGTATGAAAATAATCTCTAACCTTTTTATTTTTCATTTCAGGCACCCCAATCTGATGATATAGAAAACCTAACGAAAAAATTGAATCAGGTTTCACTACGAGGCACATCTGCCTTAGGTAAATAGAATAAGAAGTAGCTTCCAAATACCAACGTCTCAAATGTTATCTTACAGGAAGAAGATGGTGAAACTAAGTCAAAACGAAGGAAAATCACTAAAGACTCAAAGAAGAAGAAAGAGGAACGAATATCAGTGAAAAAAGACGATCAAGATGAAAAAATGGAAGTCAGTAATGAAGAAAACTCAAATAATGTTAAAGAAAATGTTGAAGCTGAGAAATCAGATAAGGAGTTGGAAGATGGCGAATGCAGTGAAACTGAAAGTGAGGCGTCGATGGATGCTGTATCAAATGCAAGCACATCCACTGCAAGTGATGATGGTAAAAGGCGACCTCCAAAAATTTTATTTATACTAAAAAGATGAGAAGTGCAAGACTGAAGTTGGTATGGTCATGTTATGAGGAGGGATTAAAATCATGTGACCAAAAGAGTTTTAAATATGTATGTGGATGGATGTATGGCTAGGGGGAGGCTGAAAAAAAGATGGATGGATTGTGTGAAAAATTATATGCATGTTAAAGGAGTGGCACCAGAGTTGACGAATGATAGAGGAGAATGGAAGAAGAAGACATATTGTACCGACCCCACTTAGAGTGGGATAAGGGTAGGAGAATGATGATCATGACTAACATATAAGCTGAAATATTCTTTGAGTGTTAGATAGAGGATTTCCATTTATCGAGGAAGACTATAAGCTATATAACATCACGCTGAGATGAATATGAGAGGAGCAGAAATAACAAATATTATGAAAACGTCTTTAAAGCTTTCCTTGCGTGCGCTGATTAACGGTGAAAGTTATCCAAAAATCATGTATTACAAAATTGATCCTGTGTAAAAGTTCTAAATGAAAGTCCGCGATAGCATATGTCTAAGGTTAACTCGTTTTAACCATTATTATGGTTATCAAAATACTATATTACGGTTTTAATCTATCCACGCGGTCGGAGCCGCTAGCGATTGCTAGTAATAATATAAATAAATATTTAAAATTATGAAAATAGACCGGTGGGGTCGTCACATATATATTATAAACATGTCACGTGATTTGGCTACGTATTTTACGAACGGTCCCCTGCCTGACGTCAAATTACCTTTTGCGACACCTCGGTAAGAAATGAGTATGGTCTATTTTACTCAGTCGGATACTACACGGCGGGTCAGCTTACCTTAGTCGCCCTTTATGATACCTCGAAAAGAAATGAGGGTGATCTATTCTATTTAGCCGGATACCATACGGCGATATCCAACGGTTAAATCATTAATTTTTAAATACCTTTATTGTTTCAGAATCATTTGCCAAACATCATCCGCCATGCATGCGTATTATCGTCCGAGAGACAAACTTGCCGAAGCTAAAGGTTGGCACTCTGTACCTTATCACTAAAGATGGAGGCACAGTTGGCAGAGAAGGGGACCACCATTCTATAATCCTAAAAGAACACAACGTTTCCAGGGTATGCATATCTTTAATATTAAGTCATATGTAAATAGTAATATATAAGTAGTAAAACTAAAGGTACGGTTTGTTACTATCCCGCTGCTGAGCATAGGCCTCCTCTCCCGGTGTTTGGCGAGAAGGGTTGGAGCTAAAACCTACAACGCTGCTCCAATGCGGTTTGGTATGTTACACATATCCCTAGAATTCTCTAGAGATGCAGGTTTTCTCATGATGTTTTCCTTCACCGAAAAGCGTGTGATAAATTGCAATTAACAAATACACATAAGTTTTAATAGAAAAACTCATTGGTATCTGCCTGGGTTTTGAACCAAAGGTCGTCTCTAGAGAGTCATAATATATCTATATATATAAAAGAAAGTTGGTCGTAGTTACACTATTTATAACTCAAGAACGGATGAACCAATTCGGCTAAAAATTGGTGCACAAGTTGCTTAGAACCAGGAGACGGACATAGAATACTTTTATCCCGTTTGAGAGCATTTATTTTATCCCTTCAAGTCACTATAAAACGTGGTATAACAAAAATAACTATGACATGGAATAACTGTAGTATATGAGTTGAAATATTCCAAAGATAGCAGGGAATCTTCATGGTATAAAGTAAGGGGAACTGTTTTCATCCAAATTAACGCGTGCGGGCCACGGGCAGTAATGAATAAAACAAAACTACTGGATAGCTTTTAATCATTTTTTTCACTGAGTGACATAGGCTATATATTTTATACCCGTGCGAAGCCGGAGCCGGACCACTAGTATAAAATAATAATTAATTTACTTAAATTCTTGTGAAATTATCATGAAGAGGCCTGTTGGTAAAACTAGATCAGTTAAAAGGAAATAGTAGATTTAAAGGGAGAAATACAAGTCGAAAATAGGCATTTTTCGTGTTTTTTTTAGAGGATAAGAATATTCAATATTTCAAATTATCATTTGGTCAAAAGTGTTTAGAAAAAAAATATTTTTTTTCGAAATTTCAAATGTATTTCCCTCCTTAATACTCTCCACCATATCTCTCAGTTATTTTTTATATACTTATTTAGTTTTGTCTTCAGATTAAGATTAAGATTTAGATTTAAGTAACAATTATCGCCATTGAAAACCAGCGTTAAGGTACACTAAACTTTAGCTGAGTGGTGTTCCAATTTGTAACATCACATTTCTGTACATTCTTCTTCTTACTTTTACTGTTATCTATTAAATAAATAAATAAATAATGTGGTCAATAAAGTTTTATAGACTTATAATGTATTGATCTTGACTTAAACAAAAGAAATCAGTGCTTAAATAAAAATCTTATAAAAAAATTAATTGAACCATATATAAAAGCACAGATTACATTTTTTTATGCAGAATCACCTAGACATCAAATACGATATGGATAAGCGAGCATACTTCGCTATTGATTTGGGCTCAAAAAATGGCACTCTTCTCAATGGTACCCGCATGTCTAGGAGCCAAGAGATTAGTTCTCCGATTGAGGTAAATATCATTTAACCATGTATTTTCAAAATATTTATTATTCAAGTAAACTTGCAAATAAGTGCTGTTGAATCGTCAATATTACTTCTAGTTCGTAAATCTGAAACTACAGCGTTTCTAAATCATTGTCCTACGCTAAGTGGTGTCACAACATGTTTTCCTAATCCTATCTCCTATCATTCGTCAACTATGGCGCTACTCCTTTTACATGCATGTCATACTTTACACAATCCAATTATTCTTAGGTATTCTTCTTAGATATTTGACTAGGGGGAGGCCCCTAGTCAAATATCCTTGCACATTAACACTCGTTTGGTCAAATATTCAAATTGAAATTATTCTTTATTCAAATAAACTTGTAAACGAGTGCTTTTGAATCTTCAACTCTACTGCAGGTTCGGAAAGCTGTTCCTACCGAGAAGAGCCAGCAAGAAACTCGGCGGTTGCTCTTTTCAAAATATAATTCTTATGACTAGTTACATGAGTTATTACTGTCTTGTACAGGGTCGAAGAGTTGCTACATCCACGCATTTTTATCATCCAAGTATTCCTAATTAGTATAGTAGGTTTTCTGTATTAGCCTTTTATTAATAGTGTTTTTAAACTGCTGTAATGGCAAAGCTAAAATTGATTGCGGAATTTTATAATAGAATCATAAATACCCATAACTTATAACTTTCATACCTCCTCATTACTTAACCATGACATCTTAATCTTGCACTTTGATATAATGGACGCAACTGTTAGACTTCCTCTTGTACAAACACCCTTGGACTAACTGTTAAACATGTCATAGTCGCGTCATTTAACCACGCTTTGCTTCCTATTCAAATCGCATGCGTGACCATGTGACTTTTGATACAATGGGAACAGCGTGTGTAGTACGAATTTTTCAACCTATACGATCACGTTAGACAATTTATATGACGCTGCAACAGTAAAATCTACACCATCTGCGCCATACATATTGGCGTTACGCTAATGCGTTTGAGTAGGTTAAACAAACTCTCACTAAGCACACTGTTTTCTGCATTCCGCGATGAGTCACAAGGGAAGAATATATTTTATTTTTGAGTGCAACTTTTTTGTTAACACTGACCTCCCTGACTCGGCGTTCTTCGTTCGATACTGGTATTTTAATATTCCACAGTCTAAGCAATCTTGCTAGCTTATTGTATAATTTCTTAAGGCACCCTGTTGGGCGGATATGAACAGTTTGTATAGGAAAATAGGAAAATAAAATTGTTGTTTTTACTTTTTATCTTACAATTTATTCATATTCCCTGACTTTTCAAACATTCATTGAACTTCCAATTCCAATTTCCAAACCAAAAGATAGATTAAGAGCCCTAAAGTAATTTTTTTTTGTGTAGGTCGTCCATGGCAGCACAATCCAATTGGGTGTGACAAAACTGCTTTGTCACATTCACGCGGGAAATGACACGTGCGGTCACTGCGAGCCGGGACTCATACTGGAAAGTAAGAATTGTTTGTTATGTAGCCTATAATCGACAATGTATTAGATTGAAAATAATAGAATAACGGATTTAATGAACTAAATTAAACATTTTCATCTTAGTATTTGAAAATTAGTAAACTTAAAAGTAATGTTTCCCGTAAGAGATAAATAAGCTTAGCACAAAAAACAACACAGCGCACACCATATTCGCATACTCGCGATAGTTTAAAAGAAAAAAGAAAAAATAAATAAAATTAGACATCTCACCACGAATAGATGTGCTATTTGTCTGATCTAATAAATAAAGGTAGAACACTCAACATCTCAAAGATGGAAAAACATCTTATAGTCCTATAGAGTCTTCTTTAGATCGGAACTGACTTTCATACGAAAAACTCCTTTTTCAAATAATTCTCCCATACGTTTTACAAACCTGTACTTTCTTATACTCCTCTCTATAGAAATAGGCGTTACTTTGCGGAACTTCAAAGTACAGAAGATAGAATAAAATAACTTTGCTGTAATCCGCGTTTGTTAAGAATACATGCAATGCTAAGTGTATGAAGTAGGCAACAATTACATACCACATACATGCAGGACAAGTCGCCATACGTATCACAAGACGCCGCCAACACCAACACTCCATACAAAGCACTACACACACTCACTACCCTCTACGATCGTTTCGCCCCGTAACCGAAGCATCATCAGGAGGATAGGCTCCACGAAATCAAACAACAACAAAATCAAATAACAATCAGCAAAGTAATTTTATTGTAACTTCTTTGTCCCCTCGTTAAGTATGATACTTGCCATAAAAAATCAATTATATTGTACTAGTCGTGCCCCGCTTATAATAGGTAGTCAATAATAGGCTTCTATTTTATAGCTCAAGAGAAAGAAAAGCAAGTCGCATACACACGTACATGCAGCGTGAAGAAGCAACATCAACTCGAGTTAGCCCGTTTGAAGAATAAATACGCGCCAAAGCCGTTAGAGATAGAGGAGACAGCGTACAACGATAGAGCACAAGCGAGAAGAGAGAAGGTCGGGTCATCGCACCACTCGGAGAAGACGCAGAGCAGTGACATCAATACGTAAGTTTTTATCTCCAAAAAGTGAGAGTAATCATATGTCCAGAAGTGGGATAGTAATAAGCCGATACTTTCCTTTTATTAGATAATCATAAAAGGAAAGTATTGGCTTATTACTATCCCACCTTACTCGTCACACGGCTTATCAACATCACCTAGTTTTGCCTTTACACAAGTTTAGAAATTATCTCAAAACGATGTTGCTACATAAAGCTTACTATACTATTGAGGATTTGAGTGATAGTAGCATATCTTAACTGCAGTCAGCTACGCATCTAGCTGCAACGATTATCTTGTAACCATCAAATTGTAATAATTAAGTAATAATTTAAAAGATTAGCCACCGAGTCTCTTGCTGGTTCTTCTCGGTAGGAGCAAACCGAATCAGTGGTAGCTTCTTTAAAATATTTGACGATTCTTAAGTACTGTAAACAGTCCACTTGAATAAAGAATATTTTGAATTTGAATCGATGCACAATATAATTGGTTTTAACGCTCCACACATACCAAAATTAAAGTAACATTATCAAATTGATTGAAATCTGTTACGTTGGTAGCTAAGAAATACGAACATATGAACTTGTAAAACACTTGTGCACGCGATGTTACGTTGGTGACTAAATATGATCATAAATTCAAAATTAAAATATTCTTTATTCAAATAAACTTGTAAACATGTGCTTTTGAATCATCAACTCTACTGCTGGTTCGGATAGCTGTTCCTACCGAAAAAAGCCAGCAAGAAACTCGGCGGTTGCTCTTTTAAAAATATAATTCTAATTACTAGTTGCATATGAACTTTAAAGCACTCCAGCGATCTTGCATTGGCAAAATATCTAACTGGCAACTCTTTTCGGACAGGTTTATAGCACCAGAGAACAAAGGCTTCAAATTGTTAGAGAAAATGGGCTGGTCGAAGGGCGAGGGACTCGGCAAGGATAGTCAGGGAGACCAGGAGCCTGTGAGTTAAATATACCTTATAAATTATAACCATCTACATAGATTTTTTATACACAAAGTAGGTCTACCATGCCATTGAGTACAAGTGCACGATAAGAGGCCCATACTTATATTTTTCTAATCACATAAAACAGAGGGTTATAAAGGTAACCTCATTTGCTCTGTTTTTCGATGGGCACATTTAATTTGGCTGTTCTAACGTAGTATAATATTTTAACTATCTACCGTACCGCTGTAAGTTTTCAATATATCTATATGGGCAATATTTACTAGTGTAACCTTTGACTTTGTTTGTGCCAGTATAAGCGTTTCAGCGGGAAAATTTTTTGACACTGATTTTCACGCGGGTGAAGCCAATGGCGCATCTAGCTGCTCATCATCATTCTCCTGCCCTTATCCCACTCTTGAGTGGGGTAGGCACAACATGATATGAACATGTTGTCACATGATTCGGCTTCGTAATTTACGACCGGCCGCCTGCTTGACGTCAACTTACCTTAGTTGTATTTTTTCGACACCTCGGTAAGAAATGAGGGTAGTCTATTCTACTCAGCTGGATACCATACGGCATATTAGAAATTTGATTTTTGATTGTTTGATTCTTTGAACGCAGTAATCTCAGGAAATACTGGACCGATTTGAAAAATTATTTCAGTGTATGATAGTCCATTTATTGAGGAAGGCTGTATAGCATCACGCTATGATCAATAGGAGAGGAGCAGCAATTTAAAATAGGATGAAACAGGCAAAATTTAAAGCTTTCCTTGCGTGCGCTGAGTAAACGGTTATAGTTATTCAAAAAATCTTATAATTAACTCACGATAACTACTTTTATGTTCGAAATTTCAATTTGGGAAAAATATTGTGACATGCTGATGTCCATGCGAGCCAAGCTGCAGGCACAGCTAGGTTATAATATTAGTATGAATGCATGGTATTGCATTAAAAAAAAAGTAACGGCCTGTTACTATCGCACTGCTGGGAATAGGCCTCTTCTCTCCGTTTTTTTTTTTGGAGAGAAGAATTGGATCTAAGACCTACCACGCTGCTCCAATGCGGATTGGTAGGTTACACATATCCCCAGAATTCTCTAGAGATATGCAGGTTTCCTCACAATGTTTTCCTTCACCGAAAAGCGTGTGATAAATTGCAATTATCAATTAGACACATAAGTTTTACTACAAAATTCATTGGTGCCTGCCTAAGGTTTGAACCCTAGACCTTCTCGAAAGAGGCGCACGGTGATACCGCTGGGCTACCACAGCTTAGTATTGCATAGCTAAGTCTCAATTACCTACTTAAATTGTAATTGGCCGCTCGAAGGACAGGATCAGGGGACTAAAACAAGCAGCAGGTACGATAAGTATACCCTACACTCTGTCATTACGTTTCGCAACTCTATATATATTGCAAAATGTTCAATGGTCGTCGGTCAATATAATATGTTCAATTTAATGTTTTGGCTGACCCATTGACAGGTTGCAGTGACCCTGTACCGCCTGTGTATGAGTTTTGGGTTCGATTTCCGCCGAGGAAGAAGCCAACATTTTTTGTTGGTTTTGGATTTTTGTAGTATTTTTAGTAAAATATAGTGCAATTCTTCCGGAAGGTTTAGGTTAGTTAGGTTATTAGTACATTGCCGTCTTATGTAGAATAATTTACACCTACAATTTTAACTTTGAGATTGTAAAAAAAATTGGTCTGCTGAGAGCTATACTCGCGTGTGCCGCGTAAACCGGCAAAGATACATTAAAGTAATATACTAGAGAATTAAAGATCTACAAAAATACTACTAAAGTGTCTGCGACAGCATACCTCTATCTCTTATGGTTAACTCACAATAACTACTTTTATGTTCAAAACAAGGGGCTTAAGTTTAGGGGCAAAACTTTGTGATATAGGTAATAATTTTCATGCGGGTGAAGCCGCTAGCTCAGCTAGTATAGTCTGTACTAATGGTAAATGGAAAAATTTTGAATGTATGCTAGTAATGTTTTCACACCAAAACTACTGGACCGATTTCAAAAATTCTTTCACCATTGGAAAGCTGCATCTTTACTGAGCAACATAGGCTATGTAACATTACGCCTTGTGGTATCCGGCGGAATAGAATAGTACCACCCTCATTTCTTACCGAGGTGTCGTAAAAGGCGAATAAGGTAAGTCGACGCGCCCTATGCTGTCCGACTGAGTAGAATAGACTACCCTCATTTCTTACCGAGGTGTCGTAAAAGGCGACTAAGGTAAGGTGGCACACAGTGTGTTATCCGGTTTAGTAGAATAGACCACCCTCTTTCTTACCGAGGTGTTGTAAAATACGACTATGGTAAGTTGATGTCAGCCAGGCGGCCGGTCGTAAAATACGTAGCCAAATCATGTGAGAACATGTTTATAACATTTTGTGCCGATCCCACTTAGAGTGGGATAATGGCAGAAAGATGATGATGATGGGCTATATAACATTTTGAAAAAAAAAGGGATCTGTTATAAAAATGTAGTGTGTAAAAAAAAAAAAAAATACGCGGGTGAAACCGCGGGATATTACTAGTATAATATGAAGTCGTCCATCATCTAACGTTCAAAAAAACTAGCGCGATGAATTATTATATCTCCATTATGGTTCGACGTGACTAATTAGTTCACCTGAAGAATATATTCAATTTTTTTGTACAAATATTTGAATACAAAAAATTGGGTTAATCGCGAAACGATTCGATTAAATTCAGGTTCTCTCGTGACTTAAATCTTTTTGGCGCATATATTGGGGCACATGTGGTATCCAGGTGAGTAGAATAGACCACCCTCATTTTTTAACGAGGTGTCGTAAAAGACGACTAAGGTAAGTCGACCTGCCGTATGTCATCCGGCTGAGTAAAACCACTTAAAGAATATATTCAACTTTTTTGTACGAAAATTTAAATACAAAAAATTGGGGTCATCGCGAAACGATTCGATCAAATTTAGGTTCTCTCTTCTTAAATCTTATTGGGGCACATGTTGTATCCGGCGAGTAGAATAGATCACCCCCATTTCTTACCGAGGTGTCGTAAAAGACGACTAAGGTAAGTCGACATGCTGTGTTATATCTGGCTGACTAGAATTGACCACCCTCATTTCTTATCGAGGTATCGTAAAATGTAACTAAGGTAAGGCGACCTGCCGTGTTATATCTGGCTGAGTAGAATATACCACACTCATTTCATAACGAGGTGTCGTAAAAGGCGACTAAGGTAAGTCGACCTGCCGTGTCGTATCCGGCTGAGTAGAAATGACAACCCTCATTTCTTACCGATATGTCGTAAAAGACGACTAAAGTAAGTGGACCCGCTGTGTGGTATCTGCTTGAGTAGAATAGACAGAGGTGTCGTTAAATACGACTTAAGTAAGTTGACATCAGGCAGGCGGCCGGTTGTAAAATACGTATCCAAATCAGGTGACAATATGTTTATAACATGTTGTGCCAACCCCACTTAGAGTGGTATAAGAGCAGGAGGATGATGATTGGCACATGTAACATAAATAGTTAAAATAGCAAAATTAATTTTCAGTCAGTATAATTAACTAGCTCCTCGCTTATTCATTTCTAATCGCGGATTATATCAAAATAATACAATTTTATTTTTGTTTTATATACCTCGACGAAATAAAGCCTAATTCTAAAAATTTATTCCATATAAAATAAGGGTGATTTCCCAAAATTTAGTCGCTTAATATATTTCAGTATCCATAAAATCCGTATAATAACATCTAAGCTATATATGATATCAGCTAACTTTTTTTATGTATTTTTAACGTTATATCGAAACACATTACGTCGTAATTGATTTATAAATGCCATATTTATTTTATCTTTACCCGTGAAACCCTAATGGTGTCTGTACACTTTCGCCTGAGAGCACTCGGTTTGTCTTAGCCGCGGCATCTCGGTGGAGTCATGTATGCTCGGAGTGGCCATGTACGCTGTTAAAAGTGAACTGAGACGAGTTCGCCGATAGTACGAGGCGGTGCGAGACCTTTTGACTCGCACACAAAACGGCACGGGACACGAGAGCGGGAGCGGGCGAGACACCTCGAATCAAATCGAGGCGAACCTAGAACTACATTGTAAACCATAGGTGGCCAAACCGCGGCGCGCTGGGTCTATTTGTCGCCCGCATAGCATATGCACCTTTCTTTTCTTTTAATGTACACCTACCACCAAAAGTAGTACGTAGTTAGTATCATATCTCACTACACTGACTAACACAACGCTTAGCTGAATTAAAAAAGCGCGTCACTCATCATTAGTCAAATGAGATCGCGAATCACTGATGAACATTAGAAAAACTGTTTACTAGTAGCTACATCCATGGATATCAACACTGACGCACTTAGTTTTGGGTTATAAAATTAGATGCTTCACTAAAATTTATTATTGTTTATTTATATTGCTATTTGATTCTAAATATTTTTAATCTTAATTAAAATAACAGTTTTTTCTCTTTCCTTTGCATAAAGAATAAATTCAAAAGTAATAATAAAATTATTTCGCTACAATCCGCGATGAAGCAAAATAGAAAATATATATAATGCTAAATGTAGAGTGGACAATCCGATTTCATACCTGATAAATGCAGGATTCGTAAAAACACAAATGCACAAATTTCCACAACCGTCACCAAAATACACAAGCACTACTCAAAACGCAACTACGCAAGGATTTGCGATTTTGTCGTGGTTTCTGCATGTATTATGGATCTCCGCAAAGTAACGTCTAATTCTGTAAATTATTTCAAGAAAAAATTGTTGTGCGGCCCGCAAGCAAATCTCATCTCTAGACTTTGGCCCGCCTGCTAAGAATTTTGGTCACCCATGCCCCAAACTGTCTCACATGTCTCGCCGAAAGTGTACAGACGCCATAAGAGGATTTATTTTTTTCGCAGTGCCCGCCCGTCTGTAGGTCAGCCGGGCGTGGGCCTACCTGCCCATTTAAAACAATTTGCGTACTTTTTTTTCGCCGTTTCGCATTAGACTTGGACGAATGACGGGCTGCCATTAAATTGTGTCCAGACGGTGACGTTAAGGGCATGTGCTTGCTACCACTTTTTTGTGTTCATTATAACAACGTTCCTAATGAAACGTATTATGATGTTATTTTATTTGATGAACGTGGGATTGTGCTAAAAAAACTATACATATTTGTGAATATAAATTGATATAAAATAATAGTAATAATCATATAATAGTATCACTGTATATCCTTATATATACAACTTATAATAATACAAAATAATCACATTTAAATATATATGTATTTAAATAAAAAAATATAAAAAGTAATATAAATATTATTTTCTATATTCGCTATAACCCGCGATAAAATTTTTCTTTTTGAAATTTTTATCGCGGATTATAGCAAAATAATATTTTCATTACATTTTGTATTATGAACCTCCGCAAAGTAACGCCTTATTTTATAAATTAATAATAAATATTACTAAACTACTAAATCACTATCATTTGGTAAAAATCGAATGAACATACGTTTAGTAATTTTAGAGACAGACGTGATGGTTAACTTAGTTTTATAATATGTATTCATTTATATACTCTACAAAGCCTTTCCTTTTGAGTTAGTGTAATATAGTGATAGTGTAGTGTAGTATTAGTGCTACTAAAAAGAACACAAGAACGAAATGTCTCCTATAGAAAGAAAGTAAAAAAAATAATAAGTCATTGGACCTGTTCTTAAAAAAAAGTTAATGTATAAGTTTAGGTTAAATTAAGTTGCTTATTAGCCTTAAGGCTAGATTGCGACTACAATAAAGTACTTCCATTGTGATGTACTTTATAATAGGGGAAAAAAATTATATACTCGTACTATGCATTGATAATGGAACAACTTTTGTAATATTTTTCTTAAAATTAATTTAAATAATAAATCTATGATAATTCATTATTGGGAGTGTGATTATATTTGAATCTATATTTGGATTGAAGTAGGCAAGATTTATTCACACTGAATAGTTTTGTATAATATAGAGAAAAGCTATTAGAAAACAAAACATGTAATAAAATCTGCAAATTAACAGCGGCTCGTGTTACATGTCATAGCTAACATAATCTTTATCCATAAATATGTTGAAAATATTATAAAAGAATTGATAGTTGAAAGATGCGTACATTTCATATAACGAGTTTGGATAAGGATCATTAGGTACTCACAAAGTACACCGTGAATAAACTTTATCCTCTTTACTTAAAGTAAATAAGCACTTTCACCATATTAGGATTCCTGATGTAACATTTTACAACTACGATTTCTATCACAACTTATGTTTATGTCCACAGATTAAATAAGATAAGTTCAGTGTTTACCAGTAAGTCTGTATAAATGTTTAAAGAAACTACCGATATGAAATTCCATTACATAAAAGGAATTTTAATATATCTATGATCTATAAAGGAAAAACTCATGAATCTCCTGCCCCTATCCCACTATAAGTAGGGTCAGCACTACATGTTTCTCTCTTCCAATATCTCATATCATTCGTCAACTCTGTCACTACTCTGTCTTTTTATATGCATGTCATACTTTACACAATCCAACCCTCTCTCTTTAAATAAATAAATAAATATATGGGACACTTGTTGGGACGGTTGTCCGTCCCCAAAGTAAGTAACTTAATACTTGTGTTATGGGTGAGAGACAACTGGTGAATATATACTTATATATTTTTAAATACATACTTATATACTATTATACACCCAGACTTGAAGACCAACAAATTCATTTATAGAAAATGTTGGCACTCGGCGGGATCGAACCAGCGACCCGCGGAGCCGAAGGTCACTACCTCCTGCGCCAACGGACCTGTCAACATTTAGAACATCCTATGGTTACATATCCACATTCATATTTAACATTCGTTTGGTCACAAGATTTTTATCCCTCCTAATTATATATCCATACCATCTGAATCTCGCACTTCTAGTCTTTTATATGCATGTCATACTTCACACAATCCAACCTTCCCTTTTTAGACTTCCCTTTAATTACATATTTATCCACCTTCATATTATCCACGCGTTTGGTTACATGACTTTCATTCCTCATTATATGTTTATACCATCTTAATGTTTCACTTTTGTCTTTTCAATAGTGGGCGCAACTTTCAGACTTCCCTTTATATATAAAGGAAAAACAATGTGAAGAAAATCCATCCGGTAATAAATATGGATCAGAGAATGATCTTTTTTATAAAGTAGCGACTGCGCTGGGGCGCTGATGTCTTCATGAGTTGGACCCATTCATTATTCCTTACCTTTTCAAATCGCCACCGGTTGCAATTTATCGATAACGCTACTAACAATATCACAGAATTTCTAGGCCTTTGTTAATCTCTGGATATAAAAGTGGGAAAAGAAAAGAATTGCAGATATATGTACAATGGTGTTATAAGTTGATAGTCGAATGGTGAGACCGTGTCAATCTTTAAAAGGGTTTAGGTTCGACCTTGGCTAATGAGTGTGTCTATTAAAACTTACGTCGATATATACCCGCTTTGGAGTAAAGAGAATTAGGAATTATGAATATCTTTGTAGAAATCCTGCGATATTTGCAACCACCCTGATAGTTTAAATTTCTAACCCTTGTCTTCACAACAGTGAGAGAAGACTTGGCAGTGGAAAAGCAACATGCTGTTGCTTTACTCTTATTTTGTACGTGATTGAGAAACACCTTACGTCTTTGCCTGCATAAACATAGTCCTACTTCTATAATGTGACCTGAATTAATTACTACCTAGTCAAAATAAGACTTTTGTCTAACTGTGACTTATGATCAGACCACCGCAAGCAAAAGCAACATGTCTGAGGTAATGGAAAATTATACGTGACGTACATATTTAAACGAGTGTCCATCTCGGGTCCGACTTTGACGTACTGCCGGCACGACACTGTGACAGTTCTCAGACGCACGAATCAGCTCTCATATCACGAATCCTTAATGTTCCCGATAAGATCTCTAGTGAAGGAATGAGTAACGTTTACTTCATGTGATGCACAACTTGTGTACTCGCTTTAGGAATTGTTAGACAGCTATCATTTGTCATTGTTAATGTTAAAACATCCATTGAATATTTAAATTAAGCTTTTTATTCCGAACTCATTTTGAATCATGTAAATCCAGCGGCGTTTTGGCAATGCAATAATTAGTATTAATAGACTTACCACTAGATCATCAGATGTATTGCGTAGAAATCTGAAGAAACCTATGTCGAACAGTTGACATTGTGTTAAGAATAAGACAAATGTATATTTTCCCTTATATATCAAAGTGAAGGTTGTATTTTTGTTTGTTATTTGATACGTTCCTGAATTGTTAACCACAGTTTCTAACTGTTGTGAGTTGATATGCACAGGCATTTGAAGTTTTTTTTGAACAAACATCTTGCGGATACGGAAAATTCCAGAATACTATACAAAGCTTAGACAGGTCAAGACAAAAATTCCTTGTGCATGTTCCTTAGTTTAACATCGTGATATTTTATCCCACTATAAGGCAAAGACATTTGTCCTTGAAAAAAGGCAGTGGATCTTAGACATACCACACTACTCCGAATCTTCTAGTTATATGCAGATTTCATCAACACGTTTTCCTCGAGCGTTAAGAGCATGCATTGAAATTATATAAAATAAGGTCATAAGTTTGTATTACGTAACATTACATTATCCTGTCCTTATGCCACTCTAACTGGGGTCGGCAGAACATGTTTTTGCTAGTTATTTCACGAACGGGCGCCTGTCTGACGTCAACTTACCCTAGTCTTCTACCCAGCCGGATACAACACGACGGGTTAACTTACCTTAGTAGCTTTTTACGACACCTCTGTAAGAGTTGAGGTTCTACTCAGCTTGATAGCATACGGCAGATGTTTTTTTTTCCTATTATAAAGTACATCACAATGGAGGTACTTTATTGTAGTCACGATCTAGCTTTAAGGCTAATAAGCAACTTAATTTTAACCTAAAACTTATAAATTAACTTATAGCTAAGAACAGGTCCAACGACTTATCTTAGTCTTTCTTACTATAGGAGACAGCAGATAAGTTTGTATAACAAAAATCCAATAATTTGCCTAGCGTCTTATCTGTTGGTAAAGGTCGCTTGATTGTTTTGGCCATCAAATCCTAGGTTTGACTAGTAATACGATATAATTTGCTCTGCAATTTCACAGTTATTGCTTCGCACTGCGTGGGCAATTTAGTTATTTGTCGCACGTCAGACAACGGCAGGGCTGAGGGCTACAATCAGGTAGATTGTCTCGATCCATCATCGCGATCGATACGTGTCCGTAATTATAGCAAATTATGGACCGGCCGTTTAAGAGAGCCGATAAAACAGTTCTAGCGTTATTAAGTAATATCCTTCAAATTTCTGGCTATAAGGATCACTTTACATAATTTTTGTATTAGTTCTGCTCCTTTGAGAAGCCAGTTCCTATCTTAATGATGGCAAAACTCCCGTCTTTTTGGTGATTTTATTAAATTAGTATTCTAATCATTTTTTGTAAATTAGTTACTACTTACTAGCTGAAATTCCAAACGTTTTTTTACCATATCCATTATTTCTTGGGAATTTGTAGTGTACATTATAAAAAAATAAAAATAAAATGTTAGGGGTGTTTTCCACCCCTTATCACTTAGGGCTATGAAAAATAGATAGTAGCCGATTCACTGACCTACTGAATGTGCATATAAAATTTCATAAAAATTGTCTAAGCCGTTTCGGAAGAGTATTGTAAACTAACATTGTTTTGTATATAACATTTATTAACCAGTTGCCTGTCAGCCATAACACAAGTATTAAGTTACTTTGAGGCAACTGTGTGTGTTTCAAATATTTGTTTATTTATTTTCATAGCTAAGCGGCTTTGCTATTTTGCCATAGACGTTATCGCCTGATGATGCTTCGGTTACGATGCGAAACTATTGTTGAGATTGTCGTAGTGAATGTGTGCAGTGCTGGTTTATAGTGCATGAGGTATAAGAATCCTGCTGCACTCTACTTTTAGCAATACATAGATTTTCTTTAATTGCGGAATATAGCAAAATAATATTAATTATTTTTAAAAAATTCCAACTTTCACCAGCCCTGGAAGTACAGCAACATTGTATGTACACGCTTCACACATCATATTTCATTGCCAATGAGGAACAACCACGGGACATGTATGGATTGTATGTCATTATCGTGCACGCGGCCTTACCGAGTATGTACTATTAACCCTTACCGCATCGACCATAAAACTCATATTACAATAATCACGACCAACAAATTGCGGTTTACCGTACCCAGCGGAGATTATAAGTAATTTATGCTAGATATTAGATGACAGGGATCTCCAATTTCTCCCCGATCCGCTTGGATGGGAAAATTTTGCCAGTCTGCTCTGATTTCCGGTACCATGGTTGCCTTTTTTAAATGGCTTTTTCAAAACGATGGTTAAATAAATTGAGATGTGGCTAAAAGAATGAATGCAGGATAGATGACTTGGCGGCAGGTCTCAGGAACAATATGTGACCCCCAAATTTCTCTTAAAGTTAAGGGAAAACTTGATATAACGGTCATAAGACCTGTCGTATTGTATGGATCGAAATGTTGTGTAATGAAGACGGATGAAATAAGAGTGCATGCAAATGAGATGAGAATGTTAAGGTGAATGAGTAGTGTGACAAGTATGGATGAAATACAGGTCTATAAGAAAAAGTTTGAAATTTGCGTCTTTTTAGAAATGACGAGACTTATAAAATTATGATGATATGGACATATAAATATAAAGGGATGAAAATCATGTGACCAAATGAGTGTTAAATATGAATGTCGATGGTTACGTCTGACTAGAGATGATGAATGACTAGAGAGAGGCCTAAAAAGGGATTGTTACACACTACTCGCGTGTTTCTTGCTGTTACTATCATTTCGGAACATCTGTGAGATAAAGTTAGCACTGAAAACCCGTTATTAATTAAGTCAATATACTGCTTGCCTGCTTAGGTAATGATGGGAGACAAAATGTTTATGTCTGGTTTTGTTATTGCTGAAAAGAATAGTATATCATTTCTAATTTTTAGTTATAGAAACATTAATAAATACTAATATTGTAAATGCGAATGTCTGTCTGTCACCCTTTAACGGCTATTCCGCTTAATCAAATCAAAACACAATAATCTTTATCAAACAAGCATTTTTGAATAGTTGAGGATCAATATAATTAATGAAACTACAACTTGTACGGAATGTTGCTCTTATTGAGAAGAACCAGCAAGTAACGGCGACCACTCTTTTAAACATTTTAAATTTTACATTATTATTGTATGAATCTGAAAGGATTTTTAAATAGGCACTTTTATCGTCCAAATAATCTTTAATTTTGTAATATGCTTTACGTATAAGCATATCTCTTACACTTAATTTAAAGCTTTCTTTACACTAAAATTTATTAAATTTGGCACTATCAAAGTTTATGTAAATAAATTCTCGGAAAGAAAACACAAGGAAAACACATTGCATTATGGAGTGTAATTAAACACTGAATTTAACGCGTAATAAATCGCGTGTACCATTTATAAATATCTTTAGGCATTAAAAAGAATTATTTCTTTATAACTTAAAGGCCACTAATAATCAATTATAAGCAAACTCTGACTCTAATATCTAGATTTTGTGTACATACAAGAAGTGTAGTAGTTACTTACACAAAATTAAATATGCGCACTACCTCTTATACCATGCCTGTCCCATCAGTTTGTTCAGCGAACAATGAGTGTTGTGTCAATACTGCTACTGAATATTCGATATACCCTCTTTAAAGGTACTACTGATTTTCATGCATACTGTTTTATAAATATACTATAAACTAGCTGTGCCTGTGCCTTCGCCTGCGTGGTCAGTGTATTTATTTTAATTTTGCTGTTTCCGCAATATTTTTTTTATTACTGCCCCTCTCCTGTTCGTCTTAGCGTGATTTGTCGACACGGTGAGAACGAAATCTCCGAAAAAAAAATGCTTTTATCTTGTAAAAATGCTTTTATCTTGTAAATGCTTTTATCTTGTAAAAACATATTTTTAATATTTAAATGAGATTAACTCATTTAAATATTAAAGATATAATATGTATATTTTCGGAACCTCGGAAACGGCTCCAACGATTTTACTGAAATTCAGGTTGTTGAGGGTTTTTGGAGAGGAAAATCGATCTAGCTAGGTTTTATGTAAAATAAATCGTTTTATCCTTATTTTTGGGCATTAAAAAATACTTAAATTTATATTCAATTGAATTTTCGCCATACCTAAACTGTCAAGTCAGCGTAGCCTATTCGGGTAACGGGCAGTCTCGAGAAATATAAATACATAGAATCGATTCCCAACTACATAATTATTTTATTTCTTTTTTTTTTAAGTTTTTTTTTTATTATTTTGTAAAAAATTACAACCTGCTACTGTTAATTTAAATGAAATATAAAATAATTTTCTAATCATTTGCATTTTAATTTACGTAATGCTACGTTTAGACAGCTGTTCTTTTTAAAGCTTTTATTTCAATTGCAATTTATGTCTGTGAAGGAGAATTCTTGCAAGCTAAATTTATGCCCCTTCCCGGTGCCCGATTGAGCTTAAATTTTATATAATGGTTTAGATCCGATGACAATGCAAGTTTGTGATAAGCGTGACCTGATGCTGCTGCCAGAATTGGCTCCAGAAGAGGAAACTCCTTAACGGTTAACTGTAGGGACATGAAATATTGTTAAAAGCTTTTTTAACTGGACTTGTTTCATTTGTTTTTGTTTATATGTCAAGATTCTTATGTTTACATATAATCTATACGTTGCTACCACAATTTTTTAGTTTCCCGTAAATCAAAATATTTATCTTTATATAATTGCTAAGTATTGTACTAGTCTTATTTTTTATAAATCGCGGACTTTTCTGTAGACCTTTTTAAGGTGTACAAATACTTAGTACATCATTTTTAATAAATCTCGTAGTGTTTAGCCTGCGTTTGCAATGTAAGCGGGAAAAAAATGTAATTATTTACAGAAACCTCAAAAATTACAGTATTTCTCTACCCCGTATTGAATGTTATTATACATACAAACCTTCCTCTGGAATTACTATATCTATTAAAAAAACCGCATCAAAATCTGTTGCGTAGTTTTAAAGTTTTATGCATACATAGGGATATATGGACAAACAAAGAATGCGACTTTGTTTTATAATATGTAGTGATTTCGTATTTATATCCGTAATACCTAAACATCGAATATAACTTTTTAAAATGCTCTATAGTCTATAGCGTAATCCATAACTTCCCCTTGTGGTTTCTAAAAAAATCTCGTCGCATTAAGCCTCCTTTAACTCACTGTTAAGTACCCGGCATAATAGAAATAGAGAAGCTTTTAAACTATGGGTCGCTGTGCTCTCTATGATTTACTAGATTTGAATGCAATTATAGTTAAGTACTTCCATTCAGGTGTAGCCGCTTGTTAGAGAATGCCATTTACCGGGGACCCGACGTCAGTAATATTTCAAAAGAAATACTACTCGAGTGCCATACAGTAAAGTGATTTCAAATCAATAGACCGCAAATCAATGGATGCCCTCGTTGATTTTTTTATGCAGATAAAAAAAGGAAAGCTTCAAAGGAAGTGTGTGCCTTTAACTTGGGCCTGCATAATTAGCTGTTGACAATGTGAGTAAGGGAATAATAAACAGCGTCGCACCACTCGACTGTGCTTGAGTGGTGTTTGTACGGAGCACGCCGCGCGTCGTTTACATGTCGTAATATGTCGGATAGATGGATGACTTTAAAGGACAGTATCTGGTTGACCGAAGCTTGCTTGATAATTTTTTAAAAGATTTAAAAAAGATTTAGCATAAAAAAATAATAATTGGGCAGGTGAGGCTCGATCCAGGATATTTTTGACTACTTTAGTCCGCCTATTGTCCGCATGTTGCAGTGCTGCAACATACCTACAAGATTTTACCATTTTTTCAGTACCCGAAAACAGGGATAAAAAGGCGTTTTTTTAATTTGACCAAGCTAGATCGATACCGTCTCTCCCCCTAAACCACCTACATGCTTAAATTTATAAAAATCGTTGGAGCCGTTGCCGAGATTAAGAAAATATATATACAAGATTAACTCATTTTAATATTAAAGACTATCTTTTACCTGAGACTGCTTTCGCGTGGACTGTTCTTGTGTGATAGGTTGATAATAGATGGCGCTTTTTAATGTCATCCCATTCCTGTATAATTAACAGGATTTCTATAGCGTATATATTAATCCGGTGTATAAGGAATAGTTGTGCCAGTTTTCATCCATATTGGTTCAGCGGATTCGCCGTGAAAGTGTAACAAACATACATCCATACTTTTCATTTATAATATTAGTAGGATTTGGTAGTGCGTGATAGAACGATCGGGGTTGCCAAAACTGTCTTGTTATCACCTTATTCTCCTTATTTATAAAATTAGGTGTTACTTTGCGGAGATCCATAATACAAAAGTAATATTTTTTTTTTAGCTATAATCCGTATCTATAAAGCTAAATATAAAGTGGACTAGCTGTTCCCATACCCGATAAATGGCAAAGCTTTACGATTTTGTCGTTCAGTCTATGATGCTGCTTTTAATGCGGGGCGAAACGATTGTTGAGTTTTTGATAGTCCACATAGCGCGTATTGCGGTAGCTGTGTTAGAAGTTTGTGCATGTGTTTTTACGAATCCAGCATATATTGGATATTAAAATGGATAGTCCACTCTATATTTTTGAAGCAAAATCATTATAATAGGTTATACATGCATGATTTCTTTAGTTTCATTCGAAAAACGAACAGAACTTTCCAGCAGACCTATCATTAGTATGAAAGTATGATTTACGCATTGAATAAATATAATATTTTCATACCGTTTTAAAATCTCCATCCTGTCTAGACTTAATAACAGATTTTACGTCAATAACAAGTTATTCTATAATTGTAGGATAAATATTAGTTTTAAACGTTGACATAGTTATGCACCGTTTACTTATGGCGTATTGAATCTAGTTTCCGCCGAGTTTAAGCAACTTTGTAACGTGGTTCAGTTAAAGGAGTGTCTTAGTCGCGGCAATTACAATGTCTTAAGTTATTCATAAGTACAATTTGTCTAACAAATTATTTCATAAATCACTAAGCCCCTCCGGCTCTTAATGGATATGTCGGTCCAGCTAAGGAATTTCCTTTGTCAACGAATCGGGGTCTCAACAAGACAATGTTGCAATGTGTGTGGGTGATGCTAATGCAAATTTGAGAACACAACTTCCTTTACCCTAATGTGTGAACATTTGAATTGTGATTAGCAATAATTTAACTATAACATTGTCGCGCGCACGATACAGAGGAGACAATACAAAATGGTCTGAGTGGTGATCCTTTTTACGTCAAATCCATAATATTTAATTTTTGTTTATATAATGATTTAGGATATATATCCTCCTGCCCTTATCCCACTCTGAGTTGGGTCGGCACAACATGTTATAAACATGCTGTCAAATGACTGTCTATTCTACTAAACCGGATACCACACGGTGGGTCAACTTACCTTAGTCGCCTTTTACGACACCTCGGTAAGAAATAAGGTTGGTCTATTCTACTCAGCCGGATACCACACGGCGGGTCGACTTACCTTAGTCGCCTTTAACGACACCTCGGTAAGAAATGAAGGTGGTACTATTCTATTCAGCCGGATACCACACGGCTGATAATCATTTAGGATAGTTTTGTTTTTTTATGTATTAATGTTATTATTTTTTATTTCTTTCTTGTTTCTACTTCTATAATGGTGTGACCTAATAAATTTATTCTTCTTCTTCTTCTTCTTCAATTACAAAGCCATACGCGTTACCAAAGACGTGTTAATAATCAACATCATTCTCCTGCCCTTGTCTCACTCTAAGTGGGATCGACAACATGTTTTACAACAACATGGCTTACGTATTTTACCACCAGCCGCCTGCCTGACGTCAATTTAATAATTTTCAGCTAAAATATCATAAATCATAATCATCATCCTCCTGCCCCTATCCCACACTTAAGTGGGGTCGGCACAACATATTACAAACATTTGTCATATGATTTGGCAACTTACCTTAGTCGTATTTTACGACTCCTCGGTAAAAAAGAGGGTGGTTTTTTTTCCTCAACCGGATACCACACGGTAAGTCAACTTATATAGTCGCCTTTTACGACACCTCGGTAAGAAATGAGGGTGGTATTATTCTAATAGAAACCGCAATTCTCAAGATTGCATATAAACCTGATTAATGCCGCAGTATACATTATTTTTATTTTTAAATAATAAAGCTGTCATATTTCGTTTATACGCCATTAACGGTAAATTGCTGCTAATTGGTTTCCCTTGTTCTAAGATTTTATATAAAAATTAATGTTTATTGATATTTTATGTTTCCTATACTCAGGGTCGATTTTTACAACTCCAGATTTAATCTCCTTAACGCGATTTCAATCCCAAATAAAAGTTTTATTACTAAAAATTTAATTAATAAAAATAAACTAATTATCTGAAATATATATTAATGATGTTTCTTGATCGAAACGAAATCGATTTTTGAATTTGCACTAAAATTTAGCAATAACATAAATTGTTTTTAATGGTAATTAAAAACAACAAAATTTACCGAACAGATGAAAAATACCCGTAGTCAGGTAAAAGGTATTTTTTATAATAAAATTCCAATAAATCAAAAAAAAACTTTTTTAACGAACAAGTTAATAATACTTCTATTAATCAAAAATCCAAGGATTTTGTAAATGGGCCGAAATATTCATCTTCGAAATTACGGCCTTCTTCATCATTTTGGTCGTATACGCCGAATTACTTCATCTTCACGTGTCAGATGATTTTTTTAAATGCTTTAGTAAATGCTGTATTAGTCTTGTGATATATACAATGTTTGCATGTTCTGATATTAATCTATTCTAATATATAAAGCTGTAGAGTTTGTTTGATTGTTTGAACGCGCTAATCTCAGGAATACTAGACCGATTTGAAAAATTATTTTTGTGTAAGATAATCTATTTATCGAGGAAGGCTATATGCTATATAACATCATGCTAAGATGAATAGGAGAGGAGCAGCAATAAAAAAATGTTACGAAAACCGGAAAATTTAAAGCTTTCCTTGCATGCGCTAAGTAAACGATAATAGTTATTCAAAAATTATGTATCACAAAATTGTTCCCCTCTAAAAGTTCTAAATAAAAGTCCGCGACAGCATATGTCTAGCTATGGTTATCAAAAGACTAAATTACGGTTTTAATCTTTCCACGCGGGCGGAGCCGCTGGTGATTGCTTACAATATTTTAATGAACGGCGAACGTCACGTTGCCCGAGACCCCTCGCCCCCCTGTCAAGATTCGGCAAGACAACCTCCCCCCTTGTATGCAGACGTATTTTATGTACCTCCCCTTTGATTTATATAGTCTTTATAAATTGAACTGATTAATCCATAATAAGAGCTGACAAATGGTCACAAATCTCAGTGAATACCAGGTAGCGTTCGACAACAAAAACACTAAGCAGAAACATTTAAATTGAAACTTTACGATCGCCTTTATCGATATAATATTCACGCGATGTGTAAACTGCGATATTGTGCAACAAATACAGCTCAAGAATCGGATTTATCTAACTTTTATTGTTTTTAACAGAGACACGAATAAAGAGCGCTCTTTATACGTTTATATGTCGTAGTAATGTTTAAACTGGATTTGATCGCCCATTGATGGGGCGTTGCTCAGTGACATGCGCTTTTACGTATACTTGTTTCGTCTTTTTAAACACATAAGAGAATCAGGAAACCCGTTATAGGCACCTCAGTGGGTATACCGGACTCGCACCTATTAAAATCTGACCATCTCACTGTTTTTGTTATAGTTACAACTATGCTAGCAACAGTTAGCTAGCTAGCTTTAAATTGGAGAGTTTTCTTGGCTATTTGAAGTCTTGATACCCTTACTAACTTCTCGTATTTATATTTTGTATCCCCGCCGCTTGGGGTCGTGCTAAATAGAATACCACCCTCATTTCTTACCCAGGCGTCGTAGAAGGCGATTAAGGTAAGTTAACCCACCATGTAGTATCTGGCCGAGTAGATAGGCCAACTTCATTTCTTACCGTGGTATCGCAAAAGGCGACTAAGGTAAGTTGATGCCAGGCAGGCCATAAAATACCCAGCCAAATCATGAAACATGGTTAATGCATATTTTTAGGAACCCCACTTAGAGTGGGATAAAGGCAGGAAAATAATGATTTATATTTTATATCCAAATTATGATGAGTGCTTTCCAAACAAATGACCAATAGGCAATTTAGTTTAGAGTAAATTGGTGGTGCTTTTTTGATGCGAAACAGAAAACGTCTTATCAAAAGTTAATCCGACCGATATCAGCCTTTTTGAAAGATCTCTCACTCTAATGTCGGTCCACCCATGTCTATGGCTCGTGGTCAGCATCAGGGTTGTGCCTGACGTTGATGATGTGCCTCCATCTGTTTCGATCCATTGCCTCTCTTACGATTGTGTGAAATTTAGAGGAAGACGAGGTTCTTATTTGGTCAGTCCATCTTGTTGGAACGACCTCGTGGACTTTTTCCTTCCGTGTTCCCGACCACAATAAGTTTTCAAACTTTCGTCGCCTCTGCGTAAATGCGGTAAAAGGAAGGAAAAGAACGGGAAAGGAAAACCTGTGAATTTCAATAGGACATCGCGGACTCATACCCGGAGTTTCTTAAAAAATTATGCATCTAATTCATAATAACAATATATCATGCACACTTCGGTGAAGGAAATCATCGCGTGGTAAACTGCATATCCCTAATCCGCATTGGAACAGCGTGATAGACTCAAGCTACTTGTATTTAACCCTCATTTTAAAACGCAAAGAACTGACCTTTTACCTAGCAGTGGAATATAAAAGCTACATAACTCTATTTTTTATCTTGATCAATACAGACGTTGCATGTAACATGATATGGCCACAGCTGTTTATCGATTCCCGATGTGTCTTTAACAATAACCACAAAATTATATCCTTACGGCCTTTATTGAGATAGCTTGATTGAATAATCCCGTACTTTGGATGCAGTGAGCACGGTGGAGTGCAGACAGAAATATATATTTATACTGAGCAATGCCCACGGCTTTGTCATATTTTAATTTAAGGATATAAGAAGGATTAAAGCTAAAAAGGATAGGGAAAATATTAAAACCGTCTCAAGAAATAATTGGTATGTATTTTGAGTAAATAATAAATGTTGCTGTTCATATTTGATGATTTAATAGCGAAGAGAATTTTTAGAATTTTTTGTTACTATTTTTTCCTATGATTACACTATTTTAAAAAAGAAACTTCGATTATTGAAATCGATTGGTTATAGCGCCAAATATATAGGAATTGCTGGAGTGATACTAGCGGCGCATTTTTCAATCTATTTCAAAATGGTGGTCCATTTTATATTATATCAAACTGTTAATAGTATCTCCAATGTTCTAACAGTACTTTGGTTATAAATATTGTTTATTTAAATATTTATAAGTACATTCACAAGTATAGAGGGAGTATAGGACTATTAGTTGGCCAGGTTCGCGTGTAGTTTACACATCTGCATACGAATTGCAGTCGTTGGTGAAGTCGGTTTACGACCACTGGCGACCAGTCAAATGTGTATGCAAGCAATTCTTGATTTTATGTAGAAATTATGGTGAAAATATACTACTTTTTAAATATAGGTTATGATCGGCTATTATTTAACAGATTGTTCCGACTTTTATTACCACTATTTTAATTCTATCGATACATTCTTTATACAAATAAACTTGTGAACAAGTGCTTTTGAATCGTCAACTCTACTTTTGATTCGGAAAGCTGTTCCTACTGAGAAGAGCCAGCAAGAAACTCGGCGGTTACTCTTTTAAAAATATAATTCTTATTACTAGTTACATTAGTTATTACTGTCTTGTACAGGATCGAAGAGTAGATACATCCACGCATTTTTATCATCCAAGTATTCCTCAATTGTATAGTAGCCTTTGTGTGTTGCCTGTTAATGTTCTATGTAAATTAAAAAATATAATGGCTGGTAAGGGAGTGAAAACTTAGGACTTTCACGACTCACTCGTGACAAGTTCATATATATGAGCAAAAAAATTAGAATGATCATAATTCTTGTCTATCGTTGTTTGCGTCTCATTTATTTTCTATGATTATGCCACTACATAAAATTTATTTAACATGTTGTTTACATGGAAAACGACGCTGTTTTTCGATTCTTAGAAACACTTACCTCGTGTTTCCAAGATGCAATATAAAAAGAGTGACTACGATAATTTCGGCCATGAGACCGTATTGTAATTTGCAATAATTATAATATTTAACTCCGTTGGTATTTATGTTTTCGACAAATATTATGGAAGTTAATTGTCAGATAGCTTACCAAGGTATTTCTGTGAAATACCACGAAATACGTGAAACTCGAATGGTGAGAGCGGCCTTCGAAGGGTTCGTGGGTACAACCGCATATAAGTATTTCTTTAAAATTAACTGCCTTAGACTAATAAAAAGAGAGGTAGAGGAAGACCACATACTACCTGGATGACAAATGTCCAGAAGTAAATGAAACGGCTCGGACTTAACAATGAGGATGTGAATGACGGTATTGCATGGCGTCGCAAGATAAGGAAAGCCGAATCGGCGTAACGGGACAAGGCGAGCACAAAGAAGAAGAAGAAGACCAATCGGCCTCAGATCAGCGTTGTGGATGAAAGTTCTATTTCTTAGGTTTTGGAAGAACTTTGCAAGCGCAGTTCACAACTTTTCCTTACAACAAACGAGTCTCTATACATCGAGTAGCACATAATTGCACATTTGCATTTAATTATTCCCTCTAATAATTAATAGTAATAGCTTACCCATTTAATCAGGCAAAGTTGCGTTTCAACAATTTCCCCTTATACCCTTATATGTAAATACCAAAGATATGTATGACTTTATGCCGCGAAACGCACGAACAATTATTACGTTTAAAAAAAGTAATTGGAGCTTATTAGAATTCAAAATGAGTACTGATTACAAATACAAATACTTCAGGGATCTTGAAATAATCACGTGATGAGGTAGCATTATTCTAGTCGCCTATTATCCAAATTGATATTATCTATCAACACATATTATATAAGAAAGTCCATAAAAACTGTCTGTCTATGTGATCGATTTTTTCAAAATTTACAGAACGGATTTTTGTGCGGTTTTTACTAAAAGATAATGCAATTTTTGAGAATGGTTTAGGTTAATGGTACGACACAGTTTTATGTAAATTGAATAAAATGCATATTTGTGACATATCGACTTCTACGCGGGCGATGCTGTAGGTACAGCTAGTACATATTATAAAACAAAGTCCTCAATAAGGTGTCTATCTATATGTAATCGATTTTCTCAAAATGTACTATTCGTATTTTTGTATGGTTTTTACAAAAAGAGAGAATTGCAATTCTTGAGGAAGGTTTAGGTTAATAGTACAATTTAATTCCCGCGGGGTTGAAATTTACGCGATTTATCACACGTTTTTCAGTGATGAACAATATCATGAGGAAACCGGCATATCTAGAGAATGTATATGTATTTTACGACCGGCCGCCTGCCTGACGTCAACTTACCTGAGTCGTATTTAACGACACCTCGCTAAGAAAGAGGGTTTGTGTATTCTACTCAATTACCATACGGTAGGTCAACTTAGCTTAGTCGCCTTTTACGACACTTCGGTAAGAAAAGAGGGTGGTCTATTCTATTTAACCGGATGGCATACTACGTGTGATAGAACGGCTACACTTAAAGTTGGATAAGAGTAGAAAAATGATGATGACATTAGGTAAGTAGCGGCCTGTGACTGTTCCACTGCTGAGAATAGGCCTCTTCTCTCCATTTTTAGAGCGAAACATTGGAGCTTAGACCTATCACACTGCTCCAATGCGGATTGGTAGTTACACATATCTCCAGAATTCTCTAGTGATATGCAGGTTTCCTCACGATGTTTTCCATCACCGAAAAGCGTGTGATAAATTGCAATTATCAATTAGACACATAAGTTTTTAACAGAAAAACTCATTGGTGTCTGCCCGGGTTTGAACCTGTGACCTCCTCGAAAGAGTCGCACGGTGTTACCGCTGGGCTACCACAGCTTGATGACATTATGTAAACTAATATTATAAAGTTACATAGTTTTACTCCCCATAAATCTTCTACCGTCTAATAACCACTGACTGCGAGGGTTTTCACCCCTTTTGTCGCCATCTCGCCAATCCGCACAAAGTGCATTCTATTTCCTTATACGTATGGCTAGGGTGCGGTACACCCCCCAAGGCTCTCTAGGAATCAAAGTAAAGCAACATTCTAAACATTTAGTTGCGATAACTAAAGACAGTACAGTTTAGTAATGCAGTGGTAATTTTTGAATTGATTAGAGAAGGTTTTTGAATATTAATCAAAAGGAAATTCTATAAATTGCATTTTTAAATTATTTATTTCAATCACCATTCCAATATCTTACTAGTCTTTCCACTCGTAATATTATGAACGTGAAAGTTTGTGAGTATGGATGTATGTTTGTTACTGTTTCATGGCGACTCCGCTGAACCAATATCGATGAAATTTGGCACAGTTATAACATATAGGCTATAGAAAACCTGTTTATTCTACAGGAATATGATGACATTGAAAAGCGTCGTCTATTATCAATCTATAACACGACATGACCTACCATGATTTTACGATTGACAGAAAAAATTGTGTTTCGAATTCAACATAAATTTTACCATTTTCCTGAAGACATTGATAAAAACACATTTTTTTAAATGAAACCTAGCTAATTTTTCCCCCCAAAACCCTTTACATGCCGCATTTCAAGAAAATCGTTGGTGCCGATACAAGATTGACTCATTTAAATATAAAAGATAAATTACAGTTGTACCAAATTCAAAACTAATTAGAATATTATTTTACTATAATTCGCGATGAAAGAAAATATATGGAATGCTAAATGAAGAGTGTAGAAGTACTATTCGTTCTCATACCTGATACATGCAGAATATATAAGAACTCATGCACTAACCGACACCGATAACACAACAATACACAAGTACTGCACACATTCACCACCACAATCTCAACAATTGATTCAGGAGATCCACGACAAAATCGCAAATCCAAAATTGAAAATTACTTATAGATACAGATAGGCGTGTATATGTCAAAATATAAATAAATGGTTAGAAATACTATAATATTAAATTACAGTTCCATCATTTTTCATATCAAATGCGCAATCATTAGCTAGTTGTTTGTTAAAGCCGTATCTCTGAATGTTGTAGCTAATCTAGGTCCTACCTACATTGGCACGTCGTTTAACGTCGTGCAATTTGATTTATGCGCTGGACCTCACCAACCATGAAGTCTGGACTATCGTGACCATTAATCAGGTCGCGTTATGTGGGCATTCGTCATCTTGTTATGAAGCTATCTTAGGGCTCCCATCATACATGTCTCAACTATATTACATAAAGCTACAATTGTATAACCCTTTTTAAGCGAATTGCGTGGTAGGAAGGGAAATTTTGAAACAATTTTTAGTATACAGAAGTGCAGCTAAATAAAATTTATGTTTTTTATACATTGAATGCGTGGACATAGCTACTCTTTGACCCTGTACAAGACAGTAATAAATAAAAGTAACTGGCAATAAATAATAAATAAATAATCTTTCATGCTCTTCTTGGTAGGAACAGCTTCCCGAACCAGCAATAGTGCTGACGGTTCAAAAGCATTTATTTACAAGTTGACTTAAAATAAAGAATTATAACTGATTTTGCGTAACCGTAGGATAACCGCATATTTATTGCACATTCTGCCAATGTACAAAATCTAACAGAAAAACAATATCAATATGTATTTTCACATATAAGGTGTGCGGAGGCGGCCTTATTGCTATGAGCAACTATGTAGTTGATTATGCGCGACTCGTTCGGTCAAAGCTAATACCAAAGAGTCTCGACCAATATCTCAAGAGGCATTTTCTTAGTTTGTGGATCAACCAAGTTTTTAGGTCGAGTGCAGAACGCTGCTTTGAGATGGCATGCAAAGTGAGGAGAATATTCGCTGTGTAATGCAATAACCTTCTTGTCATCCTTTTCTTGTAACAATTATTAATATTTTCTTGGTTTTTTATATATAACAAAAATTAAATATGTATTATAATCTATTCATAAAAAGTGTCCAACAATGTAATTTTTATTGTAACAAAGTAAAACTTTTTTATCCCAAGAAACAAATTTCTGCGCTACCACTATTTGAAATCGTAGGAAATTTCTTTCGCGGCTCCCCGCGACCTTTTCGAGGTCGTCAGTCCACCTAGTTGGGGCTCTACCAATCCAACGCTTTCCGGTGCGAGGTTGCCATTCCAACACCTTAGGACCCCAGTACCCATCGCCCATTTTAAACATCGACTATATAAAATTCATAAAAAGGTCACAAAGGTAGACTAATGCAGAAACCTCACAATTTTATGAGCAACATGACTATCTGAATAAAGGCAGACTAAATGGGCATTATCTAATTTAAACTGCATCGCGTCTATCGGCTTATCAGCAACTTGTATCGGCGACTCATCAAGTCGCCAGAGCGCGTCGAATCGCCTATCTAAACTGCATCGCCGGATGCGCCTGTGGCCACAGTCTAAAGTAAACAGTACATAAATTATTTCCAAATAACTTAAAATTTAAATTACCTTAACTATTTATTTATTATACATTTTTAAAAGTTATTAAGCCTAATAATTTACTATTCATTTGCCTTGAAAATTAATAAAAGTAACTAACTGGATATATGATGATAAAATTTGCCGTGATAGACAAAAACATACAAAAAGTTTTGTATAAAACTATATTTTATATTAATACGTTTTACAGTGTTTTTGACGTAAAACTAATCTGCAATAGAATATTGTAAAAGGTGTTAGCTCGCATGCTTGTCTCCAAAGATAGAGAAAACCTTTGCCCAAAAGTAAAAGGCTACTTACTAAAAGTGTTACTTTACCTTTTTACGATCAAATAATGTCCGAGATTATTCATCTATTAGTATTAGTAGCTTTTCTCTCTCTCTCTCTCTCTCTCTCTCTCTCTTTTCGATACCTTTACCCTACACGTGTCAAAATAATTGGTCCATAAATGGCATATTAGGATTTTGCTATCGTTATTACACGACATTTTTAGTTACTATAATTTAAATTAAAATTTAAATTTATATCCTTAATTGAAATCAATTGTTTTTGTTTGTTAATTTGTTATTCATAAAAAAAATTCTCTAAAGATCTTAGAAATTTTATAATATTTTTATTCATTCGATTTTATTATACGCATCTTTTTTAGAATTTTGAGTACTCTTATATCTAGACTGTAGCAAAGGTCACGTTGCATCCCTGCGCCCCGGTCCGTATTCTTTGTTTGTCTTTATTGCTTTATTTGCCATATTTAGATTGCAAGAAAACGCCGCTATCAGTATTTTTGCAGTGTTCCCGACAGGGTCAACTGTGACGGTCATGAGTCACCCGTACGCAAATCAAAAAGAAAAACAGTTTGACATTAAAAAAATATTTCAGTCGCAATTATTGCTTTCCATTTAATGTCTTGCAGTACATTTTAATAGTCTTGTAATGTTAATTAACTGTAATTGAGTCCAATTAAAGTTAATGAACGTTACAATAATATTGAATACTAGTTGTACGGGCGACATCGTTCATCTGTTTAACATAACTTTTTTACTTAACTCATAAATATAACAGACACAACCAAAGCGCAGTTTGTGGTTATCTTTAAGTGGGTCTACATGCTGATTAAGATTTATATAAATAGCTAGGTATCTACACTAGGTCTTTACTATAGACGCGTCAGGTTTATGCTACCACGTTACTGTCTCTCAGCTAGGCTACTCGACTAAAATTGAGCTTGATTAAACTCGACCCGCCGTGTGTATCCGGCTGAATAGACCACCCTCATTTCTTACTGAGGTGTCGTAAAAGGCGACTAAGGTAAGATGACCCACCGTGTGGTATCCGGTTGAGTAGAATAGACCACCCTTTTTTCTTACCGAGGTGTCGTAAATAGCGACTAAGCTAAACTAACTAAGCCAAGTTGACGTCAGGCAAACGGCTGGTCGTTAAATATGTAGCCAAATCATTTGACAACATGTTTATAACATGTTGTGCTAACCCTACTTAGAGTGGGATAAGGGCAGGAGGTTGATGATAATGAAGAACATCAGATTTTTAAAGAAAATATTATTGGAAAAAAATTTATAATCGCAATCAACCTTTACTAAGAGTTGGTTTTACCTTTAATAGAAAAGGCATATGTGCCTGCCCGGGGCTCAAACCTAAAACCTTTGAAAAGTCGTATCCGCCATTCGGTTTCATTGTTTGGCAATTACTAGTTTTTACTATATTGAAATATAACATTTCTTCCCTTCACATTTCAAGATATGAAATTTCAAGTATACTTTTTGTGTGAAATATTAATTATTTTAAAATAAAAAAAATATAATCCTCTTGCCCTTATCCCACTCTAAATGGGGTGGGCACAACATGTTATAAACATATCACTTTATTTATTTGGCTACGTATTTTACGACCGGCCGCGTGCCTGACGTCAACTTACCTTAGTCGCCTTTAAAGACACCTCTGTAAGAAATGAAGCTGATCTATTCTACTCAGCCGGATACAACACGGCGGGTCGACTTACTTTAGTCGCCTTTTCCGACACCTCGGTAAGAAATGAGGCTAGGCTATCTACTCAACCGGATACCACACGGCAGGTCGACTTACTTGAGTCGCCTTTTCTGACACCTCGTTAAGACAGGGTAGTCTATTCTACTCAGCCGGATACGGCATAAATATTAGTTATTTTAATAGTACAGTAAATTGGATTTAAAATACAAATTTCTTGAATATGACTTTTACAACACGCTGCTACAGTCATCGTGTAAATGAAGAATGTATAGGTATAAAAAAACCGCTATCAAAATTAAGAGCTTCTCGTCAAATCATGTTTTATTTTGGAATTTTATATCTGCGAGTTCATTTATAAGATGCCTTTTTATGCGTCTTGTATTTTTGGCTCAACGTTATCATATTTTATTAAAAGCTGTAGTTTTCTTTATTTATTTTTCAAAAATTACCGTACAGGTTTATTCCGTAAAAACATCTAATGGATTAACTGATATATGCGCATTTTTTTCGAGATTTACAATATAAACAATAAATATATTCGTAAGTTGACGTCAGGCAGGCGGCCGGTCGTAAAACGCAGCCAAATCATGTGACAGCATGTTTATAACATGTTGTGCCGACTCCACTTAGAGTGGGATAAGGGCATGAGCACAGACAGATAGCTTTTGGGGACATTATGACGAACTTTATGACTTGGATATATAAGGGCAGGAGGATTATAATTCTTTATTTTAAAATAATTAATATTTCACAATAAAGTATACTTGAAACTTCGTATCCTGAAATGTGAAGGGAAGAAACAATATGCGTGTTTATAACATGTTAAGCCGACCCCACTTAGAGTGGGATAAGGGCAGGAAGAAGATTTCAGATTATTGTAACTATTGTTATGTTTATAAAAAAGAGATTATTTTTAAAGCTAAAGGTTAGCTTATAAGCTTCAATACTACCAAATATCATCAATATTGTTCTAGCGGATTGAAAATGTTACTGACAGACAGACTTTGCCATTTAGTATATGATTATTAAAGACTCACGTAAGTAAATACAGCTCGGGACAAAATAGCTATCAAGCAAACACATTTTATTTATAGGGTTTAAAACATACTGCCATTATTTGCATGGTTAAAGTGAAATCTAACAAGCACTTAATTATCTTTATGTCCATCTCGAAAGCTGCGCTCGTAAGGCAATAAATAAAATTTAAATACACAATACGTAAATAACCATACGGCTACCGTGCGTCTGAATTATGACGCGCAATGTTCTTACAATGATCAGCTATAATTTTAGATGAAATATTGTAATTGCCCTGCGATAATTTATTATAGCCGCGGAGCCCGTGACATAGTGCTGTGTTAATAATCCCGTTACTTACTTTTATTGTTATTTTTTATTTTGACTGTAACGTATCCGCTTAGTAGCATTTGGTAGGTATTGTTAATTTATATGATAGTCAAATTAAAAAATATTCTTTATTCAAATAAACTTGCAAACAAGTGCTTTTGAATCGTCAACTCTACTGCTGGTTCGGAAAGCCGTTCCTAGCGAGAAGAGCCAGCAAGAAACTCGGCGATTGCTCTTTTTAAAAATATAATTATTATGACTTGTTGCATTTAGTCATTACTGTCTTGTACAGGGTCTAAGCAAGCTATCTCCACACATTCTTATCTTCCAAGTAATCCTCAACAGTATAGAAGGCTTTCTGGATCAGCCTCTTTTTAACGGTGTTTTTAAACTGATGTAATGGCAAAGCTTAAATTGATTGTGGAATTTTATTATAGAACCTTAGATCCGAGTATCCGCCGATATATAAAAATGTTGTCAAATGATTTGGTTACGTATTTTACGACATCTTGGTAAGAAAGACGATGGTGTGTTCTACGCAACCGGATACCATACTGCATATAAAAGACCGACTTCACTTAGAGTGAGATAAGAGTTTTTGAGATTATGTACACTAATATTATAAAGTTACATAGTTTTACTCCCCATAAATCTTCTACCGTCTAATAACCACTGACTGCAAGGGTGCTCACCCCTTTTGTCCCCATCTCGCCGATCCGATGTGTGGCTGAGTAGAATAGACCACTCTTCTTTCATATCGAGGTGTCGTAAAAGGCAACTAAGATAATTTGATCCACTGTGTATTATCCGGTTGAGTAGAATCGACCACCGTCATTTCTTGCTGAGGTGTCAAGGCGACTAAGGTTTTACAGGCAGGCGGCAGATCGTAAAGTAACTATTCAAATCATATTATATAACAACATGTAGAAGACATGTTATGCTGCCCCACTTAGGGTAGAGACAGGTGAATGATGATTTTGATTAATATGATATAGTTTACGGTTCATGGTATGGTAGGTATGATTACGGTATTATATTTAACCCAGTTTTTGGGCATTAAAAAATGCTAAAATGTAGAATTAAAAGCAAAGGATATTGTAGTTATCAAAGCTAATGCTGCGATAGCCGATGGATAACGGGCGGACCGAAAATGTTCGAAACTCGGGTTCGAGTCCCACATGTCATCGCCGCCTTTTTTCTTTTTTTAATTTTTTTACAATGTTTTTTTTATATTTTTTTTAAAACATTACCGAGCAACGCTCGGTCACCCAGGTACTGACTGTATCTATTATGTTATATGTTTTACATAAAAAAATATTGATAAATATATTAGTAAGTAGGTATAACTAAACTTTATATATTTTTTATATATTGCGTACCAAAACAGCTTTATTGCAATTGTCTCTCTTTATAGTGTTCAAAGAGGATAAACCTTTTATTTAGAGTATTTGTCGTCAACTCTCAGTCTATTATGTTCGGGGTATCCTATCAAATATCAATAAACCCACACGTGTTTTGTAAATTAATAAGTGGCATTGAGACCGCCATACATACGTGGAGTTGTTTGATCCACACCGTTGACCCCATAGATCATCATACAAGCGGTAACCAGACGCGTATGGCACAGGAAATCTCCACTTCCGTTCGTCTAGGTTCAGCGTTCTTCTAATATTCCAGTGTTTCCCAAAGTACTAAAACACCATGCTGTTCTTTATAGCTATAGTAATATTAAACTCTACAAATTCAAAATATACTGTTTTCAGTATTTTTGAATCGTTAAATGTTTTTAAAGACGCTATCAGTAATTCAAAAGTATGCTCCTACCGAGACGAATCAGAAGAAACTCGGCGAATAATTAAAAAAAAAATTTATACTATAAAGATAAAATAAAAATTATATATTCGAATAATTGATTACTTGTTTATCGTTGTAGCCTGGTGACTGCAGTTAAAATATGCTTCTATCATTCATGTTATATTCAACCGTATAGTAAGCTTTATGTAGCAGCATCGTTTTAAGATTATTTCTACACTCGTGTGAAAGCAAGTCCAGAAAAGAAGCCAGTGCATCTGGTGCTCCCGATGCACCGGTTAGCGGAGGGGGGCTTCTCTTACGAGGGGTCCCTACCCGGAGGAGGTGTTCTCTCGGAACAGAGCTGTCGGCGGGGATGGGAGCACACACAACGATACCCTGTCCTTGCCATCGGCAGCGTGGTGGAGCACACAGGTCGTTTTAGTCGGTGCGAGTCCGACATAACCGCCGCCTGTCCCCGTCGGGCGGCGGTACCCAATAGGGGTTTTTCCTGTATAAAAAAAGTCCAGGAAAGAAACATTGATTTAAAGAGTTTAGTTAAAAAGCTTTGAACAAAATTTCATGTCCCTACTGTTAACCGTTGATGAAATCTCTTCAACTGGAGTCAATCCTGGCAGCAGCATCAAGTCAAGCTTATCATACGTACGTACAAATACGTTCATGCATTTTCATCGGGATTAGACCAATATATACAATTTCAGCTCAATCAGATCCCGGGAAGTGGGTCAAATTTAACTTGTAAGATCCCACCTTTACATATATTGCAAGTTTAATAAAATAGTCGACGCTCGCACACTTTGGAAAGCTCCGTGCTAGACAATGAACCGCTACTAAAACCGCCGTCTATCGTTAAATGTAATTGACGCTTACATACCAGCCTTCTACGGTCTGGTGGTTCCCTGTATTTTTTTTCTCTCCTCTTTGTCTATTCAATACGACACGCATTAATCTGAGTTAGGCCCGTCTGCCGGCCGTCGGAGCCGTCTCGGACGCTGAATGACTAACCGATCATTATTGGCAGTAGTTGATTGGCACTGTGGACGCTATAATTGCTAGCTTCCATGGTTTCTTTTTGCATTCTTGCGATATAATTATTGGTTTTTCGTTGTACATTTTATTTTTAGAATCTAGTTAATTAATTAATTTATAATAGCACAAATTTTCATAGTTTAGTACTTTATATAGTACTGGACTGGACTTGGCGCAGTGGGTAGTAATCCTGCCTTCAGCTCCGCGGGTCGCGGGTACGGTTCTCGCCGAGAGCCAACATTTCTTATAAATAAATTCGTTGGTTTTGAGCCTGGGTGTATATATGTATTAAAAATATATATAAGTTTATATTCACCAGTTGTCTGTCTACTATAACACAAGTATTAAGTTACTTTGGAGACCGACGACCGTATGTGTATGTGTCTATATTTATTTATTTATTTAGTTCATACTTATATTATAAATGCAAAAATGTCTGCTTTTTACGGCAAACCCGGATTGGATAAGTGGGACTCGATCCTAGGTTTCATTTCTAGAGACCACCCGTTCCCCGAATAAGCTACGCTGACTTGACAGTTTTCGGCAAAAATAGTGTTATATATTCAATTGTAATTTTTGTATTTTTTTATTGCCATTATGTTTTGTAATTTAAAAAAATAAACGTATGTTTGCGTTAAGCCTTTGCGATAGACTCCACGACCAAAATCGCAAAGCCTTTGCGATTTTGGTCGTGGAGTCTATCTCCTGACGATGCTTCGGTTGCGGGGCGAAACGATTGTTGAGTTTGTGATAGTGAACGTATATAGTGCTTGTGTATCGTGGCGGCGGTGGTGGAGGTTTGTGCATGTGTTTTTACGAATCCTGCATGTATCAGGTATGATAACCGATTGTCCACTTACATTTAGCATTATATATATTTTCTATTTTACTTCTTCGCGGATTATAGCAAAATAATTTTATTATTACTTTTGGATTCAAAAGCACTTGTTTACAAGTTTATTTGAATAAACAATATTTTGAATTTGAATTGACTATGTCTAGTAGGTGTATTTGGATGGATATGGAGTTTGTATGATATGTGTAAGACGCTTAGTGCGTAGTGCTAGTGTGTTGTACGGAAATGTTAATTTTTTAAATATCCCCAGATCCCACTCGTCAGCAACGAAGGCAAAACGGGTCTGGGGTCGACCAATGAGCCGAAGGTGATATATTCTAAGACTCTCGGGCCAGCGACACTGCGATTGGCGGCGAAGACCAAGATGCTGCAACCACCAGCCAAGGCGTTCCAGCAAGTGGAGGAAGATTCAGAATAAATTAAAAATATATATATCCTCCTGCCCTTATCCCATTATAAGTGGGGTCAGCACAACATGTTATAAACATCTTGTAACATGATTTGGCTGCGTTTTTACGACCGATCGCCTGCCTGACGTCAACTTACCTTAGTCGTATTTTATGACACCTTGATAAGAAGGAGCGTGGTCTATTCTACTAAACCAGATACCACACGGTGGGTCAACTTATCTTAGTCGCCTTTTACGACACCTCGGTAAGAAATGAGTATGGTCTATTCTACTCAGCCAGATACCACACGGCGGGACGACTTAGCTTAGTCGCCTTTCACGACACCTCGGTAAGAAATGAGGATGGCACTATTCTACTTAGCCGGATACCACACGGCTATCAGAATAAATTAAAAATAAGATCATAAAAATAATAAGTATACAAGTATGTACATATTTACAATGTATGAAAATTGTTATTAACACCCACGAAAGTGTTTTAAGACTTATAAGCATAAGGAACCCAAAAAAAATTCTAAAAAATTGATTATAAAATCATTATAACTATAAACCTTACTTAGGCTTTAGTAATGGATCAAATTTTTATTAAATAGGCAATAGGATCGAAGATTTTAGTCCTCATACAGGGATTTTTGACTAAAAAAACATTTTTACTTGTTAAACTAAGTTTGGAGAAGATCGAGACAACGCACATCACATACTCGAAGAGTTTCCTGTAGTATCTGTAGATAAGAAGTTTTATTCTGTTTTTATTATTACTTATAACAATTATATTTTTTAAAAAGCAACCGCCGGGTTTCTTCCCTTAGTCATATGGGAACCATAAGCTGTGATAGCCCAACATTAACACCGTGCGACTTTTTCGAGCAGGTCACTGGTTCAAACCCGCGCAGACACCAATGAGTTTTTCTATTAAAACTTATGTGTCTAATTGATAATTGCAATATATCACACGCTCTTCGGTGAAGGAAACATCGTGAGAAAACCTGCATATCTCTAGAGAATTCTGAAGATATGTGTGACCTACCAATCCGCATTGGAGCAGCGTGGTAGGTCTTATTTCCAATCCTTCTCCTCAAAAAACGGAGAGAAGAGACCTATTCCCAGCAGTGGGATAGTAACAGGCCGCTTGTCATATGGGAATTATGGTAGTGGGGCACTGGGACAGTTGCATTATGTAGATTACATTTTGGGTTTTTTTGTTACTTGCCTGGGATTTGAACCTGTGTCCCTCTGGAAAGGCACACGGTCTCACCGTTCGGCTTTCACATCTCATATCATTTAAATACGTCTCCTGTGTCAACCCTTCTTAAATATCAGGGATAAATTAGAACAAAAAAGAACGTTGATTTTCACTTTTTATGCTTGTTACATAATAGTTAAACTTATTTGTAATAATTGTATAATAAAATATACAGCCAAAAATACGATATTTAATTTATAGTGGTCATATTGATGATATTTTTGTGATATTCAAATATTCAAATATTCAAATATTCAAAATATTCTTTATTCAAATAAACTTGTAAACAAGTGCTTTTGAATCGTCAACTTTACTGCTGGTTCGGAAAGCTGTTCCTACCGAGAAGAGCCAGCAAGAAACTCGGCGGTTGCTCTTTTAAAAATATAATTCTTAATACTATTTACATTATGTCGTTACTGTCTTGTACAGGTTCAAAGAGAGCTATATCCACAAATTCTTATCTTCTAAAAAATCATCAAGAGTATAGTAGGCTTTCTGTATCAGCCTCTTTTTAACAGTGTTTTTAAACTGCTGTAATGGCAGTGCTGAAATTGATTGCGGAATTTTATTATAAAATCTTATACCAAAACCCACAAACGAGTTACGCACTTTTGCAAGGCGCAAAGCAGGAACCGCAAGCTTATGTCGGTTCCTGCTTTGTCTATTGTACACATCACCTATCGTTTTATAATTCTTTATATTTTTATGTACATAAATTAAATTGCTTAAAATATACTGTGAAGCGAATGTAAGAATACCTGTTTCCTTAAATTTCTCTCGCAGGGAATCACGCGGTCTTAAATTATAAATGCCACGTATGGCTCTCTTTTGTAAAACGAAAATTTTTTCACTATCCGCGCATTTACCCCATAGCAATATTCCATAGGACATAATGCTATGGAAGTAGGCAAAATAAACAAGTTTTGCTGTTTCAACATCTGTGAATTGTCTTATCTTTCGAACAGCGTAGGCCGCTGAACTCAGTTTCCCTGCAAGAGTTGTTATGTGTGTGCTCCATTGGAGTTTTGTATCCAAGGATACTCCCAAAAATACCGTTGAATTATCTGTTTTTAGTGGCACATTATTTAAAGAGAGCCTATTTGCTGTTTTTGCAGCATTAGGCAATACAAATTCTATACATTTAGTTTTATTTGAGTTCAGTACCAAATTATTTAGCCTGAACCAATGACCTACTTGCGATAAACCCCTGTTTACTTCGTCAAAATTATCGTCATTTCTATTAACTTTAAAAATTAATGATGTATCATCTGCAAACAGTACAATATCGCAAATATTATGAATAAAATATGGCAAATCATTTATATAAACTAAAAACAGAAACGGACCAAGGATTGATCCTTGAGGCACACCCATAACTAAGGCCGTTCCGGATGACTGCACATCATTAATGCAAATGATTGATAATCTTATTAATTGTCGGTAATTTTATTCATATTATGTCATAAGGGGAGTGTAACTTAATATTTATGTAATGATATAACTTTAACTTCAAATAAAGTTGAAATTTTGTTTTATTCAGTTGTTTTCTTTTGTTTCGTGTCCAAAGAAAATTTTTAAAGATCACTAAATAACATGAACCCAATTTAAATGTTTATCTAGTTGTTACCAACGACTTTATTCTCGTCGACTTAATTTATTTATTTATTTATTTTTTTAAATTGGAAAACAAACAGCACTTAAATTATTACAAAAAAAATTATAACATAAAATTAATACACATGCCAACAAAGTTTTCACAAATGAGAGAAGGAAGTGAACAATACAATAAATATAAATAAGATAGTAAATAAATGTAGAAAGTTAAAATTAAAAGTATAAATTAAAAGAGAAAAAAAAACAAGTAAAAGATTAACAAACTAAACTATGTAACAAATTAAACTATTTATATATTATTTCTTTAATAGTTTAAGAGCCTGTTTCATAAGTTACCAATAAACCGTCAGTTAACTTATTCACTTACACATATCTCAGAATTTTCCGTTTCTCAGTTTTCTTCAACACTTAAAGTCCCTAATAAGTTAGGTAAATCATGTGGCTGTATTTTGTTTATCTGCTGGATAGCAAATAACTATTTCGAAATGGTTGCGATTTTTTTTTCAATTTTTCACTTCTTAGAGGCTATTTTAGAGATATCTATTTTCTTATTTGCTACTTAGTTTATTTGTCGGTTAACTATCTGACACTTTATCAGTAACTTGTGAAACAGGCCCTAAATATCCTTTTATCTATCTATGCTTATTATAGAACAAAGTCCCCAAAGATGTCTGTCTGTATGTGACTGATTTTCTGATTTTTGTAAGGGTTTTATCTTACTAATATTATAAATGCGAAAGATTATGAGTATGGCCGTATGTTTATTACTCATTTACAGCGAACCCGCTGGACCAATATCGATGAAATGTGGCACAATTATTCTTTATATACCGGAATAACATATAGGCTATAGAAATCCTGTTAATTCTACAGGATTACATTGAAAAGCGCCATTTCTTACCGACCTATCACACGACAACAGTCCACGCGAACGAAGTCACGGGTAAAAGCTAGTGTTCGTAAATATGTCAATTTTATTTAGTTCGTATTATCTTTTTGTCTCTGGGCAATTGTCATTATTTTTTTTCACCAATATGTGGGTAGCAAAGAAAACGCCACTCGCCGATCGGTTCGTCTGTCGCCGTGCGAGTGTTACGTGAGCGCGGAACCTTCGCTGATGGCCGCCCGATCGCTATAAATAATTCGCATCAAATTCATTATAAACATTAAATAATTCGTCTAGGACTTGCAATATTAAGTGCAGTGCCTAACAATAAAGTTTCGGACTCGTGATAGTGTTACTGTTCGGTCGAGTAACATTCCCCTGGCGTCACAAGAAACGGCCGGCCGCCGGCGCATATCGAGAACTTCGAACCTTCCAGTGCATGGTGGCAGTACAAAGGCATCGAAAGGTGGGTGGTGCTAAGTTGTTACTTTTTATCGGTGATAAATTATGCATTGCCCAGAAAGATAGAAAATAGTTAAAGCCCTGAACCCCCCTATACAGTCCACTTAGATTACCCACCAGCGAACTAGGGTACAGGGACCAGGTTCCTTTTAATTAGGGAACATTTCCCTACAGCTAGTATTATATAAAGTATGGATTGATAGTATTTCGAGGTGTCGTAAAAGGCGACTAAGGTAAGTCGACCCGCCGTGTGATATCCGGCTGCGTAGAACAGAACAACCTCATTTCTTACCGAGGTGTCGCAAAAGGCTACTAAGGTAGGTTAAAGTCAGAAAGGCGGCCGGTCTAAAAATACTTAGCCACATCATCTGATAACATGTTTAAAACATGTGCCGACCCCACTTAGAGTAAGATAGTGGCAGGAGAATGATGATAAAAAACTAGCTTAGCCTACTATTTTGTACAGGTATTAAAATTGTTTTTAGGCAAGGAAACTTCTATTATTATTAGAGTAATTTCTATTATTCTATTTGATTACTGGATTTTAACTGCAGCTTAATTAAAAATGAAACAAATAAATTGAAAAATAGCCGTCAATTGAAGAATAGACCACCCTCTTTCTTACCGAGGTGTCGTAAAATACGACTGATGTAAGTTGACGTCAGGCAGGCGGCCGGTCGTGAAAACGCAGCCAAATCATATGACAGCATGTTTATAACATATGCCGACCCCACTTAGAGTGGGATAAGGGCAGGAAGATGATGATAGTATTTCAACCTATAGATGCCCATAGTTGGATAAAGATATTTTGAAGGTATTAGAAAATTCATATTTTGATTCAAAGCAAAAAAAACAGGAAGTGTATTTTATTTATCAATTCCTCCAGCGATATAATGGGGTCCAAGAATATAGCTCTATATAGATGTAGATAGTGGCACGAGCCGTAGTAAAGACCATTATTTATGTTTACTATGCCACTGATTTTCAAAGTTTCTGTTTGCTAACCCACCAAATTATCGAATATATTCGCTATTAAATGTTAATGTCTTTAGTGTATATTATTTATTACCCTCATTTCTTACTGAGGTGTCGTAAAAGACGGCTAAGGTACGTTGACCCGCCGTGTGGTATCCGGTTAAGCAGAATCGACCACCCAGTTTCTTACCGAGGTGTCGCAAATGCCGACTAAGGTAAGTTGAAGTTAGGCAGGCGGCTGGTCTTAAAATACTTAGCCAAATCATCGGACAACATGTTTAAAACATGTGCCAACCCCACTTAGAGTAAGATAGTGGCAGGAGAATGATGATAAAAAACTAGCTTAGCCTGCTATTTTGTACAGGTATTTTAATTGATTTTTAAGTAAGGAAACTTCTATTACTATTAGAGGAATTTCTATTATTGTATTTGATTACTGGATTTTAACTGCAGCTTAATTCAAAATGAATCAAATAAATTGAAAAATCGCCGTCGAGTTTCTGGTTCTTGTCGCAAGAGCAATCCCAAACGAAATGGCCACATTTTTATTAAAACTTGACGACATAAATTGATTGAAAAATCTTTTGAATAAAATTTGAATAATGTTTTATTTCATTTTATTTGATTTGGATAGGTTATTAAATTTTTCTATTCACTGGCGCTAATACCGCTATGAGAATTCGAAGAACACACTCAGGGCACTCCGGACATTTTACAGATACAATAACTAAGATATCATATTAACAAGCATCATAAGTTTGGGCACGCGTACCTCACTTTGGAGACCACTGGTCTATACAACCGTCAGTTTATAATGCGCAGGAGTCGGCCCCGTCTAGCCGCCACGTCTAATAAAGGACGTCTATTGGAGTGGCAATTCAAGTTAACACGGTCTCTCGCCTTAATGGATTCTATTAAAATTATCGCTTCGACGATGAACGAAGTCATCCTACGCGTATGGAAATTGTTTGCAGGGTTATAATTAAACTGTATATCAAGGCGTGGCAACGTAGGCACGTCCAGACTACATCATCACTCGATAACGACTATGATTATTATTGATTCGTAGTACTTTAAATATAAATCAACAATTGACACTATATATTAAATAATGATAGTAATTTTTTTATTTTTGTTATTTAAAACAAAAATGTACAAGTTATATCTATCTTAAACTACTTACACGCTAGGACTATACAAATCATGTCCACGTGTAATGGTCCTAAGAATGCTGGCAGCGTTTCTGCACTGAATTGCTAAGCTGATTCTTTGTACGAAAAAGGAGCCAGCCCGCTTGTCACATGATGAGATAATTAACCGAAGTGTTAAAATGGATATAAATTTTTGTCATAACATGGAATCCGCCGTGTAGGATCCTTGCGCAGAATAGACCACTTATTTCTTACCGAGGTGTCGTAAAAGGCGACCAAGATAAGTTGACCCGCCGAGTGGAATCCGGCTGAGTAGAACAGACCAACCTCATTTCTTCCCCATGTTTCATAAAAGGCGACTAAGGCAAGTTGACCCGCCTAGTGGTATCCGGCCGAGTAGAATAGACCAACCTCATTTATTACCAAAGTGTCGTAAAAGGCGACTAAGGTAAGTTTATCCGCCGTGTGGTATGCGGCTAAGTAGAATAGATTCATTTCTTACGAGGTGTCGTAAAAGTCGACTAAGGTAAGTTTACGTCAGGCAGACGGCGGGTCGTGAAAAAACCAGCCAAAAAATGTAACAAAATGTTTAAATATGCCCACATAGTGTCGGATAAGGGCAGGAGAATGATAACAGAACTTTTATTGTAGTATTGTTAAAAATATAACGCGCGGAACTCCGGGATTCACAGTTTGAGAAACGTTGGCTTAGATAATAGTTTTTTAAATGACTTTTATCATATTCGATTAAATTAATAGGTTTAGTAAGACAAGGAAATGTATCGACATCTACCTCAGTATATGCCTTATATTATAGAATTATAAATTCTTCGACACAACTTATTACTAAATAAGAAGTTACTTATTTCTACGCTTATTTAGCCCTGTAAATATTCAAAACATTGTATAAAATAACATTTATAATATTACATTTGACTGACCCTGTCTTCAACTCCGTAAGTCGCGGGTTCGATTCCCGCCGACGGCCAACATTTTCTATAAACAATTTGTTGGTTTTTCGAGTCTGGGTGTATATATGTACCTACATTTAAAATTATATTTGTATATTCTGTCTTGTATATTATGTCTGTCACCTATAACACAAGTATTAGGTAATTTATAGAATTAGGCGTTACTTTGCGGAGATCCATAATACAAAAGTAATAATAAAATTATTTTGCTATAATCCGCGATGAAGTAAAATAGAAAATATATATAATGCTTAATGCAGAGTGGACAATCGGTTATCATACCTGATACATGCAGGAGTCGTAAAAAACACATGCACACACCTCCACCACCGCCACCGTGATACACAAGCACTATATACGTTCACTATCACAAACTCAACAATCGTTTCGCCCCGCAACCGAAGCATCGTCAGGAGATAGACTCCACGACCAAAATCGCAAAGCACGGACAGACGTCTGTAATTATCCAAAAAAATATATATTTAGTAACTTTTTGTTTTTGTGTATAAACGTCTTATCAAAGGATTCTCTCACCATACGATTTTATGGCGTTGAAATAACAGATAAAAGTCAACCGCTAATCTGTAACGAAGGAAGTAAAGGCTATGTGACGTCATTAGTAATCCAAAATGGCGGTACTTAATTTTGAATTTGGCCGTTCTATTTTCATAAAATACATGTTATTTCTGTTTACAGTAGGTATGTACCGACAAAGATCAAACCGATATAAAATATATCGCCAATAGATTTATTGCAAAGGGATATTTGTTTTAAGGTCAGATTTATATTTATTACCAAAAAGTGTTATTTTGAGTTTAGGTGGAATTGAATGATTTATAAACCGTATTTGTTCAGTTAGTCATAATTCAAAATTAATTGATACGTATAAAGTATTGAAACAGAAGGTCTGTTTATCACACTCGAAAGACAATAACCATCTTTCGTGCTGCAATATATTGTACCAGCGCTCTAATATATTTTACCAGATTTTTTATTGGTACTTAACGCTGTGTGGTATCCGGCTGAATAGAATAGTACCACCCTCATTTGTTACCGAGGTGTCGTAAAAGGCGACTAAGGTAAGTCGACCCGCCGTGTGGTATCCGGCTGAGTAGAATAGACCATCCTCATTTCTCACCGAGGTGTCGTAAAAGGCGACTAAGGTAAGTCGACCCGCCGTGTGGTATCCGGCTGAGTAGAATAGACCACCCTCATTTCTTATCGAGGTGTCGTAAAAGGTGACTAAGGTAAGTTGACCCACCGTGTGGTATCCGGTTAAGTAGAATAGACCACCATCCTTAGCAAGGTGTCGTAAAATATGACTAAGATAAGTTGACGTCAGGCAGGCGGCCGGAAAAACGAAGCCAAATCAATGTGACAGTTTGTAACATGTTGTGCCGACCCCACTTAGAGTGGGATAAGGGCAGTAGGATGATGATTGATTAGCCCCATCTATTATCAACCTATCACGCGACAACAGTCCACGTGAACGAAGATGCGGGTAAATGCTATTTTATAAAAAAAATAACAAAATGCATATATCGATATTCAAAGCCGGCTCAAATGTCCTTCAATGTCCTCAATCATCATCCTCCTGCCCTTATCCCACTCTAAGTGGGGTCGGCACAACATCTTATAAACATTCTGTTACATGATTTGGCTGCGTTTTTACGACCAGCCGCCTGCCTGACGTCAACTTACCCTAGTCGTATTTTACGACACCTCGGTAAGAAAGAGGGTGGTCTATTCTAATAAACCGGATACCACACAGTGGGTCAACTTACCTTAGTCGCCTTTTACGACACCTCGGTAAGAATCGAGGTTGGTCTATTCTACTCAGCCGGATACCACACGGCGGGTCGACTTACCTTAGTCGCCTTTACGACACCCCGGTAAGAAATAAAGGTGGTATTATTCATTCTATTCAGCCGGATACCAAACGGCGTGTTTATAGATTTTAATAAAACTGTCTAATAAATTCATCAGCTATGCCTGAATTAAACAACTTATAAAAGAAAGGAGTATTTTCTGTAATATTTGTATACATTTCCCTCTGAGTCTAATGGGAGGGTAGCGTGCCTGAC